>PVKB01000109.1:696572-1160970 GCA_004027205.1 Ctenodactylus gundi
AAAAAAAAAAAAAAAAAAAAAAAAAAAAAAAAAAAAAAAAAAAAAAAAAAAAAAAAATGAAAGAAAAAGAAAAAAAAAAGGAAGGAAGATTCAGGTTCTTAATTCAACAAGCTCAGCTGAGGCTGTGTGGCAGGTCACTGGCCAGATTGGCTGCAGCAACAGTTTGAATCAAGCTACATTATTTTATCATTCTCTTCTGTTTGCATTTTTCCTCTGACATTTCCAGGTGCCCACTTTGATGGAGAAGCAGCAGCTAGGAGAGACAGCCCACCCTCCTTGGTAAGGTGGCTCTGTTCCTACGAGACAATTTTCTTTTTAAATCAACGTTAGCACCTTCATCCTCCAGGAACAAGTGTTAAGTAACAGAGCTGAGATATGAAAATTGCTGAGGGTAAATTATAAACTTTTTTCTCTTTGAAAGGTGTGCTAATTATAGGAGCAAACAAGGCCAATCCAACCTGTCGAAGAGCTCTATGGTCCTTGCTTTTCAATTTCTGTTTGAACGGAAGTTAGGAGATGAATCTGTGTTCTGTAAGGACATATGAAAATGTCTTTTTATTCTTGTTTTGACATCTTTACAAATCCACTACCATACTAGTTCTACCATATCACAGGGGTCTTTTAAAATTTCATGTCTGGCTATGGCCCGTCCTGTGTTTACAATCCTGAAAGGCTCCCCACCATCCAGAACACAGAGGTCAGGTGGATTTTGTCATGCACTCTGTTTGCGGTGTTGGACTGTGAGGAAGGATCCCCAGGCTGCGTATGAATTCCACGCGGATGCTGTGTCTGCTGTGGGCCAAGGAATGGCTGCAAAACACTGCCGAATTTCTCCGAGCCATCTGTATCCCTCCTCGAGATACTCTGCGGTTCAGCAGTTCGGAAATGTCCTTCTGTTTCCTAGGGAGACCTGTGAGACTGGAGCTTTGGCGCTCGTTCCCCCTCTACCAGCATCGTGAGTGAACAGAGGAATGAGAGATTCAATGGTGTATTTCCCACGGGTGGGAAAATTTCAAAAATAAAGGAGAATTTGCTGATCTTCATACCTTCTAATAGTTATGCAGACAAGAGTAAAAAGGATTTAAAAAATCAGTACTGTTGAATAATTTGGGTGCTTTTGTTTGTTTGTTACCATGAGTCCATTTAATACCAGGGGAGCAGAAATGAAGTTGTAACCATAGCTAGGCTTGTGGCGGGAGCCCCTGTGACAACGGACAACCAACAAGATAGCAAGATGTGTGTTCAATCTAAAGAAATAGGTAAAGTGGCATGATTTGTATGCTTAGGTCAGAGGAAGTCAAGAAAGTCATGGAGAAATAAAATTGTAAGACGAAACTGTCTGATCCAATGGTAACAGTAAGCTGGGGAAATTTAGGCCTCTGTGCTCTGATTCTTCTCTGTGTCCTGGTGACTTCAGAGAGAAGGATGGCCTTTTCCTCCTGTCTGTCACACAGGCCTCTGTCAGGGAACAAGGACGAACTGAGGTCAAGGGTAAGCTTTCCTGTACCTGCGCTTCCTCCCGTGTCAGGGCACTGTATTTCCGGGCAACTTGCCCTGGACATTGACTTAGAGTTAAATTTTAACGTTGTTTTTTGCAATGCTCCTAGACCTTTTCTCTCTCTGTGTGTGTGTGTGTGTGTGTGTGTGTGTGAAAACTTACTCTCTTATGACTATACTGTTGTTCCTACAAATGAAGTATATGTGTCTATGTGTGTAAATATGTGTATATGTATATAGAATATATAAAACAAAAATTTGTTATACATAAACTATATTTTTATGGTTTGTTTACAACAATCTCTTATATGTGTATAAAATATGAGTTTCTAGAATTTTTCACTATATTTATTCAGTCATCAAATATTTACTGAGAATCTGGTACGTTTGGTACACGGGAATAGCATGGCGGAAGACAAATAACACGCAGCTTGATGTGGTTTGGTTTGATTCGCCCATCTCTGAATGTCCTTCCAGTTGCAGTTGGACTTACCAGCTTCCTTTCTCATTTACCTTCTATCCATCTTACTGAGAAAGAGAAGCCAAACAAGGTCACACACTGACGGAAACACCCACCTCTTCATGAGGGCTGAAGCACCCAGAAGGAGCTTTGTGTGCAGATGTGTCTCTGGAAGATCAGTCAGAGCAGACATCTGAGAACTCTGGATTAACCCACCTCCTGCTAAGGCGCGCTTGCTCTGCCAGTGACCTTAACAGTCATTTAGGTCATTCTTTCCCCTCCTTGCGGCTTCTGGTGGCTTCTGAAGAAGCCACTGCCATGTTATAAAAGGCAAGACTTGATCCTTAATCTGGAGCAAGTGGGAGGAAGAAAGAAGGTTGGAAGCAATCCAAATTCAACTGAATTGAGTGCCTTAAATGAGAAATGAAACCAATAGGAAAATTAGTTCCAAATGAAACTGAAAGACATAGACTTTTATTCTCTTCAATAAAAATTAGTCTCTTGTTTAATGATCAAGCAGTTTTCAGTGTTTTCCTCACCTGAGAGGCACTTAAGTAGACTTAAAGTTGTGATTTCCTTGTGCTCCTTTCGGAGTTGGTCACCTTGGCCTTACCCTGAGTACTCGTCCAAGGTGGGGAGAGGCATTGCATTTGCAACTGCACTGATACACTGTTGTTTATAGCTGTAGCTTTAACACTTGTGTCCTAAGGATGACAGCTGCCTTTGAGTAATAGTAAAGAAAGAAAAATTGGGAAGATGGGAAGAGAGAAGAGGTTTGAAATTCTAGAGCCCTGCAAGTGCTCGGCAAAGGAGCTTCTCTCCCTTCACCAGACCAGGAGAAAACATTGAGGGTTTTCAGACAAGTTGACATAACATAGAAAAATTAATTTAGTGTGTGATGGATTAGATAAAATAACAGATCTAGAGTCAGCCAGAAGAATTAGGCCAGAGATTGCAGTTGTCCAACAAGAATTCTGCTTAGCATGACCTTGGAAAATAATGATGTAAATAAGATGGTAAATTTTTACTGATGACAAATGAATTCTAACACTTCATTAGAGGTTACGAGAATAAATCAGCTACTTAAAGGGCATATGGTTGGGGGAAACTAGCATGAGACAAATACGTGCAGATCAAATGGGTATTATGTGAAGGTTGTAGGAGATGAGTTGGACTATCCTTGGTATGCACTCCAAATGAACTTGGGTTGCCAGGTAACATCTCCTGCAAGGATGGTAAAAGGATGGTCAGGACTTGAGGTCAAGGCAGAATCTGGTGGGGAAAGAACAGCAAGCCCGGGGAGTGCTTGGCACACGTGCCAAGGGAGGTGATTGCACTTAGCCATCACTAAAAGGCGAGGAGCTGTTTAGGAGGAGATGCTGCCTCGAAGGCACCTAGGTAGAGTGTCTACTGGCCTGTTAGGCGTCCAGTAGGGTTTGAAAAAGAGCTCAGAGCTGACAACAATGATTCAGGACCCATTCTCTCAGAGGCCACAGCAGGACCCATGGTCGTCACCGTGGCTACCTACAGAAGTAGCGAATGAATTACACTTGTTTGTGTAACAGAATTGACCAAGGAAGGGCCTATTTCCAGATTTGAGGCACTGGGAATTTGAATTGGGGAATTGTTGTAAATTCAAGATTTGCAACTTAGCTTATTAAGAAGAAATAAGACTCTCTACGTAGTGCTTTACTTTGGTTATGAAGCCCTGTGCTAGAGGTTGTGGCTGAGAAACCACACGAGACCATCTGGGATGTAAAGTCATGGGAAAAGTAAAAAAGACAGAGGAGTAAGTTTTCTAAACCAAATGATAGGAAAATGGGAATTTGGATGTGTTGAAGCTGAAATTAGGTCAGATGAAATTTGTATTTTGGTTTAGAAGTTATATGAACTGGAGAAGAGTACAGGGAGATCTGTATCTGGCAGCAGGGAAGGAAGATGGTAGGGGTGTTCTCCTCCGTGTTAGGCTTTCCACGTTAAGGGTGCAGGGGCGAGTGTGCACTGTGTGAGAGACACAATGGAGTCTTTGCTGTCTTTAGGTTCCAGTTTCTAGGTGAGCTGCCTTCTCGAGAACCCCACCAAGTATGGACCTTTTCACCTGGCTACTACATAAGTAACTTCCTTATTCACTTGACATGTCTGTTCTGCATTCCTTTATTTACTTAGTGTATGCCCCACGCCAAGCTCTCTGGGAGCACAACTGTAAAACTGTTTCTTGCTCAGTTTGCTGCAGAAGGCAGGTGTGAACACCCGTACTCACCATACAAACAATGAGTTTATAAGTTTCTATGTGTTTCATGTGCCCATAGGGAAAGTGTTTGTTCCCAGGAGAGACTGGAGGTTTTCTATAAAAGGCAATATTGTATCCTAGGTTAGTAGGGCAGGTGGCATTTGTTCAGATCACCAGGCAGGATGAAACACAGATTGGGAACAGCTAGTGCACGCAGTATATGGATGCCAGGGCATGGGTCTGTTCAGGAAACATTGATTACCGTGCATAAGATTGTTAGAAAAGGGGCTGGAAAATTAAGCAAGAGTTAGAAAGATGAAGTGTTATCCTAGGGTATAGAATTTACTCTTTTTAAAGTTTAACTTGTTCCCATTGCTGAAGGGTCTTCTTTACTTCAGGATGCTAACTGTGATGGCTCCTGTAGGCTATTGAGAAAAACTAGCAACCAGTATTCTTTGAGTCAATTTTTGTCTTTAACACCCATGGATGCCCCTGCAATTTGACATGGAATATAACTTTAAAGCAGCCAACCTGTTACTTGTTAGCTCATTATTATTACTAGAATAGATTGGAGTCCAGAAGAGCAGCTGGAAATGGTGTGAAGTAAATCTGGTGTTTGTGCTTCACCTCTGCAAGGATCATATATGTTTAAACTCTCCTACTAAAGAAAAACCATGATGGCCTTACTATCTTGGAATATTAAAATATCTACTAGTGCATTGTTGACCAGAAGTTAAAATTCACATTTTTTTTCTGAAAAATTAAGGTGAAGAATAACACCGATGACAATCTCAAGGATAATGAGCTTTATTTTGTTTCCATTAATTTTATCCTTTGTGCCTTAATCTCTTCTTAAGCAGCAAGAAGTTTTATAGGATGCAATGCAGTATTTAGTTAAAATGCTGTTTGTTGTGCTTGGTATGAAAATAAAATGGTTCAATAACCCATTGAAAGTTTTCTATCTGAGCTCAGAGCCTGTGGTTTGTCATTCAGTTTTTAGATTCTCCACAAAAACATTTCTCTAAAGAAAAAAAAAAATATCCTCAGCTAAGGAACATGGAGGAATGCCAGGTACTTAGCTGATCTCTGGGAATTGGCAGGCTTGGAGCGGCATCTTCCAAGGGATTTTCAGACACAGCATTGGCAATCAACAAATATTTTCTGAGCATTGCACACACACATTAAGGATTCCTTTGAAATGAGATGCTGGAAAACTAAGATGTGCTCTTAAGGGTGATATTGGACCCTGCTTCTTTGTGGAGATATATGTGCTTATTTTAACCCATAGACAGACTTGAGAGAGCACAGTAACTTTTGAGAGGAAATGATATCAAATAAACACATCTTTGTGCATGCTCAAATGGAATGGCATTTTTAAAGCATTGATATTTAAACTCTGGGTCCATGTCAAAGGCGTGTGAGATGGGGGGCAGGTGCCTGTTTGAAAACTGAGAGTGGAGAGAGTTTAAAGATTGAATTAAAGCAATGGGAGTGAAGAGCATCAAAGAGAAGACAGTACCTATCAATAAATTTAATCAAGTATAAGATCTATATACTTTTAAAAAGCCTTTAAGACATTGATAAAAGAAGAAGGCACAAATAAACAGAAGTTACACTGTGTTCATGGATAGGTAGGGTGTAAATGTCAATTACAAGCAAAACGGTTTCCAAATTCAATGTAATCTTTATCAAAATTCTGATATCTGGGGTGCATGCTATCATTGCAGCACTCAGGGAAGGCGAGGCAGAAAAATTAGAGTTTGAATCACACCTAGGCAACTTAGCAAGATCCTATCTCAGCAGATAAATCAATAACTTATAGCAGAGTGCTCTTGAGCCCCCTCCCCAGTGCAGTCACAAAAAAAGATTGCAGTGTCATTTTTTTTTTCATAGAAATAGAAAAAAATCCTAAATTTGGCATGGGGCATAGAAAGACCTCACATGAACAAAATAATTTTGGGTACAAAGAACCCAATAATTTTGGGTATCATGCTGCATGGCTTCAAACTATGTTTCAAAGTTATGATAATCAAAATAGCATGGTCACGTAGACCAATAGAACAAAATAGAAACAAGGCGCCATACCTAATTAGTCAATCTTTGATGAAGGTGACAAAAATACAAGGCGGGGAAAGACAGTCTTTTTTAATAAGTGGTAGCGGGAAAACAGGGTATTTACGTTTAAAAGAATGAAACTGGAAGCCTATTTTGTACTATACACAAAAATGAACTCAAATGGGGTAAGACTTAAATATGAGATCAGAAATGGGAAATGTCTTGACATTGGTATTGGCAGTGCTTTTTTTATGATCCAAAAGCATAGGCAACAAAAGCAATAGACAAATCAGACTGAATCAAACCAGAAAGCTCTTGCACAACCAAGAATGTAACCACACAAATGAAAAGGGCAAATATACAAACTGGAAGTATTTACAAGCTGTGTATTCAATAAGGGCTTGGTATGTAAGGTACATGTACAGCTCATAAAATTTAATAGCAAAACCCAAACAATTCAGGGGCTGGAGGAATGGCACAGCACTGAAAGCACTTGCCTTGCAAGGGCAAGGCTCTGAGTTCAATTCACCAGCACCACAGCAGCACATAAAACTGGGATTGGTGGCACACGCCTGTAATCTCAGCATCAGGCAGGTGGATTGTCCTGAGTCCAAGGCCAACTTGGGCTACACGGTGAGTTCAAGACCAGCCTGGGCTGGAGAGTGAGACCGTATGTTAAAAAAAAAAAATTATTTAAGCCTGGGCAAAGGACCTAAACAGACGCTTTTTCAGAAGCGACATACACTGGGTCACCAAGTATGTGAAGAGAGATCAATACCAGTGGTCATCCGAGAGATGACATTACAGCCAGAAGTGTCATCTCACACCTGTTGGTACATCTTTATCCAGTAAGGGAGTTAACAGGTTTTCACAAGGATGGTGAAAAAGAGAACCCTTTGCACTATTCGTGGTGTGTACATCAGTGGAGTCATCGTGGGAAACAGTACGGAGGTTCCTCTAACAATTTAAACTAGAACAACCTCATAATCCAGCAATTCACTTCTGGGTACAGATTCAAAGGGAGTGAGATCAGTATCGTGAAGAGGCATGCGAGTAGACATGAGAGAGAAACAGCCCGTGTCCTCCAAGGCTAAGAAACGTACGAAGAAGAAGAAATTTTGCCATTCGCAACAGTATAGATCAACTAGAGAACATCGTCCTAAAGGTAGTAAGTCGGAAACACAGACCCATTAATTTCCCTTATGATTTGAATGCAAGAAACAACGACTGTAGATGGTCGTCTCTACACTTGAAATTGGCCGAGAGATGCCAAGTGTTCCTTCCGCACAAACGCAATCGTGACCCCGGCGGCTGGCCGCGCTCATGGGCTTGGTTGTGGTTAAGCGCTTCACAATGTCCCCGGGATCATCACGTCGTACACGTTGCCTCCGTGCACATTTTATCTGTCCATTCTACCCGAATAAAGCAGGAATACCAACAAACAGTGTGTGTGGTTAGCCAATACTCTTGCTTGCTGTACTGGACCGTTCAGTGTTTGAAAAGGGCTGAAAAGATCTCGTCTGCCGATAGCCTTAGAGGTGCCTTTGAACGCCACCTCTTACGCATCAAGGGGCCAAGTCTTTATTGCAGCTGAATCAGCTTTGTTTAAAACCGCACTGGGTGTGGGTCTGCCTCGCCTAACGCACGTAGTGCGGAAGAATCGTGTCTTTGCAGTTCTATCCCCCAAAGGACACTGTTCGCTCTGGGAATAAGGGGTGCGCGATTTCTGGTTGGCCGGACGCCACGGGGGTGTTTAAATCCAACCAATGTGATGCGAGGGGCTACTTGTGCGCCCTGCTTTTCTCTTCCCCTTTCTAACAAGTCACTACGGACAGGGTGATTTCCTTTGATTTACGTTATGGTGGATGCAGAACTGGTGTACGTCTCCCTCTTTAACGGAGACCAACTACAGTGATGAGTTATAATCATTTTGGAGTGAAAAGAAATTAAGAGGGCCTGAAGTATGTTGAAAGTTTAAAAACAGGCACAAACTGGCCTTGTTAGCTCTCCCTTCCGAGCGTGCCTGCTTCCTCTGAGGCCCGTGTCTTCTCACGTGTGTCTAGTCCACACGCAAGCCTGACCCTGCTGGGAAAATCCCCCGTGAATGGCCTTGGCTTCCTTTTACGCGGAGCTTGGTCACACCCAGTGGCCATTCGGCCTAATCGCACTGCGTGTCCATCGCCCCCCCACTTCCCCCACAGGGACACCTGAGAAAGAGCAGCCGCCCGGGCCACTTCCTCCGCGGATGCCAGAGGCCAATTTGGATAATAACAGAACCACCTTGTTCCTTTCCTTTGTTTCAAAATGTGGCGCCTGGGTAGGAAAAAGCCCCACACCACTTATAATGTTAACAATAGCAGCATTAGCAGTCATTGGACTCCCATCGTGTCTGTTATTCTTTAAATTAGGACCCGCGACTATAATGAGATGGATTTTCACAGGAACGTTGAAGGGCAGGCTGAAACAAAGAAATACCGCTTTTTTAGTCTCATTTCCTTTCATTTGTGCATAATTTAAACATTTCGAACGTTAACTGTTCTTTTCACTTGAATTTTCCATTGGGGGAGCCATCTCACGTTAATATATTTTTAAAGGACCATCCTTTTAGAATGCAAATCGGGGCAGAAACCCCATTTATAAATTTTTGAAGAACTCCATGAAACAACTCCCAAACATAGCGTCTTCTATTAGCATCACAATGACACGTTTCTTTCCTGCCTATTTGATTTTTAAAAATTCTTTTAGTAGGTTCTGTACGGCCTTGTTCTCAGGCAGAGGCAGGGCTGACTCCCAGAAACCAGCTCCCCCAGCTCTGTGCTTGTGACTTGGGCCCATGTGTCAGGATGATCATAAAAAGAATTTGTGTCCACGGAGGCTTCTCATCAAGTGACAATCTGGCCCATTTCCTTTTAGGAGGGAGACTGTTAAATCCTTGATTTCCTGGGCTTTGGATGCAATTTTCATTCTTTATAAGGTCTCTTCCTTTTTTATTTCAGGGCATTGTAGTGTACCTGCATTCTCACATACCTACTGTGGTTTTCAGCTCATTTAAAACTTACATCAGGCCTTGCTTTCTAAGGTAATAATCTGTATGTCTATTCCACAGCAGTCTCTCCTTCCTGGTCTGAAGTGTTATCACTGGACACTTTTCAGAAAGATGGGGGCTTTACTCACTTAAGACAATTTGAAGACAAGAGACCAGGGTCTTAGTCTCTAGTTCTAGGCCTAAGAAGTTAACCTTGGAGTGGAAATGACTTGGTTTTAGCCAAAAAGGCTCAATTTCCTTGTGAAACCAGCACCTTATGACGTCAGCTACATAGCATCCCCTCAGGTTCTTGAAAGTAACTTTAATGACATTAATTGGATTCTCTTTCCCTCTAACTAATTGAATTCCATCACATTTTTTGGACAGTAGTTAGACCTTAGTGGGTCTAGGGGGCGAAACAAGAGAGTCCAAAATATAACACAGCGTGCTTAAGGAACAAAGACCTCAGTGTGCATAATAATTATGTGTTGTCCCTCAGATCCCAAGCTATCCTATATAGTACAATGCTGTTTTAAAGTTATGTACTATGCCTATCGTTTCTGGTAACTGGAGACTGGGTTAAATATTACTAAAACAAGGCATCCAGCATTGCTGGGTACGATAGTTCACACCAAATCATATCAGAATGGAATTAAAAAGAAATTTCTCCCTAGCTGGCTGGGGCCTGATTTTAATACTTGTATGATTGAGACCCCTAAAAGGAATAAGGAAGACGTTTTTGAGATATGCACATCTCTAAAAAAAGTCAATAAATAATGATAAGCAATCATCATAGCTTCCTGCACCCCCAAGACTCACTTTTTTGTACCTAAAAATCAGTCCTGTGCTTGGTCCAGCAGCCTCCGTGGCGCTGCGGCCTTCTTGCATGAAGGCCTGACTCTCTCTCTGCAATGAATTCTTCCTATATGTCTGTACAGCCATTTTTTTTTCATCTTGACTGAATTCTTTCATCACGGGCAAGCAAGGGCCAGTCTCTCCAACAGTTCTTTCTTTTCAAAGCCCCATTTTTTAATTAAAGACAGCCATTAGCGCGGAGCCTTGTAGCCTCTGGGCTCCTGCTTTCGTCTCTATTTTCATTTCCTTGCTTCCTACAGGTTCTATAGTTGTGCCTCCTACCAGGTAAATGTGCTGGTGGGGATGTGTGTTCTTGTTTTATTCAAGTAGAACTCCTGTTTCTGTTCCAACACATGGATTTATCCCACTGCAGGCTCATAAAGGGAAGAAGGATAATGCTTTACACCTAAAAGCAAAATCTGTGTTTCTTGTTTGTGCGTGCTTCTCCTCTATGTGACCTGTTATCAACCCTTGCTCATGTGAACATCTCTCTTTGGGAGTCACTGTGGCCCCAAGTAACTGGAGACTTGGGTTGCTTTCACTAGGAAGATGAAGATATTTAAGGGTCACATAGAAGCAAGTGGGGCATTCTGTATCATAGACTTACTTTTAGTTCCTTTAAACAGGTAGAATACATCCATGCCAGAGGGACTTAGAATACATCCATGCCAGAGGGACTTAGAATACATCCATGCCAGAGGGACTTAGAAACGACTTGGCTGTAGTGGTTTGGGTCTGGAATGTCCCCTCAAAGCCTCATGTTTGGAAGGTGATTCAATCAAGGGAGTTAACCCACTGACTTCCAATGCTGTAAGAGGCAGGACCTAGTTGGAAGTGGAGATCACTGCGCCGTGACCTAGAGAAGGATATATCCTAGCGTAGCCCTATCCTTGCTCTCTGGGCTTCCTGTTTGCCATTCTGTGAACAGCTTCTCTCAGCTAATCCTTCACTATGTGCTTCTACCACTGCCGACTTCCCATGAATGGACTGAGACTTTCTGAAACTGTGAGCTAAAATAAGCCTTTCCTCCCTTAATTTTTGGTGTTGGATACTGTGTACCAGCAATGAAAAGTTAATAAAAAAGTAATTGAGATAATTGCTTTAGGAAAAAAAAAAAAAACACCAGCAACTCTGATGTGCTAAGAATGTGTTTGACGTTAACCTGTCACCATGAAAGTAGCTACATCTGCAGCAGAATTCTCCACTGCAACTAGTTTAGGCAGATTGTTGTGTAAGTGTGTGTGTGTGTGTGTGTGTGTGTGTGTGTGTGTATGCATGCATGTTACTTGGGGATACAACCTCAACCCATTTTTTTTTTTTTTTGAGACAAGGTCTCACAAAGTTGCCCTGACTGGGCTAAAACTTGTAATCCTCCTGTCTCCTCAGTCTTTCAGAGTAACAGGATTACAGGCCCGGGCTATTGAGCAATATTTAAAAAAAGAAAGAAAATAGTTTTAATTCCACATCAAAGTGAAGGAATCAATGCTTAAAGAATGCAGTCGAATAAAGTGGAAAATAAATACCAAGAGTGGTCATGGCCATATGCCAGAAAGTAATGCCCTTGCGGTGTGGGTCTCTGACTTTAGTCTCTTCACAGTCCCCTGTCAGGAGCAACCTTAACACGTCCACTGCCACTCACACCCACAGTTTCTGAGGCTGCCATTTTGGGTTTGGGCACAAGAAGCTGCATTGTAATCCGCTGCTGGGTGGGATTGGTGCTTCTGTGCATGGAGTCACACTTTGCAAACAATTGTTCTAGAGCATGAGGGACACAAGAGCCACAGACGCCATGGAGAAAATGGCTCAGTTTAGCTAACAGGAGTCTCCAGCAAAGTGACTGACAGGCCAGCCGTTCTCATGAATAAGAAGCCCTGCAGACTGACTCCACAGGGAAAGACTGCGTATCTTTCCGACAAGTATGTAAGAAGTTACTTCTCATTTCAGAAGGGGCAGGGAGAGGTGGCAGTCATTATTCATAAGTTAAGACCAGAGACACAGAGGTCCAAATACTTGAGACTGAATTCTGCCATTTATTATATTCATGAGTTGAGATGGATCATTTCAAAGCTCTGCTGCTCACTTCACTTACTTGTAAAGGAAGTAACAATAGCCCTCACTTCACACATAGGTCTTTGCATTAAATTAGCTAATGACTTTTAAGAACTGAGATCGATGTCAACATCAAGAGACAAAAATGACAAAAGGCAGCAGAAAATATGAAGACTGTAATGGCTTTTATTTGCAATTCTAGAACCGGGCAACGGCCCATTCTATAAAATAGAATGAGCATTCTCTTAAGTGGAAAAGAGGAAGGTATTTTTATAGACAGAAGGGCTGAAGAAAGCAGAAGCAAACAAAAAGCAGATTGGTGCCTTCCAAGTTGCTTTCCTTTTAAAGGTTAAAGAAGAGGAGATGGCCTTAAACAGTTAAAATTGATCTGTTTGGTGATTCGTTATGATCTCTCTCTCTTGATTCTTTGGAAGATTAAATAAACAGCTTAGTTTTGGCCTGATGGGTGAAATTTTAATGTAAGTAGCTATTTTTTGTTTGGTCTGCTGGGCCTAGTGTAGATGTTTAGAACAAATAAACCAACAGCCTCCTATAAGTTGTATTTAACACTGAACACTCAGAGCATAAAGCAAAAATGGAAAACACCCGATTAATAACACTTTAAATCACTGTTGTGCATAATATCAGGGTTCTGCTGCCCTAGGAGGACTAAATTCGGTAAGAATCACACAGAATTTAATTTTACATAGCCGATTATGGTCTGATTGTGCTATATGGTTTGTTAGAACACAACACTTTTGCCTACTTATCAGAGAAGGCTTGCTGTTTTTTAACATTTGTGGCACCCTTTGTGAAGAGCTGACAGTTTTTTTGACTTCCTATTTCTATTTCCCAAATATAGTTAAACCTGGTTATACTCAGTTTATTGATTTATATGTATAATTGTTGTTATAACAAAACAAGAATTTATAGCAAAGACAAGAATTATAGGAAACAAAAAGACATTTCTCCACAAGAAATCCTGTCATCTATTTGTCCGCTCGTTGGTCCATCCATCCATCCATCCATCTGCCCACATCTGAGAAAGTTTTTTTTTTTCTTTTTTTTGACATAGAGTCTTTCTCTGTAGTCCAGTCTGGTCCTGAACTCATTACGTAGTCCAGGCTGGCCAAGATCTCACAGAAAGCCTCGTGCCTCCGCCATAGCTTATGTGCTGCCGGGGAATAAAACTAGGGGTTTTGCATTTTCTAGGCATGCACTTACCTGCTGAGCTATGCCCCAAGCCCCAGAAGAGAATAGGTTGAGTTTTCCTTTAATAACAAAATAATTCTGTGCCCTAAAAAATCTTTGTCTATTTTAACATTATAAAGGTATTTTTCTGTATTTATTTTTCTAGAAGCTTTATGCCTTAAATTTTTACATGGAGATCTTTAACATATTTTAAATAAAATTTTGGGTGTGATGAGGTTTAGAGGTTGAGAATCAGTTTTTTTCTCCCAAGCCAATATCAAAATTCTAGCATGGATAAGTGTTGAAAAGTTTCCATTCATTACAATGCTGTCTTAGTTACTTCTTCGTTGTTTTGACTCAATACCTGATGTCTTAGTTACTTTTTTGTTACTGTGACTCAATACTCAACACCCACAAATTTAGGAAAGGTTTATTTTAGCTCACAGTTTCAGAAGGTCACAGTCCATTCAGGGGCAGCCG
This sequence comes from Ctenodactylus gundi, assembly GCA_004027205.1. NCBI lineage: Eukaryota > Metazoa > Chordata > Mammalia > Rodentia > Ctenodactylidae > Ctenodactylus > Ctenodactylus gundi. The sequence continues at coordinate 710,415 of PVKB01000109.1, forward strand.
GCAGCAATCAGAGTACAGGACGGAGGCAGAGGTGGAGGCAGCTTCTCAGGACATCACAACCAGGAAGACAAGCTGAGACCATTTGAGGCTAGCCCCAGTCCTCCAGGAAGGCAGGGGCAGCCTATGTATCCTTTCAGGTCTCCGCCCAGTAATTAGTCCTCCCTGCATACAGGTGTGGCCACTACACACCATTAATTCTAACTCACACGCCTTTAGTCTTAACTGTAATCCACTCCTCCAGACTAGACCCCAATCCACCAACATCACATGGTTCCATAGACAATCCATAACATTAAAATACATGAGACATTTGGGGGGGGCACTCCAGATCCTAACCACAACACCTGACATCCACAAATTTAGAGGAGGAAAGGTTGATTTCAGCTCACAGTTTCAGAAGTTTACAGTCCATTCAGGGGCGGCTGGCAGCAATCAAAGTAAATGGCAGAGGCAGAGGAGGAGGCAGCTTCTCACGACATCACAAACAGGAAGCCAAGTCGAGGCAAGTTAAGACTAGTCCTAATCCAAGGATGGCAGGAAGCAGTTTATATATCCTTCCAGGTTTCTGCCCAGTGATTAACCCTTCCTGGATCCAGGTGTGGAAAGTGTGGCCACTACACGCCTTTAATCCCAATTTACATACCTTTAATCCTAACTTACACACCTATAATCCACCCCTCCAGACTAGGCCCCAATCTCTCAACAGCACATGGTTTCTTAGACAATCTATAACATTTAAATACATGAGACTTTTGGGGGACATTCCAGATCCAAACCACAACAAATGCAGTAGTGCCTTGGTTGAAATCCATTGACCACATGTGGGTGAATTTATTTCTTGAATATATTCTGTTTAATTGTTCCATTTGTCTAATCTTACACCAAAACCATACTGTCTTGATTTCTGTGGCTTCATATATTAAATTCTGAACTCCAGCAGTGAAAATCTTCCAATTTTGTTCTTTATCAACATGGTTTTGGCTATATTCTAGACCGTTTGTATATTCACATACATCTTAGAATAGCTTGCTAATTTTAATAAAAAAATCAGACAGGAATTTCATCGTGGGTACCTTACATATAACTGTCATCAATGTAGGAAAAATGCTTACCTTAATAATGCCCAGTGTCCCGTTTCATGAACATAACATGTTGCTCCTTTGATTTGCATCCTTTATTTCTTTTAACACGTCTAATTGTTTCCGGCATGTAGATCACTCACATCTCTTGCGAAATTTATTTTTAAGTACATTTTTGTTTTGCTGTTTATGCCAGTATGAATTTTGTTGTTTTAATATTTCAACTCAAAGGGCTGTTTTCCCTTTTCCTTTGCAGGCCTTATGGGTGACACCCCTATAATAAAAGGCAAATTAATAAGAGAAAAACAAAAGCAATTTATGTAACAAATATTTTACATGACAGTAGGGTTTGGACGAAAATGGATAGTTGTATTAAAGTATGATTGAACGAAATAAAAGGGGCATCACTTAATGGTGACAAGCTGGGGGCAACTTAGCAGTACCTATTCTCTCAAATTCTTCCGACCTTCGAGTACAGGGCAGGACTCCTGTGGAATGAGGGTATGAGGACCTACATAGCGAGGTGGGAGATCAGAGAATTCTTTCATGATATGCTCTAGGGGAGACGAAGAAGATCAGAGGAAGAAAAAAACAAGGTCACAGTAACATTTCTACTTCTGTGATTCTCAATTTCCTCTAGATTAAAATAGTGTGCCAACGTGCTGTGTATATTGGGCTACTATTGGGCTAAGATTTCCTGGGCACATTAACTTGACAGCTTATGATTTTATTAAAAAGTTACTTATCAACATTTGCAGCCCCCCTTTTTGTAGGTTCCCTCAATCATCATCATCATCATCATCATCATCATCATCATCTTCTTCTTCTTCTTCTTCTTCTTCTTCTTCTTCTTCTTCTTTTTCTTCTTCTACTTCTTTTTTGAGACAAAGTCTTTCTCTGTAGTCCAGGCTAGTTCTGAACTCACTATAGAGCCAAGGCTGGCCTCAATTTCACCGCAATCTTCCTGCCTCAGCTAGGGCTTACAGGTATGTGCCACCATGCCACCACACCTGCTTTGTGTGGTGCTAGAGAATTGAACCCAGGGCTTTGTGCTTGCTAAGTAAGTGTTCTAACTGCTACACTATTCTTCCAAGCTTTTCTTTCTTTCTTTCTTTCTTTTCTTTTTCTTTCTTCCTCTCTTTTTTCTTTGGAATTCAGGGTGAGTTAGGTCCCACTAACCACAGTTTCGGTTTTCTCTTTTTTTTAAAAAAAAATTATTTTTACTCAGTTTATTTTTGTACTGAGTTTCATTTTTTTCTTACAGTACTAGAGATCAAAAACAGTGACTTGTGTATTCTAGGTAAACTGTAACTTAGAGCTACATCTCCACTCCTAATATCTTAGAATTTTCTACATAGATTCTGTGTCTTCTGAAAATGCAATTCTTACTTTCTAATTGTATGTGCTCTATTTATTTCACTTGTTTTACTATATGAGAGATTTAGCCCAGTACCGTAGAGTCATGCTGAATGGGGAGAGCCAATATATTGTATTTTCTCCAGTCTTCAGAGGAACAGCATTTTTTTGCCATCTATTCTGATATCACTAGGTGTTTCGTAGAAGTCTTATATCTGAATAAAAAAGTATTTTCAATTATCAGTTCATTAAAAACTTTTATTATGAACTGGTGTCAAATTTTATAAAATGTAAAGTCTGTATTTATTGAACTATTTATGTGATACTTTTATTATATACTTATTAATGTAGCAAATGATATTGATTGATTCTCAAGTGGTGAGCTAGCCTTGGAAAAGCCAGACCTAGTCATGATATAATACTCTTTTTATGCATTGTTGGATTCTATTTCAATATTTTGTTGATAAGTTATTATTATTACTATTTATTTATTTATTTTTGAGACAGGGTCTTGCTCTGCAGTCCAGGCTGGTCCTGAACTCATTATTGTGTTGAGTAAGTTTTGTATGTATGTTTTTAAAAGATTCTTATCTATAACTTTGTCTTGAAACATCTCTGCTAGGTTTGTTATCAGAGTAATGCTAAGGTCATACATTATTGTTAAATGTTCGTTTTTTCTCTTTTTCTGAAAAATTTTATATAAAGATTATTATCATTTATTTCTGAACTGTTATTTTATAGAATTTAAAACTAACCTAGTTAGATTATGAGTTTTCTTCATAAAAGGATTTTGATGGGGAAGTCGGTTGAGAAATTAATACTGGGAGGCTGAGGCAGGAGGACAGCTGTGAGTTCGAGGCCAACCTGGGCTACATAGTGAGTTCAAGACCAGGCTGGAGTATGAAGTGAGACCCTTTCTCAAAAACAAAAAAAAAGAAAAGAAATATTAAAAGACTTGTTACAGAACTATTTAACTTTCATATGTCTTCTGTGATTTTCTTTCCTTGTGTTCTTTGGAACTATTCATTTAAAGTTTACAATTTATTAAGATAATGTTCATGATTTGCTTCTTTTAATCCTCAACTGTCTGAAAAAATTTTAGCCATATATCCAGTTTCGGGTAATTTGTGTTTTATCTCTCTGTTTTTAAAATCTTGCTCGGGGCTTGCCAATCTTACTAATCTTTTTAATGAATCAACTTTTTCTTTTTTGTTTGTTTTCTATTTCATTTTTTCCCTTCTCTAATCTTTATTGCTTCTTTGGTTCTGCTTTCTGGGTTTAATTTACTTTTCCTAGCTTCTTAAGATAGAACTGTAGATTACTGATTTTAACATCTGTTCCTCTGTACTATAGGTATTATATACATGTTGGCTGGATTTGTGCCGCAGCTATCCTGTTGCTCCAATTTTACAGATAAGCAAATTGAAACTGAGAGAGTGTGCAACTCTTTCAGGTTTATAGGATTAGAACAAGCGGCATCTGGATTCAGGCCCAGGCAGAAGGCTCTTGTGTTCACAGTGTGCCCCTAGAAGACAAGGACAAGGCAGGCATTGCATGCTTGGGAGAACTGAAAGGTCAGAACCGCAAGGTCACATCCTGCACACTTCCCAGTGAGTTCGTGTCCGGCTCTTTTCTTCCTTTAATGTGAGTAATTTGTAGGATACATAGGCATCCCTCAGTGTCTGAGACATGGGAAAGGTTTGGTTCCAGGATCCCCTGCAGACACCAAGATCTGTGATGCATTATGCCTTACAGAAAAGGCATAATGTAAATTCATGTGCCTCTTCCCATGTCTAGCTCACTAGTACACCTAATACAATGCCACCGCATTGTAGCTAGTTGTTATACTGTATTATTTAGGTGAAGTACAGATTTATGGATACATTTGATCCTTAAATGCAGAAGCTGTGAATATAGAGGGCTGATTTTTGTGTGTTGGAGACACTAGGAGCACTGGCAGGTAAGGCTCAAGTCTATCCAGGGGTCTCTTAGGCATTCTTGTCCAGGGAATGTGTAAAGAGATTGGTAGGCAGCTTTGCGGAGGATCAGCTCTCTCTCCTCCCTCCCACGACTCCTCACATGCCCCGTGGGCCATGGAGAGCGATCTCTTTGTGGCTAGGAGAACATTTCTCTAGCTCCCGGGGACTGCAGCGGCAGGAGTGCAGGAAGTTTCCAAGGTCTCTGCTCCACTACTCCCCAAAGGGCCCTCTGCGTAGAATCCCAGAGTTTCGGCATGTGCTCTCCGACAAAAGACCAGATGTTTCCTCCAACAACAAAAGAACAGGGCATAACTGTTGGCCTAATAATTTGCCACGAATGACATCGAATGTGGAAGCAACGAGTCCTAAGGAGAATGTCCCTACAGGATCACCAAGGCAGTGCCAGGGAATTTGCGTTGAAGAGAAAGAACTCAATGCAGCTTTTACATTTTAATAGGCAGTGTACCGGCTGTGTTTTAACCTCTTCCTCAGAGGCGGCAGCAGGCGAGCCTTTCTAGCTGTGTTCATGAATTTTATAGCTGTACAGTAATGATGGCTGTGAGTTACCCTACAGGATCCTGAGCCTGTATTCACTTCAGGAACGCGTTTTGAGGGTCGTCACGGCTCCACTAAACCTGGGGTCTCAGCCTGCTGTCCTGTGTAGGGAAGCTCTAGCTCAATCACAGCTCTTAGCCGAACTGAAAACACCAGGGTGAGTTTGTCTCTCTGTTGCTGGCTGGGACTTCAAAGCACACAGAGCCCACACGCAAAAATGAAAAACAAAGATTCTTAAAAAAGGGCCCAGACTCAGAGCCCACCCCTGAAAGTTCAGCTGGCCTCTGGTGTTCAAAACCTTCCACCCCATACATCACGTGTCAAGCAGGGATTAGTCACATTCCTGGAGCAGTCCCTCTGATTTTTGATCTCTGAAGAGTATCTTCTTTGAGGTTGTCCTTGGCTTTAGCCTAGAGGAAGACTTTTTCTTTTATCATTCTTTCCCATAAGTCCCCTCCCCCCACACCAGCTTTTGTCTTTAACTAAGAGAAGTGAAACAAATATTATTTTTCTGCTCTTAACTTCTTTTAACCCTGAACTGTTAGTCACCAGAAGAGATCAGTGTTCGAGGTTTCTAAGTTGTGATTAGACAAGAACATTCATGGAATCTCCTATGAAAATCTGTATCATCGGGGTGACGTTTACAAATCTCCCCTCCAGTTTCCCTGGCAGTTGAGCTAGTGTGAGGTAACACATCCAAGTGTGGCAGTGGGCTGGTTGCAGTCTCAGCCTGTGTTTGTGCCCTGAGCCTCTTGTCCTGATATTCCACTTGTAGGTTTAGATTCTGCATAATACAATCACCCTCCCTTCAATATTTTTGAAAATGTTTATCACTATTTTAATAATTTATATTAAATTTGCTGGTGCTGCCCTTATATTGGTTATATAGGTTATGAGGAGTCAGAAATTCCAAGTGATTTAAAATTATCATAAACCTATTAATCACGTATACAGTGGAATCTACATCATTAAAAAATAGAGCCATTGTGCAAATTAAAGCACTTGATGCTTATCTTGTATGTGAGGCCATTGCCACATAGTGGGCAAGGCCAGTTGTCCAAAGCCATAGCCATGATTAGAGCCCAACTTAGCTATAGACACCGATACGCCAGACTCGTGGTGAGCCACTGTTTGTAGAAACGCCTCAGTGACTGTCACCATCTTAACATGTAAGTGTAACAATGTTGCTTCTTGAAAACTCAAAGGTTTTAAATCCAGTAGGACACATAAAATGATTGTAAGCCCTCTTGTGTTGGGCCTGTTAATGTAAATTGCATCTTTGGACTGAGGAATAACTGAAAAATACCTAGAAACACAGCCTTACGATTTAGTTACTTATGATTACGCCCTGTGTTACAGACACTGAATTTAAACAGTAAATTCCTTTGGAAAGCGGATGGGTATGAGTTAAAACGTGACAAATCTTAACATTTTAAGCTGGTGGCAGAACTCAGTCAGGAATCTTTGTCAGTGGTGGGTCAGCACAGCGTCTCACACATCAGCACCCACTGCTAAGGCAACAGCGTGGCTCTGAGCAACCAGTTCTCCTCCTCTGTGTGTCAGTTTCCTATGAGACAAAATGGCCATCCAGGTACTTTCTCTATGGTGCCTCGCAAAGTTTTTGCAGGGGTCAAATAGGCTCCTATTTGTGTGAGAGCCTCAATAGTAAATCACATTGTATGTTACTCAAGCCGTACTTAAAGCAATATGCTATGCTGGGGATGGGGGGAGGGACATGGCTTTAATTCAAGTACTCTAGCAGGCTGAGGCAGGACAACCACAAGTTTGAGCCCGGTCTTGGCAATTTAACAACTTGGTCAGACTTTGTTTCAAAATCAAAAAATAAAAATGAAAAAAAGTCTGGAAATGTAGCTTGGTGAGAAGGCTTGAGTTTAGTTCCTAGTATCACACATATGCAACAACAATAATAAACAACAAACAAAAACAATGTACTGATAACCTGGTACATCAGAAATGTCTGGAACTCTCAGCCACTGTGGAATGCACTGGAAGCTTTAGTCAGGAAGTTTTGGGTGCTAAATGACTATTTTTTATATTTCAGACTGTGAGTGTAATTCCTTAAAGTGTCTTGATGCTTCTGTTTGAAGTTTAATTTCATGGCTTGATTTAAATCATAATAAAAACAAATATGCATCTATTACAATTCAAAATTGAACTACCTGGGTGGCTTGGGGAGGGAGGAACAGCAGCAACTTACAGAAGACACAGAAGAAAAGTTACATTTCTATGATAATAAAAAAAGTTGTACAGAATGGAAATGAAAATTGAACTAACAAAAATGATATGACACAAGTGACTGAATTTCTGCATTTGGACGCAAACTCAAACTTGTTGATGGCGGTTGTTTTATTCCTTTTTTGTTTTCAAATGATTGGATGCTATAGCTTCATAGCCACAAACACTGCTGGGTTGTTGTTGTTCAATTATGCTTGCATTTTAATGAATACCAATGATGCTCACCTGTCCCTATTGAATTTATAATGAAAACTCTGGAAAACCTCCTTGACTGGATAGAAAGGAAAAGTATAAAAACCACACAAGGATAGAACTGTTGTCCTCAAGGCAGATGGGCAAGTGATTAGAGTAACTTTCCAGCAGAATGACACATTTAACTCAATTTTTTTCTCTCCTTGCTTTTTCCCTTCTTTTAACTAAAGGCTGAATCAGCAATCTCTGGCAATGACTCCAAATCAGTGGGTTTCTAGGGAGGGTTAAGTGTCCCTACTGGGATGTCAATACAGGCTGGTTTGTCGGGGACAGTCCAAGTTTACATTTATGGCTCAGCATGATTATATAATGGTGTCTCTTTTCATTCCTAAAGAGTCCAAATGTAGGGTGATAAATTACACAGTCATAACATACATAGTGGATACTGAGTGTTAGGATCCTGCTGCTCTCATCAGTGGGAAGGCCTGGCCCAGGTGACATAAACCAGTAGTCAATGGGCAGCATTGGTGTGGATCGAGACACTCTGATGACAATTTGCTAGTCTGTGCTCTTCCTTTTAATACATATTCCCAAACTAATTGTCTTGCTGAATCCACTAAGTGCATTTTTCCGGCTGCACCATTCACACTTGGGAACATGCCAGAGTTGTCAGCCAGTAAAGACTTTAGCCCTTTCTTGGCCAATTTGCCAAAAAAACATCAGAGGGAATTATTGATCTTTTCCCTTGTACTCATTCAGCTAATTTTCTTTTTCTGTTTCCTTTCTTTTCTTCATCTTACACTGACATTCAATAAAAGCTATTTCATTCAGGTGCCAGCAATATGTCAGCACCAATACCATTCACAGCATGAATTGTAATTTCCCCTTTTTCTCTACAAAGACCCTTTGCTTGATTCATCTACAGCACAGATAACTGTCAAGGTGACTTCTCTCATGCATTTATTGTTGACTGTATCTAGTCAGTTTTCCTGTCGCTGGGACTCAATACCTTAACATCCACACTTACCAGAAGAGAGGTTTCTGTTTGGCTCATGTTTTCAGAGGATCCAGTCCCTGGTAATTGGTTCCATGACAGAAACAGCCTGGCTGAAGAGGATAGGGCGAAAAAAAAGCAGAAGAGGGAAAACAGTTCCAGGGAGGAAGATGTGACACACCAGATATAGTATTCTAGGTCATTCCTCCATGACCTGCCCAGATGTGCTCAAAGGTGTGCTCTGCTAATCTGCTGGGCATTTCTTAATCTGGTCAAAGTGATGTATTACTATGAATAGTCACAGTGATTATAAGCCTGAATTGGTGCATGGGATTGGATTCCAACTGAATACCATATCTGTATACTACAGCAAGCTGTACACCTTTTAAAAATTACACAGAAGACTGGTTATCAGGCAATCATATTTCATACCTAATTTGCAGAAGAAAGCCTAGAAGATTAGTTGGAGACATTCAAATAGCTAATTAGTTTCTCAACAGGAGCAGTTTTGGATTTGGCCTTCAGAAACGTGAACTATTCTCTCAGAAATCTCTGACACTAAGTAGCGGTGCACTTCCCACAGTCACTGCTGTTCATTTTTTGCCTTTACTTAGCTGGAGGCCCCGTCTCATATTGTCCTATGAGGCAAGATCAAAGACGAGGTCCTGCAGAGTTGTATGCATAATTACCTGAGAGATGGGTAAGATGGTCATGGTGACAATAAATATTTAAGATATCCAGAAAGCTTTTAAGAAAAGAGAAGTGAAAATTGTTAGCAAAAGTTAGTGATACCATGCAAACTGATGGTTGGGCCTAGCACTTGACAGATATCTGAATTATCCTGGAAACAGCTCACCTTTCTCTCAAATGATGGCTTAGAAACATGTTCTGATGAGGCTTGAGTGTACTGTTCCAGGGAGAATCCAGTAGTGAAAAAGAGAAAAAAAATTATCAAGAATCACACAGACTTCTGGAAGAATCTTACTCAATCACTGGCCAACACAAGGAGAAAGAAAACCAAGGTTCTGTTTCTGGCCTCAAGAGTGAAGACACTGCTTGTTCAAGCCCCTGCCTTGGGCAGCAGCCATGTTCAAGATCTCTGATCCTTCCAGATACTGTTGTAGAATTAAAATTCCATGAAAACTCAGATCCGCAATCTTTTCTTTATATTCCGTCTTTCCTTCTTCTGTCTATCCACACAATTCTCCTCCCTTGTGGTTCTGGTTTAGAGCCCTTGAGATTTTGACAGTTTCTTTAGATAGGAACTACTTGCAGTTAGGAAGAGAAGCATGTTGATATAGTGGAATATAAGTAATTTACATATCAATATATACATTCTAAAAATATGTCATGAAATTTTCACAATTCCAAAGTAGGAATGGAACCAAAATGTTTAGTCAGACATGGTAATTAGAGCTAACATTTATTGAGGGCTTCTAATGGACAACTACTGCTCTAATTATTTTATGTTTATTAGCTAATGTCAGTCTCACAACAGCCTGATGAGACAATTCTTATCGCCATTTTACAAAGCAAGAAACGAGGCCAGAGATGTAGTAACTCACACCAAGCCATCCATGGGTACTGGAGTAAATTTTGGGAGACGCATCTTACTCCCCAGTCAGCATGCCACACAACCACCACAGCTCCAGTTTCAATTCTCGTCCCTTAACTTTTAGAGTTTTGCACTGTCTGTTGTTGTAATATGCAAAAATATTACTTAAGGTTCTTACTTCACAAGTATTAATAATCAGAAGGTAATATTTTAGAATAGATTATCCATGGATATATATTCCTTTATCATCTCCGTGTTGGCTTCCTAGAAATGCGGTAATAAAACTACCATCGACAGTGGCTCAAAACAGAAATTTATTCTTTCCTAATTCTAGGGGCCAGAAGTAGGGCAGGGCCTCATCCTCTCGGAATTTCCCGGGCAGGACTCTTCCTTGCCTCTCCCCAGCTCCTGGGGCTGCCAGCCGCGCTTGGCGTTCCTCACGCTGTGGATGCTGTTCTCCAGCGTTTGAGCCCAAAGTCACGTGGTGTTTGTGCACCTCGCTACATTTTCCATTTCTTGTAAGAACAGCAACCATTGGATGACACCCACCCTGATTCCTATATGACCCTTTGTAACTTTGTATGAAGACTTATTTTCCCAAATAAGATCACGTTCATTGATACTAGAGATCAGTGTTTGAACATATCTTTTCAGGGACACGATTCAATGCCCAACACTACACATACCCGTCTAGCACATATTATCTCTTAGGTTTTAATTTTGGGAATAAAACATGGAACTATTTTCACCATGCAGTTTTTCTTTTTCCTCCAACACATATACATAATTCTTTTTTCCTTCCCTAGAACAGCCTCAAATCTACCAGCGGATGTTTCCCCCATAATTATAGGCAAATAATTCCACACATGAGGCCCTGCAATCGGGGTGGAGCAGATCATAAACTTCTTTTTATTTTCTCTTCAAAATTGCCCTTCCATTACTCGTTTGTAATAGTTAAAACAATAGTGTGAATGTGACTGTGTAGTTGCTATTTACAGTTAAATTTCTATAGCCAGAATTTCTCCGTGTTGTTATAAAAAAGCTTTGTATTTATTTAGTTTAAAATATTCCTCATAATACTTTGCCAAATTGAAGATACCTAATTTTATTATCATTCTCATCTTTGACACTTAGATTGTTTCTTTTTCTTTTTCGCTTTTGCTTTAGCACTGCAATGATTTCTCTGTGCTTATCTCCTTTATCTTCTGTTGGATTTTCTTCTAGAAGGAACTTCTAAGAAATACATATATTTGTATATATATATATATATATATATATATATACACATATAAATACATATATGTACATATGTATGCATATATCTTGGCATCATATTATTTGATACAGTCTTCTGTCATAAATTAATCCAGAATCACCCCAATCTTGTGACTATCAAGTTTATGATTTTAATTTTTATTTTAGATGTTCTTCGTCTCCATTTTTAACTTCATTACTACCACAGTGGCATAATTTCTAAGTGCATTTCTTCCAAACATCAAAATCATTTGGGGACTGAAAAAAAAGGATAGCTTATCTTTGCTTCACAGTTGTTAAAAACATGTGAGGAGGAAGTGGGGTTGAATTAGTTGCGTAACGTGACATTTAAAGTTTCCTGACTTGATATTGCTGAAATAATTTTAGTTCCCATCTCCTAAGTCCTCAAATTTCATGTTTTGAAAAGCCAAAAATATTAGAAAAGGTTTGTTTTTATTAACATAACAAGTCTGTTAGTCTGTGTTACTTGCTTTAATTGTGAGTACTGAAGTGTAGCCTGTGTTTGGTGATGACTTTCCCTTGATTTACAATGGTAAACACAGGTCCTAAATATTCACTATAAAGCTGTTGAATAGAAGATGATTCGCTCCTTAATGAATTCATAAGTATCTGCTTAAATTAACTTTAGTAAATAAAATTACCAGGTTATCACTCACTTTTCTAAAATGGTTGCTGCTAAATTAATTTGTGAGCTTACCAAATTATGTTATGGCTCTAAAATATATAGTAATATGTGTTGATTGGGAATTTATCTTTAAGATTTCTCAACCTGAATTTCATGTACGAATAAAGAAGACAAATTATTACATTTCAAAAAATATATGTCCTTAACAATATGTGTTTAAGATTGCTTCTACTGAATGTCAGTCACTCACTATAATTGAATCCCAGAGCATTCAGCTACAAGCTGGCAGAAGATGACATTAGGTAATCAATATGGTTTTACTTTATTTCAAATCAATTTTGTTTTTTCCTATTCTCCTATTTTATAGCAAAGCAAGGAGTTGGCCCCAAATTCAGGGTTGGACTGGGAACTCAATCCGATAGCAATTTAATGCCAGCAGTCTTCTTGGCCATTACCCATATACTCAGTGTTGTCTTAGACTTAGGAGGCTTGGCCACGGGCAAGGAGAACACTGAGTTCAATCTTTGTTATTGACTTCAAAATTTAGTAATTCTTGATTTTAGTCTTCTTTTGACTCTAACTTGCACTACAGAAATAAATAATCAAGCTCCCTGGTTTATGAACTAGATGGTTGTAAGTACGCACACGCGCGCGCGCACACACACACACACACACACACACACACACACACACACACACACAATTTTCATCTTGTACCTCTTGCATTCTAGACTGGTTTTTCAATTATGACACAGATATAAAGCCAAACATTTGTAACAGGAAAAGAAAAAGAAGGCTATTAGAGTCCATTGCTTTAGTCCAAAAGAGAGTAAATAGTTTGAGGTACCCAAGACCAGATATTCTCATGCTTACAGAAAATATGGAGACAGAGAAGTTTTGGTGCAGTGAGTGTTTGAATGCTCAAGAGATGTCATGAGAATAAACAGGAGATTAAAGAAGAGACATATAGAGTCCTTTGCATGAGGCATGAGAAGAGGCTAGAAGTGGAGAAAGTGTAAGAATGAGATGAATTTTCTGGAAGTATGCAGAGACACGTGGGCCAGTAAGAAACTTCCATTAGTGGTGATGACTGGAAGGAAGAAAAAGGACCAGGAATTGCTAGCATTTGATTTCAAGTTGTTACTTCATGCCATTATTATTCAATTCCTTTTCATTGCTACAGATTTGGGAAGAATTAAGAAAGAAGCTGTGCTTCCTCTCTGGAATGACCCAGGGAAAGTGAAAAGACAATGACTGAAAAGAAATTTTACGTCTTGTAAGTACACCCTGGCTTGATTGTCCAGAGCCCCTTCCCTGAATTTGTTTTATTACACAGCATTCCTGCATTGGCTGAGAAGGAGTTTGTTAGAGCCACACTGTTCTCCAATGGTCTTCTCTTGTCCCAGAATGACTCTTTTAAGACAGGAAGGTTTATTATTAATAGCTACTTTCATCACAAAAGTCAGTCCCAGCAGGCTGCAGAGCCTGCAACATCATGGTAATTTATATTTGGGTTGATCGTAGTGGGTCACAAAGAGTGTGGAATCTTCCAGGGGCTGACATGTTACAATGGCCTGCTCCTTGGTGGATGTGTTCTGGTCATCATCCTCCCTAGCTTAGAGGGGACAATTCTTGCATGATATTCCATTTTTTCACATGCCTGGTATTTCTTCTTTATGCTTTGCCTGATTTAAACACTAGGTTTGCATTTTCCCTGTATGTGTCAACAGAACAACAGGTGGCCACTCACCTTTCTTTGCCCACAGTTTAAGGGGATCCCCTGTATCTGCAGTTTCAGCTTTCCCAGAAGCAAGATCAGAGCCTTCATCTTAATTATTAAAGTGTGACTGAAGCCAGACAAGTGCAACTCTCTAAGCCAGAGCCCGCCCGAGTGCCTTGGTGCATCATCGTTGACCTGTCCTCTGGTGCCTTGCAAATAAAATGCACTCAATATATTTCTGGATAAATGGGTGAATGTTTTATTCTGATGAGAAAACAATGAGAGGAAAAGACGTGACAGAGATGTTCTTGCTGTAAAGGAGTGCTATAAGGCTAAATGTATTCATTTGCCTTTTTATCTCATTGGCAATAAAAGATTGCCCTGCTGGAAGAGAAACTCAAGGCTGGATGAGATGCCAGAGGAGTTTTTGTACAAAGTTTCAGGATATCCTTACACTCGTCATAGTCTCTTCTGGAGCATCTTTCTTAAAGTTCAAAGGCAACAATTTATCATGCCGGAGAAAAGACAGAAGAGAAACAAAAACATCAGCTAAGTTGCAAAAGGCAGAATTGAGTATATATAGAAATCCATTCATTAGGCACCTACCTCTTCTGTATAATGTATGTATTTCTCTAAACTACCCTCCCAGTTACATATTATGCACAGAGGAAAGATACTTGGGATTATGCAACAAGCAAGCAGAAAAGGAATTAAGCTTTGGGCTTTAGACCATTCTCCATAAATTGGATGACATTAAGAAACCAACAGAACGAGGAAAAGATCTGTACCACCCTCATCTCGGACAGAAGGCGCATATGTGGAATATATAAGGAACTGAAGAAAAATAGACCCCTTAACATTAAGGACCCAATTAAAATTGGGCAACTGAGATGAATAGACAGTTCTCAGATAAGGAAGCTCAAATTTTCAGCAATTACATGAAAAGACATTCAACATCTCTAGCTGTTAGAGAAATACAAATCAGAACATGACTAAGATATCATCTTACCTCCGAGAGAATGGTGTATACCAAGAACTTGAACAGCAATAGATGCTGGCTAAGTTGCGGGGGAGAAAGGAACCCTATTGCATTGCTGATAGGACTGCAAACTGGTACAACCACTATAGAAAGCAGTATGGAGATTCCTCGAAGGCTAAAAATCAATATTCCACTCAATTGACCAATACCTACCTCTTTTAAGTATCTTTCCAAAGCATTAAAAGCAATATATAACAGAGATACACGTACACTCAGGTTTATAGCCGCACAACTAACAATAACTAAATCATGGAAGACGCTGAAATATCCATCAGCAGATGAATGGGTGCAAAAAATGTGGTACATGTTCACATTGGAGCACTACACTTCCACAAAGACAGAAAAGTTTGAGTCATCTGTAGGTAAATGGACATGATTTGAGACCCTCAAGCTTTGTGAAATGAGCCAGACTTAGTGGGTTCAATATCACGTGGTTTCCTTAATATGAGAAACCTAGAGTACAGGCATTTTATGGAATCAAATGGGTGAAATATTGGGAGTCAGGAGGGATGAGAGGACAATAAGGATTGTAATGTTGATGCGATATATTTGTGCACAAAATTCTCAAGCTCAGTATCACTTTTGGGTATCACACACACACACACACACACACACACACACACACACACACTGGTAAAAATAGAAAAAAAATGCCAATTTCTTGAAGTTTCAGTTGTCTCATCTGAATAATAGAAACCATAGATGTTGCCTCAATTCCTTGCTTATAAATGCACTCTTCAACAAAGTTGGTTTTGATTAAGAATTGAGAGAGGTGGGTTCTTTTCCCCAGCCCAAGTGAGGGACTGAGATTTTCTGTGGGGAGAGAAGCTACAAGATGGGAATGTCAATAAACTAACAGATATAGCCCAGTGAAAGAACATCTCGATGCCAATGTACACATTTAGTGGGCTGGAAGACCTGGTATCCTAGCCGTTTTAAACCTCATGCTCTTTATATGGAAAGTGAAAAATAAAATCAATTCGCAGGCATATTTCTTTTGTTGCCCTTTCTCATCTGTTGGAGGCTTCAAGATTTCTCAAGATCACTGCTGATTTATTTTGCTTTTCTGAAAGCTGTGTATGTGAGGGGGCATTTCCTGTCCAGCGTGTACAAGAGCTTCTCACTCTTGTGACACCAACGTTCTGGCTGAGTATTCCAGTCCTGTCCTTGTGTCACTCCCACCTCTGTGGGTCAAAGGGAAATCAGGATTCACTCAGGGTTCCTGGGATGCGAAATGGGTAACAGCATGACTTTTTTGTTCTAAATTCTTTCTGGAGCTGTTCCTTGCTAACAGTCAAATGTAGCTCTAAACGTGAGTTGACTTTTCTTTAATTATCTTCCCCAAGATTTTAGAGCAAACTTTCTTTTTATTTCCTTTTGCCTCTCTCCTCCCACTCTCACACTGCCTCTCCACGCAGAAAGCTGAAAGCTGAACCATTTTCAATTGGAGCAGACATATTAGACATGCTGCCAAGCCGTGTTGAAATAAATTGCTATAGACTAGAACTTTGTGTGAGAGAAATTCACATTTTTAGAAGGTTTGCTATATTCAGCTTAACTGGGTTAAGCACTTGTATATTCCCATGGGGCAAGGAAGATTAGTCCAGGCATGGAGTCCAATGGTGTCATGTGAAAACCTCAGCCTGATGCTGAAGGACAATCCTGGCTCCTAACATGTGCCAGGTACTTTGTCCTGCACCCAAAGAAGGAAAGACAGACCTGAGCCCCATCGTTGCTCCTCACTACCCTCACCCTCCCAGTACTACCTTTGTTCTTCCTTCACCTGAGTGAAAAACAGATGAAAACAAAACAGAAAACAAAACACTGCCCCCAAATCTATCCCTCTATAGCCACGATCTTACCTTTCTCACCCTTACGTTAAATTCAAACCTGTGTATCGTCTTCCAGGTCATTTTTTTTACACGCTGAAAACTTGATAACAACTCAGTAGAATGAGTGGCAGATTGTTTCACATTTTGAAATGTAGATGTGGACACTGAGCATCAAGATAGGATGTCTTCAGATTCTGAAGGCAAAGACGGTGTGGGGTCAGGTGTCTGTCGCTTTTATTTTGTTTCCTTTTCTAGTTGCCTTGGTCCCAGGTTTACATCTACATGATAGGTGAAAGTTAGTTGAAGATTCTTGTTTCCGTTTGACCTCATTTTGAACGTAATCAGATCATCGTATCTCTAAATTACATACACTACAATGCAATTACATACAGTTGAACATACCTAGGCTCATATTAACCTATATGAATAATTACAATAACAATTTTCTTCTCAAAGTTATAAACTTTTAGAAAAAATAATCTAGCAAATCGTTCAAATTGAGGTTGATTATTCACACTGCAAAATGCTTGCTTTTGGGGGGTTTTGAGAAAGAACCAAAGATCTTTTGTGCTCCACTATGCGTTAGAAAAAATGATTAATACAGTGATTTAACATTAGACAGCAATAGATCTTATGTAAGAACCGAGACAGAGTTAGCACTGAAACAATTTCATGTGAATGTGAGGGGGTTAGACGTATTTTTAAAAGAATGTTTCTCTCTGTTGCTCGGAGAGTGAGAGCAACTGCCAAAATGTGGGCAAAACTAGCGAATTATGCAATGGGAGGAAAGAAATCAAAACATGCAGCACAATTTTGACTCTACTGCTATTTTTTTAAAAAAAATTAATAATAAAATTGAGCAGGTGGAATAGAGTCGGTTGATGATTCAGGAAGGCCCATAGGAAACTTAAAACTGTTAAGCCAAACACTTCTTCCTCATCATGATTTTCAGTTTCTTTAAGTGGCCTTTCGACAGACGGCTTGATCTGTAAGAGGCCTGTACATCGGGGTGAGAAGCAAACGGTGCTCCGTCCCTGCGCCTGACACAAGACATTTATGAAAATGATAGAATGCTGCGAATCCACTGTTCACATGACTTTTTTTTTTTTAAATTTAGGAAAACAGATGTAGCAAATGTGTTCAGGGGATGTTCCATAAGTGCCCAAGAAAAGCAAACGTCAAGGGTAGCAGTGGATGTAACTGAGGACATGGTTTCTATTTCACGTCTTAAAAAGAAAATTACCTTTAGCTCGGGTCTGGGACCCTCCCCTATGTCCCTGAAGTGGTTTCTACCTTGTCTCCTTCTGGAGTCTTTCTCCAGTGTTCCCATGACACTGGCACTACAGTTGTCTTTCTGAATTTCAGTGACCATTATAGTGACCTACTTTACCCACAGTGATCATCTTTTAGCTGCTTTTAGGCCATCAAATCTCCATGCCCTGGTACACATTTGCCCCTCTGTCAAGGCTAACTTCCTTTGTTTTCCCTCAATCTGTTCTTTTTCACATTGCTTCTTCTCTGGGGACCCCCCCCCCGACTTCATATCGTATACATGGCTCCATTGAGCTCCCTCCCTGTTTTCATAGCTTTTGCACCTGCCTCAACTAGTTCTTCATGTGGCATATGTGACACTTACTAGCTTTCAGTGGAGGCCACACGAATAGCACGGACATTCATTTAGAATGTTTTACTGGTGGGAACTAGTTTCACTCCTGACCATCTTTTCTTGGCATTTCTTCTATAACTGTCACCATCTCAGTATGATGAAGTCACTTTATCACGTGTATTCCTGTCGATCCTCTCATGGAGACTGTTTAATGTTTTGTATCCTGGGACTCAAAATCCTCAAGATCATCAAATGTTTGTATTATCTTAAATTGCTTGTGCTGTGAAGTCATAGTGCTCTATGTAGCAATGGGGACAATCTCTTTCCCTTCTCAAGAATCATTTAGTCCACAGGAACAACCTGTAGCATGCGTGATGAGTTTCGGAAAATATTCTGAAAAAAAGAACTGACACTCACCTTGGTCTCTTCTTCATTACTTGTTCATTACTATCAGGATTTGGTACCTGGGAGATAGATGCCACCACTTTGGATTCTGAGGATGAATTTTGATGACGTGCTCTGAAAGGGCTACGGCTGCCGAGGGAGCCTGGGAAGCTTATCTTTGGGCTTCCTTTACATGTGAGAGAAAACCACTTTCTATATGGTTTAATCCACTGTTATTTACCTATTTTTTGGTGTCACATACAGCTAACTCTAACACTAAATTATCAGGTTTAATGGACAATTAAAATCCTAGATTTGATAGAATTTTTAATTATTGGACTGACATAGTTAATCTATATCTCAATTTGCATACTGAGAAAGTCACATAGAAACTCATTATAGTTTAGTGTGCACTGTGCAGCTAATTAATTTTATGCATGAAAATATGAAAGCATTACAATAGAGTTCAGAATGGGGTAAGTTGTCCATGGACTTGCAGTGGGTCCTCCTTACTTTCTTCATTTATCTTTGGAATAAGAGGATTACCCCCCCCCTGCTCAAGTTCACAAAAATTGACTTATCATGGCAGAAGCAAATTTTCTTTAATCATAATGGTGGTTTTTAATAAGAAATTGGCTTTACCTCAGTATTTTAAATTTGCGTAGCATTCGTGATTTGGTAGTGACCAAGAAATGTTACAGCTGAGAGCAGGCAGAGAGAAATGGTTGCTGATGTTATGACAGGTAAGGACATAGGTGGCTAGTGTGCAGTTATGGTCTGAGTGTCTCTGTCCCTCCAAAATTTATATGTTCACACCCAACTCTAAGGAAATTGTGTTAGGAGGTAGTCCTCTGAAAGTGGCTAGGCTATGAGTGTGAAAGCCTCTCAAATGAGATTACTTGTTCTTATAAAGAGAGATCCCTCAGCCCTTCCAATGCAAGACGACACAGCACACTTGTATCCCTTTTGTGAATCAGGAAGTGAAAACACACCAGATACTGAATGTGCTGGTACTGTGATTTTAGACTCCTTAGCTACTGGAACTACTGAGAAAAAAATGTTTGCCATAGTATTTTGTTTTAGCAGCTGGAGCAGGCAAAGACACCTGACTATACTTTGAAAAATAAACATCAAAAGATAAAATCATCTTCTCATTGTTTTAAGGCTTCATTTTTTCTGTACATTTTAGATGTATCTAAATTCTGGTTGCCGTAAAGCAGAGTTTACCACTCAGAAGACTTTTTTTTCCATCCTGACATGAGGGAATCTCTGAATTTTTGTCAGAATCATGGGTTGGTAGAGCATGGAACGTAGAACCCTACTGGCCCCAGTTATGGTATGTGCCCTTGTCAGCAGTTGCCAATTTGTTTCAATGGGTTTTGTTGCTAATTATGTTACACATTGATTATGTTTTATCTGAGCTTCTTGGGGCTGGAAGTTTCTTGGATTTAGGATTTTTTTTCAGATTTGAATATTTTCACAGATACAATAAGACTATTGTGGGGATGAACCCAGGTCTAAGCATAAAATACGTGTTTGTTTCATGTATACCTTATACCTATGGCCTGGAGTTAAATTCATACAATATTTTTATTGAGCTGGGTTTGGAATAGAAACTAAAACATGAGGTACAATGTGGAATTTTCCACTTGTTGTATCATGTTTGTGCTCACAAAGTTTCAGATTTTGAAGCATTTCAGATTTTAAATTTGTGGATTAGGGATGCTTAGCCTATATTAGCAAATATTTTCTCTATTGCAAAGACACAACTTCACTTTCCACTTTCTTTTTTAAATTAGTGTTTATGGTCTTTAAAAAAAAAGTTCCCTTAGTTAAGGGCTTAAATGGTTCGTGTGCAGTTCTGAAGAGATACAGACTGTGCATAATTAGTTTTTCCGTGGAACTGTGCCCTGAGTTTATTCATCCCTTTTTGCAAGTATTTCCTGTTTTCATAGTGAGCTGGACAAACGCTTGGTGCAGAACGTTCAAGATACTCTCAAATTCCTTAAGGTTGCAGAGACGTGTCTCCTGGTTGGCTGACGAGAGTGGGCTGGTTTCTGATTCTCCTGCCTGTGGGCTCCACTCTCAGCAGATCAAATAGTTTCTGTTTCATGTATCAGAGGGCCACGTACAGTTCTGTTAAAACAAAAAGATGGCTGCAGAAAGATAAACTAAACTGAAAAGTAGTGGCATGCTACAAACCATAACTATTCTCTGAAAAAAATGCATGTGTTTTTGAATGTAGGTAAACATTACGGGTATGAGAAACATTAGAAGTATAACAGATAAATGTAATCAGTTTTTATACGTCATAGATCAAAGGAAAAGACATTGGCTATTGCTTCTTTTCTTCCCAGCCATTTTTCAAAACTTTGTGATTTTGGAATGCTAAGAATGTTGGGAGATTGCAGGACAAAAGGCTTTAGGAATCTCTGGTTTGTTGGGGTTTCTATAGTGACCTAAAGGAGACCTACTGTGCATTTCAAAATGCTTAGTGTGCAAGAAGTTGAGGCTGAAATGGGCTCATTAAACTCTGTTTTAAATTAGTAAAGCTTAAACCTAGAATTTTCCTTCTGTTTTTAAGGACAGTAGCATTGACTTTAAGAATGCATCTGAATATCTCAATTTCAGGGAATGAATGATTTGACACCAGAGATTAAGCAAAATACAATAACCTTTAAGTTCAAATCAAATCAATTCTCTGCCCATAGCAAGATGTAAGTGCCTACCAGATCCTAGAGTACCATCTAGGTAGAACTGTAAAAAGGGTGAGATGTCTAAGGAGGCATAAGGTCTTTAATTCTCTAGCCTGACTAGTAAACCTTCAGCAACCTACGGATCATGCTGAGCACTGGTGTCAGTCAATGGCAGTACTCTTCCCAGGGATAGACTCTCTGAGCTGTGTAGAACAAGCCAATCTTCAGGTTTGGTGTTGGGTTGAGAAGCCTGCCATGAACACAGGGAACCCTCCATGTTTTTGGTGACAAAGGTTATATCTACAAAGAGAAAAGAGAATACTAGTAAAAAAATGACATATTCTAAACTCATATAGTCTCTCAGGAATGAATGCTGCTCGAAGTTTAGCCAATGCCAGGCATAGTTTTACTTACTGGTGTTACATGAGTAAACAAAATGACAAATAATCTTGTTCTTACAGGGCTTATATATATATATATGATATTTATGTTTAAATATATAAGAAAAAATAAATCAGAAAAGGGGAAGAAGAGTAATAGGGGAGAGATTGTGACTTAAAAGGAGAGCTAAGAGATATACTGAGCAGGTGGCATTTAAACAAAGACTTAAAATAAGTAAGGCAGCCACCTCTACAAACATAGGGCGCAAAGGGAGGACAACAGATACACAGCTCCTGGGACCAGAGCAAGCCTAGAGGTCAAAGGAGCAGCCATTGCTGCTGGAACAGTGCGGAAAATGACAAGAAACTGGCCCAAGGTCCTCTTGTCTTTTCAGCTCGGGGTGTATTGCTGATACTCTTTTCTCCTGGGCATCTCCTTGTTGAACTGTAGGCCACCTGGCAGTGGGTGACGTTGAATACCAGCTTTGTCTTTAGTTCATGTAGTTCACATGACCTTTTTGGGCCATAGTTTCCTCATCATAAAATGGGAGGTGGACTCTCTGATTTCCAGTTTTTCTCAACACTGAAGTTCAAAGATTCTTTCAAAAGCATACCTTCATGTGATAGTATTTTTATTTCATAATCTAATATTCTTTTTTTCAAAGAATTTACACATATGTCCAACAACACATAAGTAAAGAACAAAAGCAAACAATTAAAATTCAATAAATATCTTAAATTCTATTATTACTATAGTGTTGAAGTTATTATTGGTAAGTTGACTTGGGAATATTGGTGAGATGAGAAAAGGCAGTGAGTTTAGAAAATTCAAGACTATCGTTTTCCTACACAACTCTTAGAAGCTTTCATATTTATTCATTCTTTAACCTCAACATATATGAGAAAAAGGTAAAGAGATAATATTATCATTGACAAAAAAGAAAACAGCTTGCGTAGATTTTAGGACATCAATCAACCATTTCAGGGTGGAAGCAATATTAGAATCTGTGTCTCCCAAATGTGAGTCTCATGATAATTTCCAGACAATTGTAGTTACAAAGGTGTTTAAAGGTAATGGTTTTGCAATCTCTGTATTTTAGGAAACTGAAGAAGGAAGGTCACAAATTCCAACCTAACTTGGGCAATTTAGCGATTTATTTTTATTTTTTATAAAAAATAAAAAATAATAGGGGTGCTGGGAATGTAGATTAGTGCAAAGGGCTTGGGTTCAATCCCTAGTAACACAAATACACACACACACACACACACACACACACACACAGACACACACACAGAGTATGTAAACGCTGCTGCCAAAATAACATATTTTGAGGGATCTGATCTAGTCACCTAGATCTTTCCTCTGCTTGATTCTACGTTGAGCTATCCTTTGCTCAAACACACTGACCTTGTGAAAGGAACGGAGGTCGAAAGGTGCACCTCCATTCTCTCCACCCATGGGTACTGAGGAAGCACCCCTGTTTAATACCCACCCGTGGGGAAGCCAAACAAACAATTCAGATCACATATTGAGAGGGCCAGAAGGGAGATGCCAGCTGCAGCAGAGGAGTGAGCTGGAGAAACGTGTAGCAGCTGTGGTTTGGAAGACTGTGAAGGTTTCCCGGACG
The DNA here is from genome assembly GCA_004027205.1 of Ctenodactylus gundi. Lineage (NCBI taxonomy): Eukaryota > Metazoa > Chordata > Mammalia > Rodentia > Ctenodactylidae > Ctenodactylus > Ctenodactylus gundi. The sequence continues at coordinate 733,566 of PVKB01000109.1, forward strand.
GAAACCATTTCAGCTGGCTAGGAGGAGATGGGCTACGAGTTTCCCCGGAGGGGTTCGCCGGGCATGGAAAAGAGCAAATGGCATCCAGGCGGACTCCTTACATACAAGAGTGTGTCTACGGGAAAGTGCGGGGCACATTTGGAATCCGCAGTGATCTATCCTGGTGGGAGCCAAAGAAGTTGAGAGTGGAACAGAGACGAGTGCTAAGAAAGTAACTTGAGAGAAGTGGCACGTATTTAGCTTCACAGATGTAAGAATTTAACATCGAGAGAAGATTCTGTTTCCCTGGAAATGCCACCTCCGAGTGGGGAATTTGGTCTCCAGACATTTAGCTTCCTTTTCCCGAGTTTTAAAGTGAACCCCAGGAACCTCTTAATTTCTCGTCCCTTTCTTGGTTTCCACCCCTTTCTTACCTCAATTTAGCATGTTCCAGGTCAACATGAGCTCCAGCGAGGGGGACATGGTCCAGGTACATGCAAGTTCCTGGTAAATACGTGCTCCATGAGGTATGTGCTTTATGTAAGGGCATGATCCAAGGAGGAGCATATTCCTGGCACGTGCTTGCCTGGGGTAGATGCATGCTGTGTGTAGGTAGATGTTTGCTCCAGGTAGATGCGTATTTCTCCTCCCTATCTCCTCCTCCCTGCTTTTCTGACGGAAGTTCTGATCCTTCTGATGAGAGCCGGCTCCTTGGCTGTAACACAGATATCTGCTCATTATTTCTGTCCCCTTCCTTACCAAAATCTCTAGTGAAGCTTTAGGCCTCTTGAAGGCATTCCCTAGGGGGACTTGAAATGTTTGGGGAGAAATACACAAAATGAAACGTTGCGCAAGGGACTGTATGAGTCTGGCCAAACACACCCACTTCTCATGGGTCCTAGTAAGGAGATTCAGCAACAAGTTTCTGAAAAGAAGACTGTTAATTTCTGAACCTAGAAAATACACTTGACTCTCGGGCCCAGAAATTTCTCTTCTCATTTGAAAAAAAAAAAAACACACACACACACAATCGTTCTTTTTAAAATGGGGTAACATTTCTGGAATGCTTCGTTCCCAAAATAAGATTCTCCAATTTGGAAAAAATCTAGCTGAAATAAATGAAAATAACAGATGGAAGAGAAATAACAGAAGCTATCCAAAGAACAGCAAGAGATATGAAGCGGGGAATCATCTGTCTAGAAAATGGTACTCCGTTGTACTTTTGAAATTAAAGGTACATTGGCTTCTGAAGTGAGTGCAGTTTTTCTCTTGACAGTTCCCTTCTACACATTATGTCCTTTCTGGGCCAAGGTTAGCGCATAAGAGGTACCGTTTTCTTTTCTGTTGCTGCTTCTCCCATTCGTGCGGTTTCCATCTGTTCAAAGGTGTTAAGATCAAGTGTTCTGGTCTCCTGGATAAAGACGGGGGCTCTTGGCAGAGGGCTGAGTAAATACAGAATCGTGCTATTAGCATTGGGATGTTTAATAACGCACTATTTATGTTCTTTTAGGCTCGTCTGAGTGCAACTGCAGGCAACTGGGGCCCCTTGGCAGCCCGCAGAGCACCCTCTGACAGCAGGGCTGAGCCTGCTGCTCCCAGCTGCACGCAGGAGGTGTGAGCGCAGCAAACACCAACCTCCTCCTCCGAGGCCGCCTCCACAGCCGTGTTCTGAAAAATACAGTTTTACTACTTTACTGACAATGGAAACTATCCAGGTTACATAATTCAGGATTCCATTCTTGTGTGTCTTTTTTGTTAACCATGAGATGGTGGCATCTCGGTTGCAGACTTTCTGTGGATCACTCCCCAGGAATCCCTGGAGGAGCCCGTCGCTGAGAGGCAGTAGGTCCTGCTTGCTTTGGTCGTCTCAGCCCCCTCTCCAACTGCTGAGGGTTGCTGAGAGGCACTGATACAAAGGAAAAGATGGAGGTTTGGGCAGGCAGTTTCCATGTCTGCTTGGGATTGTTTCTCTCCACCTGTTGTACCTGACCTGGTGGTCTAGTCCAATTTTCCAGGCCAGTAAGGAGCCAGTCGTTTTTCGCTCCTTTCTAAACTGATTTCACCCATGCTCTTATTCCCCAGCTCTGATGTCCTTCCAAAGTCAAAGGCACAGCCCAGGCACCACCCTGGCATAAGGCATTTCTGGCTCCAAATCTCATCTAAGATGTCCTGTAGATGAAGGCGGTCAAAGAGAGGAGGGATGAGGACCACCTCTCTAGCCCATGTCTTCCACCAAAAATAAATACCTCACAATTTCTAGATTCTGAGTTTCCTACAAAAGGTGCCCTCATCAGTCCCGAAAGAGATGAGTTTCCAAGTCCTTCATAAAAGCTCTACAGAATAATCAGTATAGGCGAACATCGACCCTAACTCACGTTCTATATCAGGGCCATTTAAAAGTAACTTCAGAAATACTTAAAAATGGGGTGCTGTAGGATCTTCCTAAAGTTTTCAACAAAAGGGTCTTCTAAGTGATAACTGTTCCTTTCAAAAAGGGCCTGGAAACCATGTACTATAGACATTCCCTGAGTCCACATTTTCCCCCTTTCCTCTTTCTTTCTTTCATTCTTTCTTTCTTTCTTTCTCCTCCTCCTCCTCTTCCTCCTCTTCATCTTCTTCTTCTTCTTTTTCTTCTTCCTCTTTTCTTCCTCTTTTTCTGTTAGAAAATTGTAGAGCAAGAAGAACTTAAGTGTGTATCCTAGTCCCCCCAGGTCAAAGGGGACACCTGAGATTTCTGGGTTTACCAGTTAGTGGCCAAGGAAGAAGGGATGTCCCTTTTCAGAGAGCGAGCCTGGAGCTCTTTCTGATACACTTCTTACTGTCATATGGAAGTAGGGTGTGTCTGTGAGGAGAAAAGATAAAGAGGAGTGGTATTATTAGTAAAGAGATCGGGGGTGCCTTGGAACAGAACAAACTGGGGCAGACTGGAGTGGAGGACTGTATGAGTCTCTGTAGTCTCCCCCTGGGATTTCCTAAGCCTGAAAGCCGTCGCAGCACAAATTTGCCTTTGAATTTGCAAGATAGGCCGTAGTGGTACATCTGCTTGCCATCAAAGCTCCGTGGATCATTGCTTTGCCTTTTCCCTCCGTATCTAGCTGCTAGAAAAAAGCATGTTTCTTCTTACAGTCTGCCTCTTTGGAATGTAACATCACTCCCCTGTCTTCTGTAGTGGCGCAAACCCAACCAAGGCAGGAGGCAGGGCGGCAAATCCTTTTCTGAAAGGACACGAGCAAGATCTTTGCAGAAAATAAAAGCTGTGCTGCTCTCTATCAGGAAAAGTCTCTTTTGCTCGACACCATCAGTTCTTGTTTTCCACCTCGGTTTTTGTCTTATTACTTGGAATATGACACCATGGGACAGTTACTGCCCTCAAATTCTTGACACCCAGTGTTCTTTCTGATTAGAGACAGGGTCCACCCAATTCCGGTAGACCTGAGTCAGACAGTCCTGTTTGGGTTAAGTGCAACCTCTTTAGATTGGTCCGTGGAACCCAAGTACTTAACAAATACCAGGAGAGATGCCTTCCCCGTCTCTTCCTGCCATCTTGGCCCCTCCTTTACTTTGTAGGCCTTGGGTTCCTGGCTTCTCCCTCTCTGTTCTGGAGATTGCTGCTGTGTCAGTCACCACTGGTCTCTTCTTTGTAAAATTGCTCAGTGTTCATCCTCCCAAAGTCCCGCAGCATGGTGTCTCCTTCTGGAAACCCGGTCTTGTCTTCTGAGACTCTGTGCAGAACTGACTCTGCTTCCTCTACCTTCTGTTTCCTCTGCTTTTCCAAGTGTGTCTCTTCTCTGCTTCCTGCCCTACAAAGCGTGATATCTCCTATGTTTTCCTCCCTCCCTTCCTCCCTTCCTTCCTTCCTTCCTTCCTCCTTTCTTTCTTTCTTTCTTTCTTTCTTTCTTTCTTTCTTCCTCTTTCCCATACACACTTTGCCTCTTCCAAAGGTGACTCTTCTCTCACAGCATTGAGCTTTTCTGTCCTACCTGCCTGATGAATGTCTCTAACAGATTCTTACAAGAAACTCGAATTCAGTTCTTCTGACTGAACTATTGTACTTTTCTATTTACCAGCCACGCCTCTGTGTTCCCTATTTTCCAGTCTCTCGGGGCCTTCTTGGGCAGTGCATTTGACCTCTCCTTACACTCCATTTCCTGCTTGCTTGCCTTCGCCACTTGCTAGCTGGTACCCCGGCCATTGCAAGAATCTGAGTGACTTTTAGCTCGGTGTTCCTCTGTACTCTAGCTCATCAGGGTTTACCACTGCATGTATGTCTTTCAAAACCATCACTCTGATGATATGTCTCATCTGCTCAACAACTTTTGATTCTGACTTTTCATTAATCCTTACATTAATATTATTGACTTCGCTTTTTAATATTCTAGATGATCTGACCCTTGTCTACTTTATTTCAGCTTTGTCTCCTCCTATGAATCATGTGATACTTTTCTTTTTATGTTTTTTATTTTCCATCACCTTCAGTCTCCTCATTCTATTCTCTCTGCACTTCCTCAGTAATTGTACTCCATGATTCCGTTTTTCCTTTAAGCATTTCTTCTTTCATCCATCTTGATTAACACATTTTTTTCTTTCATTGCAGAGCACCCATTGTGCATTGACCTAATTAATCTTTTTGTAAATAATACTCTTCAACATATTCAAAATAATGCTGTCTAATTTATCTCTTTTATGAAAACTTCTAAGAAATAGAGAAACACACCATGTGCATTTTAAAAAAAGAAGTTCTCCACATGTAGCAAGCTGCTCCATTTCCAATGATTTTATTTATTAGAGAACTGGAATTCATCTTGAATTATCTTACCATAGTTGGTTAACAATCAAAACCACCTTCATCTTTCTGTCTTCCACTCCTCCTCCTCCTCCTCCTCTGTGCCCATTTATATATAAAACACAGACTGCCACCATATGGTGCTTTTCTAACCACATGCCTGTAGAAGAAGAGACATGCTATTGCAGACTACTGACCCTTTAGCTGCATAAAAGAAAATAAAATCATTTAAGAGCAGAGAGCTTATTTGCAGTTTCATAGTTTCCATGCTATTCTGTTGGGGTTGAAGCCTCTTTTATCATTAACTTAAATTATGCACACATACCACAAAGACTGTGCTAATCTAATTTTATGAAGGTTTTAATGTAATACATGCTTTGCAAAACTGAAAATTATAGAGCCCATTACATATACTATGCTTCTTGTAGAAATATTATTTTTCCTTATGTTAATAAAATTGATATTATTGATATAGAAAAGTGATCGCCATTTAGTTGATTAGTAAAGAATAAAAGTAAAATGAGCCAAAGGTCAATGTGATCTAAGCGATGAGCATGGGATGGAATTTTGGTGCTGGCCAAGATGGAGTCAGCCCACTATTTTCTCAAACCTATGGATAAATACAAAAAGCAGTTACTTGAAGACTCATATAAGTAAACACCAGAAGGCAGGTGAGGGGAAAGTCAAAGGAGAACCACAACATGGTGAGTTCCGACGGTTACAATGGAACATCATGTCTCACAGTTGTGGCCACTGGAACATCACAGGCAGATCTGTGTTTGGTAAAGGTTCTTGTCGGCTTACTTATGGCTGCTTTATTGATATATCTTCATTATGCAGAGAGAGATAGAGATGGATAGATGGACAGATAGATCTTATCTTATTTTTATAAGAAAACCCATTCTACTTTTGACTTAATTATTTACAAAATGCCACTTCTTAATACCATTACATTAGAAGTTAACATTTCAACACACCATTTTGAGGAGGCGTAACCAGATATCACTGATACACTCTCATATCTCCCTCTCCTCTGTGTCTCCCCTATGATTCCCAGAAAGACAACAGGCTCACATGTAGAGCTGTTCAACACAGGTAGAGAGCAACACCCAAAGGAAACTCATCCTTGTGGTCAAAAGACCAGTAAACGACAGATGGAAAATGTGGGTAAGAACTTTGTTTTCTGTTGCTTTTTTTCTTCTCTCTTTTTTTCCTTAGCCATGTTTAAGAATAGCCTCTGTCTTGGAGCTATACTGCTAATATATGGCAATGCTGAAATACCTAATTTTGAAGATAGAACCCATCCCTAGTCAGAAAAGCTTAAAAATATATACCCTTACAGTCTGAGGATTGGGTGTTAGAATCCCCTATTTTTTTCTTATACCCTTACCTTTTATCCCAAGGGTGGTCCTTATTTCATAGACTATCAGCATGGGACCCAAAACTTAGAGAGAATCTTACATTTCTGGATAGAGAAATCTATAAAGAGGACTCTGAACATCATAGAGTGGGAGAGTCCTTGAGAAAAGACAATTCAGAGGAGTGTATTTTAATTGTGAGGTATAAGTAATCATGCGTCCTAGGATCATTCCCAAGCTGTATATGTGCAATACACCTGGAGAAGCAAAGCAGATGCTTTGCAACCTGAACCAACATTGGAAGGATGGTCCAAAGAAGAAGGGAAGGAAGAGCCATGTGAACTCAACTGCACTAATGTTGAGTGGCATACTAGTAAAATTTCTGTTACTATAATGGAGTGCATAAGATAATAAACTTATAAAAATAGAAGGTTTATTTTGGTTTACAATTTTGGAGGTTCTGGATCATATGAGGGAGCGAGTTATGCCTGAATACCATTGGTGAGGCAGCTTATCCTAGTAGAAACATGTATCAGAAAATAATCACTTGTCTTGTGATCAGGAAGCAAGAGAGAGAAAGAGAAAGAAGCTAGAGCCCCACAGCATACTTCGAGGGTGCATGCCTCATGCCTAAGAACCTCTTCAAAGGATTTGCCTCTCAAAAATTCTACCGCCTTCCGTTGCACTACCTTTGGAAACAAGCCTTTAATACAGACACCGTTGGGACCTATATAACATCCAAACTATAGCACCAAGAATAAAAAATGAACATTTTCCACAGGATTTTTAACAGGAGAGAGATAAACAATGCTATGTTCAGCATTTCCTGAACACAACACAAAATCACTCAACACATAAAGATTCAGGAAATTTTCACTAATTCTCAAAGGGAAAGGCAATCAATGAACCCAAACTCAACAAGAACCTAAATGGTGGAACTATCTAATATAAATCTTAAGGAAGCTTTTATGTTCTTGTATCATGAGCTAAGGCTCACACTCTTGAAAGAAATAGATAAACATTATCAGCAGAAAAGGAAATAAAAATTAGAAAACTCCTTTTATAATGAAATATATAATATCTGAAATAAACGTATTATATAGCTCCAAAAGAATGATAGAAATGTTGGAAAAATAAGTCATAGGCATAAAGATGAAATTAGATTATCTAATATGAAGATAAGAGAGGATTGGTGAGTACAGACTAGAAGATATGTGGGTAAATATCAAACCCTCTAACCTTTATGTCACTAGATATTCTGGAAGAAAGAAAAATGAGTTCAGGCAACATGCCAATATATTTGAAGTGGTCGCGACTGAAATCTTCCAAATTTGACAAAGGGTGGAAATGTGTAGACTTAAGAAGCTCCATGCATGTTTAACAAGATAAACAGTTGAATGTGAGCTTAAGCAAATCATAATCAAATTGCTAAATACCAAAGACAGTGAAATAGTATTGAAAATAGACAGAGAAAAATAGCACATAAGGGGCAATTTTCATGACAGCAGATTTCTCATCAGAAACCGTGGAGTTTAGGAGATGGGGGAACAGGTAGCATATTTAAATAAAACAAAAAAGAACTTTCGATGTCAAAGTTTATATCTAGGAAAACCTTTCTTGAGGAATTAAAGTGAAATAAAGACACTTCAGCAGCTAAAGAAATGCATTCAGGATGAGAAATATCACAGCACAGGAGCATACAGACATCAGATGTGAAAAAGAGAGAAACAGAATTGGTTCATATCTAGAGAAATATTATAGACTTATTCTCATTTAAATTTTAAACAGTATGTGAAAATATTAAGATTAAAAATATATTTAGAATATGTCTTAAGTGTATATAACTGTAGCTCATGTGACTATGAAAATATAAAGATAAATAGAAAAAAGACCTAATGCTTGTATATGATATTATCTTTCATGAAATATTAAATACCAAAAACTAAAGAAATGCTATAGAAAAGTACAGCTGAAAATTCAATAGATAAGTTAAAAGGAAATATTAACAATACTTAATGCCAAAGAAGTCAAGAAAGACTAAAGCGTACCAGAGGAAAACATTAAAATATAGATTTAAGTTTGAAGAGGCCAAATCATTTCAACAAATGTAGTTGTTAAAATGAACCAACTTACAGGGATTGCTCTGTTGGAGAAAAATTCTAGATCCAAGTGTATAATGTCAGCAAAAACACTCGCGTGAAGTGCAATTTTCTACTTAGGCTAGAAAAAAAAAGATGGAGAGTGACATGCCTTGAATAAAATAAGCAAAAGAAAGGAGGACTTGCTATATTGACAGCTGACAAAACAGAGTTCAGATGAAAACTTGCCAAGCCTAAGATAAGCGTTACGTAATAACCAAGGGTCAGTTTAAGAAGATCTTTGACAGAGAGCTAAGATTATACGGTGAAGAAGGGGTAAACTTTTCCATAAATGGTGCTTGAAAAACTGAGTGACCACATACTAAATAAATAAATAAATAAAATGCGCACCTCTCTTGCACCATACACAAAATAAAATAAAAACATATAAAACCCGAAACTATAAAGTCTCAGAAGAAAACATAAGGAAGAATCTTATTGGTATTGGTCTTGTCAGTGTTCAGTGTTGTCAGCACAGAAACGGAAATGACCAAATAGGGCTATATCAAAGCAAAAAGCTTAATAGCAAGAGAAACGGTCAACAGTAAAAAGACAACGTACGGAGTGGAAGACAGTTTCTCAAGCCGTGCTTTAATTTGAAAAATTTATGAAGAGCTCATAACATTCAGTTTTAAAAACCACAAATAACTAAGCAAATAAAAAATAAACAAAGGAGTTGTACAAACATTTCTCCAAATACGAAATACAAATGGCCAGCAGATACACACACGTGTTCACCGTCTCCAACCATCATGAAATGCAAATCAAAAGTACGATGATGAGATTTCATCTCATATTTGTTAGGATGAATATGTTTTTAGAAAGAGAGATAACAAGAGTTTGCAAGAATATCAGAGAAATTAGAAGCCCTATAAACTGTTGGCAGGATTGTTAAGTGGTGAAACTACTTTTGAGGGACTGGAGGAATATCAGAGCGGTTAAGGTGCTGGCCTAGCAAGTGCAAGGCCCGGGTTCGATTCCCCGGCACCACAGGCAGCTAGGTGTGGTGGTGCATGCATGTAATCCTAGTACTCGGGAGACTGAGGCAGGAGGATTGCCACGTCCAAGGCTGACCTGGTGTACATAGTGAGATCAGGACCAGCTTGGACTGCTGGACTATAAAGTGAGACTCTGTCTCAACAAGAAGAAAAAAAAAAAACAAACAAAGAAAGAAACTACTTCCTTGAAAACAGTATGGAGAGTCTTCCAAAAATTAAACATGCACTATCACATGGCAATGATTATACTCTGAGTATGCTTGCAAAGTAATGCTACGAATTTTTCTCTAAGTACTAGGTTAGCTGGACTCCACAAATTTAATATTTTATATTTTCATTTTCACTTGAGTCAACACATTTTCTAATTCATTGAAGAATCTCTTTGATGTGCCTCTTTGTGCTCATATTAGAAGAGAAAAGTAGAGTTAATTTTAGTTTTGAGTTTGGAACCCAGAAAAAGAAGATCAAATTAAAACAAAATTAAATATAGTAGCATAAATAATGAAGGCAAAATATGAAATCAATCAGAATGAAGACCATGACATTAAAAGAGAAACTGAAAAAACTTCAAGGAGGAAAAAAAGGGATAAAGCTCTAGTCATATTGACTAAGAAAAAGGGAGAGGATATACACATTAGTAAAATAAGGGGACTATATGAAGATACGTTAATAATAGTTATGGTTAATTTTATATATCAATTGGATAGGAATTGAAAAGGCCCAGGTAGCTAGCTGGCAAGATCTTGTTTTTGGAAGTGTTGATGAAGATATTTCCAGAAAAGATCAGCATTTGGGTGAATTGAGCAACGACAATCTCTCTCACCCATGTGAGTGAGTAGCATGGACTCTGCGGAAGCCCTGAGTAAAAAGAGCAAACTTGCAAAAAAGTGTGGATTTGCTGCCTCTTTTTGACAGGGGATATCATCTTCACCTGCCCTTGACCATCACATACCCTGGGCTGAGGCCTTTGGACTCAGACCAGGAATTTTTCCATTGCTTTTTTCGTTTTGAGAAATAAATTTACCTATTTCACCGAATGCCAAACACTGTCATACATTCAGCCAATGAAATTTTAATCAGAAACAAAAGGAATGAGCCACAGATATATGCAATGGTACGGGTGAGTCCACAATGTATTTTACTAATAAAAGTAAAACCATTTGAAAGGGCTACACATCGTATAATTTCATTTATATGATATGTTTGCAATGCCTTGAGGAGCTGCCTCTGCCTCCACTTCTGCCGTGTGCTTCCGCTGTTGCTGGCTGCCCATGAATTGACAGTGACCTTCTGAAACTATGAGCCAAAATAAACTTTTCCTCCCCTAATTTTTGCATGTTGTGTATTGAGTCACAATAATTAAAAAGTAACCAAGACACAGAGGAACAGAGTTGGGAAGAAAATCAGACAAATAAATATACTCAAGTGTCAACTATGCATTAATAAAAAAGGAACCTGCCAGGAAGGATGAAACTTTAAGAACAGAGAATTGTGGAGGAAGAGAGTTGAAAGAATCACAGTGAGGTTCCTCACTCCATCTTACACATTAATTTCAGTTAAGACCTGTACTGTGTACCAATATTTTCAGAATTACATTTTTGTTTTGCTTTGCAAGTTCAGATATTACTGACTTTGATTTTAAGAAAAACTGTTTTTTTCTTTCGCTTTGATTACAAAGGGGCCTAAATTAGTTGATTTTTAAAAAAAAAAACTACAACTATTTACAAATGTGACTTATGTTCCAGGTTAGACACTGGAATGGTGACTTAGAAAGGCAATTCCCAAAATATATGTGAAGAGCTCAGAAAATATACTATTCACGTGCCTATATTTTCAAAAATCACTTGAGCATACACTTTAGACAATCACAAACTTAAACCCAAATTGAAAATATAAAACTCATGGCGTGAGAGAAGCTGAATTAAAACACAAAAGTCAATAATTATAAATTTAAGGATTGATAACATTGGAAAGTGTTTAAGAACTGAACGTGGGGTCTGGAGGAATAGTAGAGTTGAGAGTGTTTGCCTAGCAAGCGAGGGCCTTTGCTTTCTTCCCCCAGTACCATATAAATGGATGTGTTGGCTAAAACCCATAATACTTGCATTTGGAAGGCTGAAGCAGGACGATTGCTGTGCATTCAAAGCCAGCCTGACCTACATAGTTGAATAAGGACCAGCGTGTACTACAGAGTGTGACCCTGTATGTATAAAATATATATACACATATATGTGTGTGTGTGTATAGTTTGTCACTCTTCATATACATCTAAGCCCTGTAAGCACAGAAATATTGGTGATTTTGTTTACTGATGTAACATCAGTACATAAAACTATGCCTGGCATTGGTTAGACTTATAGCAGCAGCCATTCCTGAAAGACTGTACGAGTTTAGAATATGTCATTTTTTTACTAGTAACTTCTTTTCTCCTTGTAGATAAGACCTTTGTCACCAAAAACCTGGAGAGCCCCCCCTGTTCACTGCAGGCTTCTCAACCAAACACCAAGCCTCAAGACTGGGGTATTCTCCACAGCTCAGAGAGCCAGTTCCTGGAAAAATACTGCTATTTACTGACACTGGTCCTGAGCATGATCTGCAGGTTACTGAAGGTTTACTAATCAGGCTAAAGCATTAGAAAGCATTATGCTTCCCTGAACATCTCACCCTTTTTACTCATCTACCTAGAAGGTACTCTAGAATCTTGTAGGATCAAAACAAAACAAAACGAAATGAAACAGCACATCACAAACAAAAAAAGTGTGGTTTGAATACACTTAGAAGAGAAGTTATAGAATGTAAGAGTATACTTCGGTTTAAAGAGGGCGAGGGGTTAAGATTCGTTTCCGTTCTTGGACAGCCAGCCTTGGTTGAAGTGCAGTTGTGTAGGGCACTGTCTGTCGGGGGTTGAGGAAAGCTGGAGAAGCAGGTGGACAGCACAGACTGTTTCCCTCCTGACGCGGACAGCCTTAGAATAGGTGGTAGGCAGTTTGTTTGTTTGCCTAAAATAACTTCTTCTTCCTTACTAACAGAAACTCAGTTTTATTCAGTGAGGGAAGTTAGCCAGGATACAAGCAGAGGACCTAAATTTTGGCTGTGGCTGTGGTTTTCCCAGCCGTGAATTCCAGCCACAGAGACCTAAGGGAAAGCTAGCTAAAAGAAAGGCCTGGTGACAACAGCCGCTTCCTTCCTGCTGTGGTAGTTGCCTCCCCCTTTCCGTCCCACCCCTGTGTTGAAATCTGGATGTAAGCCACAGGGACAGCTGTGCCTGGGACACTGACACTTTCTGGGATGTGAGCCTTTTAGCTTATGATGACATCAGGGAGGAGGAACTTGGACTTCAGATGACCCTGGGGAACAGCTCAGCAGTGGCTCCTACACCCCTATTTCCTGTGGTGTAAGAACAGTAAGTCCCAGTCTGGTAAGGCCACTCCAAACAATTTTCGCCTTCAGGTCACTTCAACTAATAGCTAACTAAAAATGTTTTTGAAAGCATAAATCTAATCCTTAGTAGAATCATAAATAAGATGCATACTTAACAAACTCCTAAAAAAGATAGAAGAAACAAAACGTCATCTACATAAGAAACACAAAGTAATCATCTGAGGAATATGAAAATGATGAAATGATAAAATAAGTCCACATGTGTTATGTGTAAGAATAAAGGAAAAAGATCAAAATGAGGTAAAATTTCAGTATGATCTACTTTTAAGAGTGAAGCCAATGTAACAGCTTAAATTAAATGTCTGTCAAGTATTTATCAAGAAATCAACAAAAAAGAACAAGGCATAGAAGTAGAATTAATGAGATAAAAATAGAAATCAAGGCAAAATGTTAAATCAAAGATCTTTATTTTTATAAAAGATTCAATTAATTATGAAAAATTTGAGGTATATCTACCGACATTAAATATACCAACCAACATTTCTAAGAAGAGCGCAGATAGCTTGGTTGAAAGACTGCTGTGGGAGTCTTTAACAAAGTCTTCTAAGCCTGCAATGATTGCAAAGATGAAAAAAATTAGCACACAGTAAATTCAAGTGATGTACATGGTTTAATGAGATTGAAATTATGATTATGTAGTAAGCTGAAAATATATACTAAATATTCTTTTTAATGAGTTAAGTTATAAAGATTGCAAAATGTATGGGTTATATGCTGTGATCTTTATTCAAAAGGGAGAAAAAAACCCACAAAACAAGAGCTGCACAAAAATACACATAATATTATGTTAAGTGAAAAAGCTACGGTGCAAGATTATATACCTTATTACCCAAACTTTAAAAATGTGTAGAATGAAATACTTTAATTTTCACAGTGGTTACCTTTGGATGGTGAAATTATAGAAGATAAACCTTTCTTCTGTGTTTTATGAATTTTCTACAGTGAGTAGGTATTGTATTTAGAATACACAAAAAACAATAATTGGTGTTAAAAGCAGAAAAGCAAACTGAATGTATAGGATGAATCAATTTAGTGAGACTGTGTATGCATAAATTTTAAGAACCAATGGTCTAAAGGAAATATGCTAAAATATTAACAGTAGTTATCTCAGAGCTACAATATTTATAATTTTCAGCTTCTCAGACTTTCCACAATGACTATCCATCATCCCTATAATTAGGAAAAATATTAATAAAAATTAAGCCTTTACTGAAGTCTCCCTTTCAAGCTAGCAAAGTTGTTCATGCTTCAGAGAATTCTCTTTTTGTGTACACAGTTATACAAGCTAAATATGAAAAGGAAAAGAAAAAGAACGTAGAAAATAATTGGTCTCAAAAAGAAACAACAATTTACGGTGAGAAGTGTTAATATCCTATAGGTTCATAAGGTAGCAGAGGAATGTGGTGGCTAGGGGCTTATATTTTGTGAGAAGTAATGTCTAAGCATGTTCTTTGTGAAACAGCTCACATCAGCCAAATTTGCCTAGGAAAGCTGTGGGTTGGGTGAGGCTTTAGGTGCCTCCCCTCCACCCTCACCCCCATGCAGAGTAAATACCTGGACAAAATCGTATCTTCCTAGACCAGAACAGGACCAAGTGCTTAAATCAACAGTGCTAAGATCAGGACAGAAGCACTACCTCATGGCCAAGGAACGAGTCAGGGGACTGGCCACACAGGATCCAAATCTGGGATATCTCCAGTATTACCTAGACATGCTGTAAGAACTAGCTTGGCTGTAGTAAATGGGGTAGGAAGGTTTGAGACAGAGAGTGGAAGGTACAACTGTGTAACAAAAGTGTTTGTGATAAGGGGTGTAAAGAGGAGAGACAGAGAGGAGATGGAAGGAGGAGGGAGGACATTATCAGAATAACAGGTGATTTTCCACTTAAAATTCTTAAACACATGTAGAAATCTCATGCACAGAAAGAAGTCCGATAAAATCAGGGTCAGAACACGAATCCCCTGCAGATGATTTGTGGGAGTGGAAGTAGAAAGTGAAACGAATAGCCTAATATTTATATTTTTCACTAGAACTTCTTTAGAAAGTGATTATGGCATCGGAAAGGTCATGGAACCCAGACTATCTAATTTAGTGATGTGCAAACTGCCCTGGTGAAAAGTACATTACAGAAATCATACACGCGCGTGCTTGTGTGTGTGTGTGTGTGTGTGTATTAGTCAGTTTTTCATTACTGTAACAAAAAACTTGAGACAGACAACGTAAATAAAAGAAAACAGTTTTTTAGACTCAGCGGCTCATTCTATAGTCAGTCATCCCCGTTGTGTTGGGGTCGGTGGTGAGGTAGTACACTGTGGTGGGAGCACTTGATGGAGAAAGCTACTTGATTCTTGGCAGCCGTGAAGCAGCGAGTGAGAGATTGCCGTGTTAGAATTCCCTCCAAGGGCACCACAGAGTGACCTAAAATCCTCCTACTCCTCACTTCATGAAAGTTTAGTCACCTCCTAGTACATTTATAGGTTGGGGACCAAGTCTTCGAATATATGAGTTTCGGGGAACATTTCTTCAAACCATGGTGATCTGTTGATCTATTTTTAGCATGAGATACAGTTGAAATTTACATTGAATGTTTAAATAAAAATTATAGTACAAAGTAGATTGCCATTAATACCCCTCAAAATACTCCCATTTAATTTGAAGATGCTTTCCTCAATGTCCTTGCCACTTTCTCAAGGCTTTTAAGAGTGTCTTTAGTTGTGCTATCCTTGCTGCCTTGATATCCAGAATTAATTAACAATGTTTATTCTTTATAGTCATTTTGACCAGAGGAAAAAGCCAGAGTCCCCTAGTGACAGATCTGGTTCAATAAAGTGAATAGAGGACGCACCATAATTTTTTGAGCCTGCATTTCTATTACATGGCACATAGCCGCGTCATTCACTGAATGTTTTGAACATACCACATTAAACACCAAAAAGATTTCCTGAACTGCTTTGGAAACTGACACGAATCATGGAACAAGTGTGTTTGGAGAGAGGGGGAAATTTTGATGGGGATTAACAGCAAGGTACCTTTTATTGTAATCATTTTCTTAGTTAAATATTCATATGTTTCAGTCCCACCTTATGACTTAAAAAGAGTTGATTAGGAAAGATAGTTAATAGTCAGCAGCAAAAGAAGAATAGACTCTATGGGTTTAGCGGAATATGTCACGAATTGACATTCAGATTCTTAAATCTCGAGATGTTTGTGTATGTTGTAGTAACACGCCAGAAGTTCTGACTTGCTGCAAGGGCATGGGTGCAGAAGAAGGCTCACTCTTCCTCTGGGTGCAGCCTGGTTTTTCTCCTGAGAGCACCTCCAGTGACAGCACTCCATGGTCTAAAGGGTGGGGCCTTCCTGTGCCTCTCTGGCCAACTCTCCGCCTGCATGGATCTAACTTCCTGCTTCACCGCTACCTTTGTCCGCAGACTAGCACTTGATCACCGGTTCTCTATGGTTCAGCTGCTCCTATAACGTCACATGGTTCCTGAACTCAAGCCTCTTGCTACAAGCTTCCTTCCAGATCTTCTAACCAGCTTCCACCTGATCTCCTCAGAGATCCTCTCAGACCTAACTCAGGTACCAGTTCTAGAGCTGGGCAGAGCTGGGAATTCTCAGGTATCTAAGTGCCTCTCCAATGGCCTGACCCCATCCCAGGGCTTGGAAGGAGGGTGTTCAGACTGTTGGTGCACGGAGTTGGGGAGTGTGCTCACCTCTTTCCCTCTTCAGTGTGAGCAAAGTGAAGATGAGAGTGCCTAATGGGCCCCAGTAAGAATTCTATTTAGGTCAACAGTAACGATTTTCTACTATTAAAGTTTGCCTATAATTTGGTTGTCATATAAACTCAGAGGCAGTGATCATGTGCTAGACAGTGCTCTGGGGGATGAGGACTCAGGGGAATCTTAAAAACCATTAGACAGACTCATTTTGATGGCCGGGATGTGGTCAGTGCAGCCATATGCTTCATTTCAGTCTCTTATCATGGATATTTGGAGCCAGATAATTCTTAGTTGTGGAATCCTACCATCCTGTGCCCCTCAGGGTGCTAAGCAGTATCCCTGACCTCTGTCTACTAGAGGCCAGTGATACAATCCCCTCCCCAAGTTATGACAATCCAAAATGTCTCCAGACATTGCCAAATGTCACCTGGAGGTGCAAGTGGGAGTGGGGGCAAGCCTGCCCAATGCTGAGGACTACTGGTCAAAGGACAAATTAAGATCACTGCAAATTTCATTTTATGATAGAGGGGAATAATTCCTTGCATTATTGCTCTGTACTGAACTGATCAACTGAACTGGTGAAAGAAGGCGGAGAGGGTGTGGGAGCCTGGCAGAACCCTGCGGTTCTAATCCTGTCAGGCAGAGTTCAGTCAGCTCTGAAATTAAGAGGATGGAACAAGGACCACAATCACTGGTTGGGGATCGAAAAGAAACCTGTCGTGATCAATCGCAGCCGATGGAGCATTAAGGCCCACGAAGGCAAGCCGTGACAACCAAGCCTAACTGGCATGAAACAAAAGGTTTTTAACCGCATGGAGCAAATCAGTCTCTGGGCTGTGCCAAGAAGAAATCTGGAAGGGACACAATTATGGAGATTATGACTAGAGAGATGATTAGGGACTTGGGGAGTTCTTTTTCTCAAGGACTTGCTAAGGAAACGGGGATGTAATTAGAAGGGAAGCAGCCTTTCTCTCCTCTTTTTTTCTCAGTGAACCAAAAAGCTCCCGTAAATACATAACAAGAGTCTATGAAATATCCACATCAGTGGGAAAATGTGCTAACTTCAAAAATCGCTAATTAATATGTCCTAAAGCAAAGTAAAACTGCATTTGAAAAGCAGTCTCCTAGTCACCTGTCAAGTTGGGAGCTTTAGGAGTTTTAGGTATGGCCCTAAGCAGCAAATGACAAGCTACTGAAATGAAAATTTTGGATAAAATTAGGGCAGCCTATTAGCCTAAACCAGGGAAAACCTAAGAGACATAACAGATTTGTGAACTGAGGGTGTGTGTGTGTGTGTGTGTGCGTGTGTGCGTGTGTGTGTGTGTGTGTGTGTGTGTGTGCACATACATGTGTATCTGATATTCTCTCTCTGAGAAGAGTAGAAAGTAATTTTTGCCTTTTTTGGCAAGGAGATAAGAACCCAAACTGAGATCTGAAGTTTTTATAGTTTGGCAAATTTCAGATATGGGAAAGTAGAATTTTTGGCACATAGGGATTGGGAGGCAAGTGACATCACGTGGCTTAAGGGAAATTGGAATCTAAGAAAGTACGTTTGGAAAATTTCAGAAACTGACTGCCACTGAAACACTTTAATTTTTTTTCTCTAGTGAATTTAGGTTTTACAAAAGGCGCTAGGTGGACAACACTACAGAGGACGCTGGTAAGTTCCAGGAGGTGTGAGATCAGCCGAGACCTAAAGGAGTTGGGATTGGAAGGCCACAGGGTGCCTAGTCAAAGTCAACCTTCTGGGACCACTCCTGGAGTGGTGACCCTTCAGGTACAAATCAAATGATTCTGACAGACTTGCAGAGAGGAAGGACAGCCAGTTTTCGCTATAGATGTAGTTTTTTGAGCTTCCTGGCATCCCGTCTCACGACTGGTAGGATTTGGAAGATTATGTACTTGGGAGGTCAAAGTGGTCACCCCAAAGCTTCTTTGTCATCCAACATCCCTCCAGTGAGAATTCAGGGGAATAGCAACCTATTCAGTAGAGACAGACAAATTCAAAGATGGAAGTCAAACATGGTGAGAAAAGATAAGTCAGAACAATATATTTTTTAAAACTATTACTGATCACTTCCTTCACCCGTAGGTGAGTCAAAAGGATATGTCAAGGCGTGAGTGGGAACAAGACGAGAGAACTGACAGAAGCTGTGTCTTACCTCACTTTTCCCTTTTCTTCATGAACTTGTTTGTTGTGGTGGTGGGGATTGTTCCCAGGTCCCTCACATTGAGCCACGTTTGCAGTTTTTTATGTATTTACTTATTTACTGAGACAGGGTCTCACTAAAATACTAAGTTGAATTTGAGATCTCTCTGCCTCAGCTTCTCAGAATGCTAGGATTATAGGCATATGCCACTATGTCTGGTTGCCTAGAGTTTAGGGCTTGTAGACAGATGGTAAGTGAAAGTTATTGCAAAATTTTTAGATCAAAAATTATCTACATTCCATAAAGAGAAAGAGGGAAAGGGAAATGTAATTAGTGATGTAAGTACTTACCCAGAAAAAAAAGTCTAAAATTACCAAATTGAAAAGAAATCAGGACGAGGAACACGCAGTGCCTTCATGAGAGGTCTACTCAGTGTTCTCGTATTAGTTATTCAATCTTTCAAGGCCAGTTTTGGACTGTTCACAAAATTCACAGAAGTGTCTACTCTTGACTTGGAAAAGTGGAACTGGGCCATGGGTTATACTTGTATTAACGTCCAATCAGGTCTCTGTTCATCCCCACTCCTGGTTCAGAATTTTTGCATAGTGATTATTGCTTTCTCCTCACTTCTGCCTCTGCACTGAAACCATGAAGAAAGAATTCTGTTCACTTCTGGCCCTCTGATATACTAGCTTGGGTCTTTTTTTTAACCTATTCCCTCCCCCCCCCCCCCCTTTTTTTTTTGCAGGCTTATCCCGATACTTGTGAACGTCTCCTTTTGTTTCCCCAAAGTCTCTGCTACATCAATTATTCTCTCTTTTTCTTAAATCTTCAATTACTGCTTCCCTACACTGCTCCTTTACCCCTCTGGCTACCAACATACTTAGATCTTCATCTTTGGGGAAGAGCATATCCTCCAAAAACTTCTGTGTCTCCCTCAACAGTAATCCTCTTCAATCTCGTTCTAACACAAACATCTCTATTTCTTGATCTACGCTTGACTTATCAACACAACTTGATGCTGTCTCTGCTCTACCTCCACCCCATTCCCTTTCATAGAAACTTCTCAGGAAAATTCTAGCAATATTTGACTCCTAATTAACAAATCAGATTACTTGATTTCTGTTGTCTCACTCTTGCCTGGCCTCCCTGAAGTCTGACACCTGTATTAACTTCTCTTTCTTCAAACTCATTTGTCCTGGTTTCCATCCATTTCTCTGATATTCATCCTGTCATCATTTGCTCTTTTCCCATTATCCTCTGCTTAGTGGGGTCACCTTCTGGGAGCCACCCTTACCCTGACTCTTCTTTTATATTACAGTTTGCTTGGGCAGTTTCTCTACTCCCATGAATTCAACCATGTTTTCTCCACATGTGACGACTGCAATGTCTTAGCTGCAGTCTTGATCTCAGTTATGACCTTCTCTAGTGTTTCTGGTTGTCTTCTTGCATTTCAGATGTGAGCTGTCTAAGCCTGAGCTCACCTTCTGCAGAACGTGGAGTGGAGCTTGGTACATAGCAGCCTTGCTGTAGCCACAGAGACAGCTTTCAGGCAGGTCAGAGGAGAAATGTTCAGAATAGGTCACATCTGCCTTCTCCTTTTCCTCTGCAGAAGCCCAAATCATGTAGATACAAATTGGTAAAACCCATCCTGACTTATCATCAGAACCTCCACCAATTCTGTAATTACAGAAAACAGAGGAGACAAAAAATGAATTCAAACCCTTATATGAGTAGATATATTGGCTCGCTGTCTTGGTAGAACCATGAGGACTCAGATAGAATGGCTTTGGGGCTGGCACAGACTCTGTGATGCTTCTGTCTTATATCTGTGCACCTTGATCTATTCTTGTTAATTCTTCATAAAAAAAACATAATAAACACATCGTGGGACTTCTTGCTCTGAAATTCTACCTCGGACATACTGTAGATAGGCAGTGTCATGTGTTCAGGCTTGTCTCATCTAATCTTTTGGTATCATACTTATTGTTCAAGCTATTTTACTCCAGGGTGATTATCCTGTTGGGTAGAAATAGATGATTCAGTATTTACCCCAAAAATTTGGAGATCGAAAGGACCCTCTATTATTAGGTGATCGCACAGATCTCATGAGAGGAGACTCCAGAGACAGAAAGGCAGAAAAAATGCCATGTAGGCTCCCTCATCCCCCAATCTCTTGTAAAATACAATTATCCCCGCCATGCAAATTACATCTTCAGTTACTACCTACTTGTCTTAAAAGTTCACCCTAGTGGTTTGATAAGGCTCCTTTTAGCATTTTACAATCTGTTTCAGGAAATGAAAGGATACTTAAGAAGGAGGGAGGAAAGGAGAGAGAGAGAGAGAGAGAGAGAGAGAGAGAGAGAGAGAGAGAGAGAGAGAAGAGAGGCTGGAAAGCTCAAGTATTAAGTGGAAATTTAGATTATGCTGATTTATGCAGCAAATCCAGAGAAAATATGCTGAACAATAACAGAAAATTTCGGTGTGTGTTTTTCTTCTAGAGCTAAAAGATGCTCAATCAAAGTCTCTAAAGTCTGCTCCACCTCCCTGGTAATTCTGACTTCTTTTGCGGTGGTGGTATAGGTACTTGGGAGAGAAGCCGGAGTTGTAAGCTCTACTGTTCACCTCAGGTGCAACATTCTATGTCATTTGTTAAGAATAGCTGCTTAAAGAATTCAAAATATTAGATTAAATTTTTAATTAAAATTTCTTTTTGACTTTTGTCGACCATTGTGTTCAATAGGGATTAAAAATCTATGTGGATCCCATTCACATCAGTGCTCCTCATGACTTTGTATTGATGGCTGTGTCTACCTCTGGCTAGGTCGCCTGTGGTGGGAGGTGAATATTGGAGTTCTAAGAATGCAAAGCCTTTTTTGTGTCAATGGAAAAGAAATTCAGTCAAAGCTTGGAATTCCTTTAGTGTTTTGATATTTTTGTCTAGACCTAAATTTGAAGGTGCAGTTAAGGAGATTCATTGAAAACAGATGTCCGTCCTAGGGGCGCTGTTGTTGCTGTGTGGGTGCTGAGCTGAGCCTGGCGTGGGGAGGTGTGGCTCTACTGACACACTGGAGGACACCTCCTGATGAGCCACAGGAACCTCGTTCAATTCTCCTGTGGCATTTGAGTCTAGATGCTTTTAGGTCCTTTGAACTCGATGCTTTTATCTTACATTGATTCAGTCAATGCAGATGAGGAAGTCCCATGAGGCAGTAATGTCACCACAAAACTCTGTCCTCAGCTCTTATTGTTCTAATTGGATCTGTGAGGCCTTGAAATTGACACACCCCAATCAATAGCGACTTCTTTTAAGTGAGGAGCCATTCGTGGAGGCACTGCTGAAGTATTTCAGATGTACAGATATTTTCACATTCAATTAAGAAGATGGAGACCATTCAACCATTGCTGGTCAGAGACCTAGAATTCCTGTAACAAACTTTGGCCCAGATAATTTGGCTGCAAAATTACTTTATAAGAGAAAATTTGGGCCTTGTCTCCTGACTTGATGCCCAGTATTTGAAATATGGAAAGAAATGACATGTCCTTCCTGTGTGTTGGGAAGCGGATCCTCCTGCCCAAGTTCTCTTTCTTACAAATTTGCTTTTATCAGAGAGGAACCACACGACATTTAGGCTGTCCTTTACCAAGCTGGAGCCTGTGCCTATGACTATGGATGGATGAATGTCAAAGATATGTCATCCTTTAGAACAGTTTAGAGATTTTCATGTAAATGTGGATGTGGAAAGCAATGTGGATTCTTGGTGTGACCAATAATTGTGAGAGGCCAACTTGATTGGAGTAATAAGTACCCTAGCAGATTTCTCACGCGTATACTTGAATTTGTCTGGGTGAGTCATGGAGACATTACCTTGAATATCGATGGTCCATGATGTTATTTGTGGTGTGAAAGTCCTTTGTTCTTTCCTTCCAGTACGTGTTCCAGAGTGTGGACACACCAAAATATCCTTACCGATCCTACTGCTGTTAGACATTTCAGTTTTTTCTAGTTCTTCGCTTTTATGAGAAATAAAACTGCAATGGACATTTGGTAGTCTTGTACACAGCCATAATGTTTTCCAAGTTTTATAATAATTTTTCTTCTCACAAGAAATGGAAGAATGAACCAGTTATTTTATATTTTTACCAGTACATAGTATTTTCAATCTTTTTATTTTAGCCATCCTTGTGATTTTAATTTGCATCTCCACAACTTAAATCAAAATTTTTCATACACTTATTGGCCACATTGATAGCTCTTTCTGAAATGCATATTCAACTGTTTTGCTCATTTTGAAAAATGGGTTTTTTTGCTATTATTTTTCTATGGATTGGATAATGCGACAGTGTGTGTATCGAGCAGGTGCAAACCCATTGTTGTAATGTATAGGCTAAATGTCCTTTGCTAAGTGTACGTTTCATCTCTCAGCCTATCAGTTGTTTCAAAAGTGTTGTCTTATGAGGATTCTTTTGTTGACATAGAAGTTCTTGCCTAACTTTAACCTGCCAGCATAAAATCTAATGAAAGGGAAGCCCCTAGGGAAATGGTGATTCTGAACCTGAGGTCTACCTCGTGGGAAGATTCAATCACTGTTAAGCTTCCCTTAAATCCACAGATCTCATCCTCCTTTTCTCCTTGGCGTGCTTTGAAACCTATCACCTAGAGCGGAGACCAACATGGCACCTGATATTGCAGTTGATATCATGTTGGTCTGTGCACTAGGTGATACAATTCTTAAAGACAAGAGATGTGTCTCTTGTCTTTATATTTCTAACAACCAACTCGGGGCCTAGAATGGATTCCACTTAGTCATTGCTGAGAAATTTCGTACTTAATGAATGAAGTGTATATTGTTAAGCACAGAAATGACATATACAGATTTGTATTTTAAATAGATAATTGTATCAATAAGAGAGAGAGAGAGAGAGAGAGAGAGAGAGAGAGAGAGAGAGAGAGAGGGAGGGAGGAGAGGCTGGAAAGCTCAAGTATTAAGTGGAAATTTAGATTATGCTGATTTATGCAGCAAATCCAGAGAAAATATGCTGAACAATAACAGAAAAATTCGGTGTGTGTTTTTCTTCTATAGCTAAAAGATGCTCAATCAACCCTAAGGCAATGATGATGTGAAATTTTGTTAGTGAATTTACTGAATCTGACTCTGTGATAGATGACAATACAAGAGAACAAAAAGATATGTCATACAGCCCCAGATGACAAATGCCACTTGAGTAGTACAGACAGGAGGTGCTAAGAATTGAGAGAATATAGCAATTATCATGAGCCACAATGCTCAGGATTTTACCAGTAAGATTTTTCCCTTAATAGTAGAATGTTAGCTGACATGCTTTTTGAAATTAGTATGATAGAAGTATTAATACAAATATAAAATTTGAGTAAATTGAATGAGAAAACATAAGAGATGAAAATGGCTGTTTTTACTGTCCCCTGGGCTCAGGATCTGCACTGAGCTGAGGATGGAGAAGTGAATGCTTAGAGACTTGCATGCAGCAGCTCAGCTGACCTCAGAAGGGCAAGGGCCCTGGGAGGCTGCAGCGAACTGCGGACGCCTGCACCTGGGTTTGGGTGAGAAAACTCGAGTGATTTGTACCTGAGCTTCTCTCTCTGCAAAGCTCATTTGTTTTTCTCTGCCAGGTGCTGCCCCAGCCAAGAGGGGGCTCTGCATGAGTAACAGGCCTGGCCTTGGACCTTGGGGGGGGGGGCTCATAGATGGGGGGTACATAGCTTGGAAACCTTTAGGTTACATGTTCACTTTGAAATTGACAGCAATTCAAAACCTCTACCATGTTTATCTTTTTTTAAAAAAGGTAATTCCTATTGCAGCAAGATATATATCATAAAATTCAACGTTCTGACCATTTCTGCATGTGCCATTCAGTGGCATTAGCATTCACGTGATTGCACAACCTTTCCACCACTCCCTCCAATTTTTTTTCATCTTCTCAAACTGAAATTTGTATTTATTCAATTCTATCTCTTCACTTCCTGCTTCTCTCAGCTCCTGGAAACTACCATCCTGCTGCCTGTTTCTATGAATTTGATTACTCGAGGGACCTCATATAAGTAGAATCATACAATATCTGTGTTTTTTATTTCTGGCTTGTCTCACCTGCCATGATGTCCTCGAGTTTCATCCATGTTGTGGTACATGTCGAAATTTCCTTTCTTCTGAAGCATAGCTTTGGGTTGGACATATCTACCACGTTCTGTTTATTCATTTATGACTTTAATTTTTAAATCAATTATTTCTAAATTTCCAAGCAAGTAGAGATATTTTCATATCTCTTTTAACAATATCATTAGAAGAAGGTATAAGTTAAGGAGGAAAGATAATGCACATTTAGTGGTCCTGGATCTAGGCAACATTCATTAGTCACTGTGACAGTTCATATCCCCCAGCAGTCTTGTGAAGCAAGCATTTTTATGCCAGGGTTTGGATGAGGAAACTGGAGTGATTTGTTCCTGAACTTCTCTCTCTGCAAAGCTCATTTGTTTTTCCCTGTGCATGGGACAAAATTCTAGGGAAAACCGATGCTGTATAATTTTGAAATATACAAAGTTTATCTTTGGTTATTTCTTGCATTTTTACCATCCCCCATTTTCAAAATTGTCTCCCGTACCCAATGTAAGACATCATCTCAATCGGCTTAGCATTATTAAAAACAAGAATCATTTTGTTTTATTGAAAAAGTATATAGCTGGGTAAAGAAGACCATCTGATCATTTCAATAGATATTGAAAAGCATTTTAATTCTTCACATTCATTATTTAAAATAAAAATGCTGCAGCACTAAGCCAACTGAATGATGATAGCCAAGTTCCAAAAGCTTAGATTCTTCAACTATAAAATGAAAGCTAAATCTCTCTCTCTCTCTCTCTCTCTCTCTCTCTCTCTCTCTCTCTCTCTCCCTCTCTCTCTCTTCAACCCAGTACTTGGTATTTGGGAAGCATATTGTCTTTTGTTTCCATTATGTTTTACAATCCTGGAAGGTACTTTGGGGATGGGAATATAGAATCACAGAAGAGAAAAAAGAAATGTGTTTGGGGGCTAGAAGCTTGCACGACAAACTAACTAGAAATGTTCTTAACTGAACTCAGTTCTTGACTAAACAGCTAAACCCTGGAGACGCTGCTGACGAGCTAAGCCAGTCTCTACAGAGGACCTATGGCTGACAAGAGGTCCTCCAACTTTGCCTATTTGTATTAATTACTTGCATGAAGAGTATGCTAACAAAATGATCAAATCAGTAGACAGTAGGAAGCTGGAAAGAGTAAGAAATTTAGGGTCCCAAAAATTTTTATAAGCTGAAAACATGAATTTAGTCATCAAGTTCATCATTTAGATTTCCAGATCCTACTAACAGCTGAGAGAAAGACACGGTAGCAGGAGCTAGACAGGACTCAAAGCTTTGCAATAATTCACCTTCCGTTGTTTGCGTGCAAGAGGGAAACTTTTGGCTCTGTGATCAAATCATGATGCCTAGGAACTTGAGGGCTGCCGGGGACTCCCTCAACTTGTCTCCTTTCTGATTCTCCTTGTGCATTTTTAAGTTTACTCTGCAGGGGAGGAACTCTGACCTCTTAACAATTCTGAGACTCATATGTTCCTAGTTTAGTCTGAATAAAGGACATAATTCTCTTATTCTCTTGCCTCCTTTAAAAAAATTCCTTGAAAGAATTTGAATTGGCCCAGGTCAAGTACCACTATGCGTCAAATGCTCTGTGACCAAAGAGACGAGAATGTTAGAAGTGGTCACTTTTGTGCATTACGTGGTTAGAGAATTTTCCTAAAATGGGAAGAGGTCTTAGAAGAGGAGTCTCAAACAAGAAAGGCTCATGGGTTCTGTTGACTGTAAAAGTGACAGTGGCTGAGAGGTACATGGGATTATCAATAAAAGCTTTGAAGTCGGGCTTGATGGAACTAGAGTTTCCATACTGAGAATGGGAAGTTTCTCTCTACTGTGAGCTCTTGGTGGGGGCAATCCTAGAATACTAGACTCAGTTCTGGTCATCGTGTTCCACACAAACATTGACAATTAAGAAGTAAGAAAGTTCCAAGCGGGGTGAAAACACAAACAAGCTTCAGTATGTGCACAAAATGATGGAGGCTCGGAAATATTAACTTGAAACAAAGGAAATTAATGGAGAGATTGTGACACACATTTTGTTTTTGAGGAGGCCTTATGCTACACGGTGGGCCCAAAGGACACCCATACTACCTCTGGTGTTGACCTATCCTCAGCAAACACATGTAATGTATGTGTCATGAAAGGAGCACAGGACTTGGAGCCAGACACACCAAGCCACTTACTAACTGTGTCATGACTGACACGTTGATTAAACTGTCTTATACGAATGTGTAAAGTCAAATGCTGCTAATAGTACACCTCATGTTTAGTGGTGGCTCCATCTACCATAGTGTTAGAATTAGCATACTTTGAACTAATATGGAGAAAGCATGGTCAACAAATGAAGAGATCTAGCTGTAAATGATTGTCCTTGCAGGTAATGAGCCTGCTGTCATTGGCGGGTTTAAAAGGAGGTTTGAAAACCACTTATGACGGTGGGTTCATACACTGCATCTGTGGTAGTAGGCTTTCAGGTTCCATCTGAGCTTCCAGCTAGTGATTCTATATCCTTATTCACTTCTTAACTCCTTAAACTATTTTTCAAATTCATATTCATAATTTATCTGTTTTTGAAAATTTAACAAGTAACAGTTTTAGTGATAATTATTGCATTTCTATATTTATAGATAACTGGCACATATGGAGGTGGAATAGCACAATTTGATATTTTCTCATGTGCCAGATTTTTTTAATAAATATAGAAAATCCTATAGTTATGAAAAACTGTTTGTTAAAATTAAATGTATATGCAGCTGGGCGTCTGTGCTGATATATCAGATCTGTCACAGACCAATTTTCCTATTGCTCTTGGATGAAACCCAGTATTAGCCCTGGGTTTGTGGCCTTAAGTGTCAGAGTACCTAAACGAAAATGAAAAAAAAAAAAAAAATTGCTAATTTCTGCATTTCTTATTCTGGTTAAAATTAAACTTTCTATGTATAAAAACTGAAAGCATATCTCTTCCCCCCGATAGCTCTAGTGGGATTTTTTTCCCCATCAGTGCTCAGAATTCCAAGGAGACTGCATGGTACAGCAGAAAGACAGAATTTTGGAGCCAACTAGATGTGGGTCCAAATCCTGGCTCTCTTGTTCTACTTGTGTGATTTGGGGCAAGATTTTTATTTTATTATTATTTTTTTTTTCTGAGGATCCTGTTATGCAACCTGTATAAGGCAGAGACTGTGCCTACCTTTTAATGTGTGCTGTAAGGGTACAATGACACCGATGGGGTAGACATTTTAAAAAATGTTGATCTCCTTTGTGTGAACTATACAATTTGAAGTGAGGATAAGGATTATATGGATGATAAAAATAAAGGAATATCTATTCAGTATTGGAGTGGCTCGTATGTATTAGAACCCAATTAAGCATTTAAGGAGCGTCACAACTTTTAATGCTAGCCACAGCTCCGAGGGCTTTGTGGGAGCGCCACCACTTTACAAGTAAAGCAACTGACAGTTAGAGACCACAACTTCTTAAAGGTCCTACAGCCTGTAAGTTGCAGAACTAGATCCCAGACCCAGGACAGGCCCATTGAGGAGCCTGAGTTTTTAAGTCTGTCTCCTTCTTCTCAAACAATATTGCAGAAAAATATCTCTACAAGGACTGAAAAGCTGCTAATGCTATTTCCCGGTTAACATAGATCATGTTCTCGGTGTCACTGGCCTTGGGTGAGACCGCTTGTGCTGAGACATGGGTGTATTTTCAAGAGCTGCTGTGTTTTCCTCACCGTGGCTCCCTCGAGTTTGATGGACAGGACACTGGTGTTTAGTCTCCCATTGGGTTTCATCTGGCCAAGTTTATGTCATTCTAATGATACGGAATCAAAAATACACATTTGGTGTTCTCACACAATGTGTGTGGGCAAATATTTCAGGCAATATGACCTAGATAAAATTGTGGATTAGGGACCATTCTCCTGGCTCCCTGCACTTGGGAGAATTTCACTTGGGCTCTGTTTCCCCCCAGCTTGTTTAGGGCTCCAGTCTGACCACCTCCATTTCCACTATGGTGCCCGGGGGTGGATGCCACGCAGAGTGCCTGCCATTACCATAATACCTGATGGCCTCTTAGCAGTCCCAGAGTGTCCAGAGATGCTCGGAATACATGTTCTTTTTCTTTAGAAGGACACAGCTCTTAGTTTTCACTGACTGTCAGTGTTTAATTTGCTTGCTTCCAATTTAGGCTTATTTTTGAGAATTCAAGTCTCCTTTCAGGCAAATTAGGTTAAACTGCTTGTGATGAGGGAGCTACTTGACCTTGGATCATTTTCTTTTTCCTTTTTGAAAGAGAGATGACAAAAGGGTTGGCAGATAAGATTTAACATGCTCTGGAGGAACAAGAAAGAGCTTATGATCTCAAATATACAGATCAGGGCACAAGTAAATAATTCAGAGACTGGTGGTATCATCTCCAAGCCAATTTTTTTGTGTGTGTCTGTGATTATAGGTAGCACCATACAAAGCTCATACTATTTGTTTTATTTTTAATTGATACTATGGATTTTGATACTTAGCACACTTGAAATAAAATTTACATAATATAATATAAAAATATGAACAGAAATTTGAGAGGTCAATAATTTATTTAAATAATTATATTTCTTTTTTGATTCAATAAAAGTTTATCCTGTATCTACGTAAAAAAAATGTTCATCATTAGTCAGGCAACAGGGAGGGCCACTTGACATTTTGCTCCCAAACTGTAGGCCAACTTCAAGAGAAAATGGAGACTTGGTTGAAAAGTAATACATTATTTGACAGTCACCTAAGCCAGTGTTTCTCAAGGCTAGCATGTATCAGAATCACCTGGAAAACTTATTAAAGCAAATTACTGGGTCCCAGGTATATATTCATTCCTTGTTATCTGCCAGGGGGTTGGCACCAGGACACAACCCCCAGTCCTCTTCAAATATCCAGATATACGCATCCCCAAATCCCTTCTATAAAGTGGTGTTATGTCTGCATATGATCTATTCATATGATCTATGATTTAAAATCATCTCAAGATTACTTATAATAACAAGTACAATGAAAATGTGATGTAAATACTTGCTATACTCTATCATTTACACAATATTGACAAGAAGTCTATGCAAGTTCAGTACAGATGCAATTCTTAAAAAATATTTTCCATCTACGGCTAGTTGAATCTGCAGATAATGGGCTAGCAGATACAGAGACTTAACAGGTCAGATCTAGGATGACTCCTGAGAATTTGTATTTCTAATGAGTTCTCAGGTGATGTGCCACTTCCAATCGAAACTCAACTTCCAGAACAATGATCTAGAGAAGTGCTGTCCAAGAAGAATATGACATGAAACATGTAGGTGATTTTATTAATAAATTTCTATTAGCTTCCTGTAAAAGTAAGAACAAACCCAGAATTGTCAATTAGAGTAACGCATCTTATTTAATCTAAAATATTCAAAATGTGATCATAAAATAGGTGCAATTTATATTAATTTTGTGAATATCCTATTTATAACTGATAATAATTTTAAAATCATCATTAAAATATCCAGAATATTACCATCATATTATCAAATAAATAAAATTATTAATGAAGTATTTTATAGTCTCTTTTAGACTGAGTCTTTAAAATCTTAAGTATTTTTTATGCTCACAGTACATTTCAGTTAAGATAAGTCATATTCTAAGTGCTTTACAGCCACATGTTGCCATTTCCTATTGTATTAGGCTGGGAGGAACAAATTTTCTAAATTATATTTCAAAGAAAGAGCTTAGAGAGGTTTCCAGTGGGGCCTTCACCTTGGCTGCACATTTAAATCACCTGGGGGATTTATCAAAACATAGCAATGTCTGGCTCCCACTTCCACAGACTGTCCTTTATAGGTGTGGGCATAGGCAACTATATTTCAAAAACTATGCCCACTGAAGTTTTGTATGAAAATAGACTGATAACTGCTGCGATAACAGAAATAATAGTTGAAATAGGATCCACGTGGCACCTCAGAACAGATTGATAGAAGATGGGCTGCCTACGAGATGGTGGTTCCAAAAGACTGTAGCACCTAGGGACGTCGTAGAGGTCTTAGTTTGTGTAAGCACACAGCACAACATTTGCACAATGGCAGAATTCCCTTGCCATGTATGTTTTCGAACTTACAGGCTTGTTAGGCAACTTCCCATGAAGATCCACCTACTTCTGGGTTTTTGGCAAAGGTACAAGTGAGAAATATTCCAACCAAGAAGATCTCTGCAGCTGTGAGGCAATCTGGTTCAAAGAGACCATTCTATTTAGGCCTTCTAACCCTGTATGATTGGTGTCATTGTTACATTGCAGAATGTGCAGTTGAGCAAGCTCAAATTGGCCAACCTGCAGTGCTGAAGCAAGGGCAGGTCTTGAAGGGCACGTAACACCACTGATCCCGGGACCCACCGTTCCTAGGGCAGCATCTTGTTAACTTGCCTTGTTCAACCAGGATTCCAGTCAGTATACACTCCCATACTGACTGGCATAACATCTGTCTCACTTACAGAGAGAGATTAAAACGCATGTCTCATTCGAAATGAGCAAATAGAATCATTGGGTCTTTTTTTTTCCCCCATAGAGGCTCGAGTCTAGATAAATTTCCAAATCTGTGAGGAGGATAAATAGCATGATTCAAGCTTGCCGACGTTCCCTCTTACTTTCCAGTTTTAAAGATAATTTTATTAGAACTATTATTTACATTTGATATTTTTAATTGAAAAAAGATATTCATTGAATTACTGAGAAAATTTTCCCACCTTGTGTGGTGTGATTTGAGTGGTTTCTTTTCTGACCCATGTGCTGTGAGTGAACACAGGTTGTAACCCGCAGAATGGTGTGCTCGAGCTCAGGAATGCTAATGGCCTGAACAGAGGGAGAAACTTGGTGTCCCTAGGCTCATGGGAACTGCTGTCCCATGTCAATGTGTTATACTTTCCTGAATTAAAATGTTCCCCTTGGGTCTTTTACAATGGTTTGTTGCATAGAATTTACTGTATTTAATATATGGTTTGAATTTCAAATTGTAAAACGCTTAAGCCATTATTCGTCTTAATTGACTCTCTTCTCCTCATTAGTTTTAAATCTAGGGTAGGTCTCTAAGAATTATAATGGTATTTTATTTTATCCCCATTTCATTGATAGGTATAAGTACAATATATAATGTTTACATTGATCTTAAATGTTTTATGCATATACATATTGTGGCAAAATTACACATCCTTCCTCTCTCTCTTTTGGACCCTCCCACCCTCATCTACTCCCCTCCATTTCCCATTATTCCCCTCAATTAGTGCTATGAAATGATTGTGATCTTGAATGCTATTCATCAAATTCGTGTCTATAATTCTAATTTTTGAAATTTGGAGCTACTAGTTTTGATAGGGCATTTTGTTCTACTTTTACTAACTTGTTAGCAAATGGTCTTGGCTGTGAATCTGAGGACACGCCATTCAGGCAGGAAATTATTACTATGGCCATTTGGCCAGATTATTTTAGATTCAATTCAATAACAACAGAACAAAACAAAGAATAGAAAACCCAGTATTTCAGAGAAGGACAAAACATTTCTGAGATTGGAAGGTTAGATCAGGTTGAATTAAGGAAGTTGACAGCATTAGGTTTGTTCCCAAACCTATCTTGATAAGAAATGGTTAAAACCAGCTGAAAAATGAGGTTTGGGGTCCTTGGAAGAAGTCCTCCTACCCTCAGTGGCAAGCTCTGGGCTGGCTCCAGATGACTAGAACAGCCAACCTACAACATCTTAAAAGGTAAAAACCGGAAGAGCTGATCTGACCCAAGAGAAGAATGGATGGATATTTCACTCGTTATCAGGAGAGAAGAAGTAAATTTAGCTTCTCTGCTATGGCTTAGATCAAAGACCTAAAATGTCTCCCCAAAGTGTGTTTGTCAGAGGATTGGAACATGGGGTGCTCTACTCGTCACTGGATGAACAGATTTATCCCCTGCTCAGTTCAGCAGCTGTTCTGTTTGGAGGTGGAACCTGGTTGGGGTGGGTCGCCCCGGGCATGATCTGAAGAGTCTCCTCCCTACTCTCTGTTTCCTGGCAGCCATGGCATGCACAGTTGTGCTCTGACATGTAATTTCTTCTTTAGAATCAGCTGGCTTTGGACTGAGTCCAGTGGAAACTGTGAGCCAAATAAACCTCTCCTCTTTTAACTTGCAAGTGTTGAGTGTTTTGTCCCAGTGACAGCCAAGTGACACATGCACCGTCTGAAAGGAAGGTGAAAGAAACTACAGTTCTGCCTCTCCTCGAATCATGTAGAATTGAACGTGTCAGTAAGAGAGCTACAGAGTGCGGCTTCAAGTCACTCAGTAAAGACACAACGGAAGTGAAGCTGTGGGTAGTGATGTAAGTGTTCTCACTTCTCTCATGTCAATCTTCCCTAAGAATTTTGGTGCCATATCTTTGGCTGTATTTTACTAGGAAGCTTTGTCCAGCGGGGGCAAGAGAAGTACGAAGAATGAGCTAAAAGAATGAGTCCCTCCTTCTCTCTGTGCTGTTTTCTTTGCTTTCCTGCAGCACCACACCAGATGTCCTTGCCTAGAACTCCCATGATAATCGCCAGCCTGCAGTATTATGAAAGCTAAGTTACCTGATTACGGCTTAGTGCCCGAACCAGATCCTTAGAAGTGAAAGGAACATTTCTACTTGTATTTATAGCACTGGGATAGATCCTAGCCTCCACCTTCTCACCCCACCCACACGCTGGATTTGGAGCCACTTGCCTATCTCTGAGACAAAATCCTGACACATGCTACTTAAAGGAGGAGGGGAGAAGGATTTATTCCACGGTTGGTCGACTCCAAAGCAGAAATACATGGTGAGCAGAGGACAGCTGCTTATCTTGTAGCAGAGAAGAATTAGAGAGAAGGGAGGAGCCAAGAACAAGAACACATCCTGCCACGTCATGTCCCCAGTGGCCCACCTCACACAACCAGGCTCCACCTTGAAACAGCACAATCATCTATGAACCTGTCAATCAATTCATCTGTAGATGTAGAACACCCTTGTAATCCAAGTGTCCTCCAAAAGCCCACCTTCGAGGGACATTTTAGATTTAAACCGTAGCACACATACTCTAGAAGACCTTGTTAGATGGATTTGTGAGGATCAACTCTGTTGCTAGCACTGTGAAGTTCAAAGATACTCTTGGGCAACTGATTGCATGTAAGCTAAAGTTTTCTCCAGTGTTGGAGGCTAGGCCCCTGTTTCTGAATCTTCTTCAAACTCCAGATTTCTGATTCAGTAAGTATGTGAATAGAAGGATCAAGTAACAGTAAGGATAGAGATAATGCTAAAGAATGTGCATTTGAAAGGTTAAGGGGAAATGGTAGAACTGACAGAGAAGTAATTTCAGTTAGTGTTTGGGACATGGGAGAAGAACATTTCTGAATTGTGGTTGAGATAAAGTGAACATATCCAATTAAAGACCAGTCTGTACTTTAGGTTGAAGTTGGAAATTTGAGGGTTATCTTTTTACAAGTGACTGAAGGTAGACAGTGAGATTGCTTTAAGAGAATAAAGCAAAATATCAAAGAAAGGAACTGCTGGCTAAGGATTGGAAAGAAAGAATCTTTCTTCAAGGAAAGGACAGCTAAGCATGGGGGAATGAAGAAGAAGCTAAGAAAGAGTGCCTCATATGAATCTAAAGGAAAAACAATTTCAGGAATATTTTGCAGATACCATCCTGTGCTTACAGCTCAAATATGAAGCTGAACCCTACTTTTGTAGTCACTAATGATTAGGATGACCTGTTCTGCTTCCACCAGACCACAAAGAATTAAATAGAACTTAGAATTAAATTTCTTTTAACCTTTGTAATGTAATTAAAGTATGTTAGTTGTTTCCATTTTTTTTTCTATGACTACATTTTATCAGTGTTTTAGTTATTTTTCGTTTCTGTGACTCAATACCCGACACTCACAAATTTAGGGGAGGAAAGGTTTATTTTAGCTCACAGTTTCACAAGGTCACAGAACATTCATGGGTGGCTGGCAGCAACCAAAGTACACGGCAGAGACAGAGGTGGAGGCAGCTTCTCATCATATCACAAACAGGAAGGCAAGTTGAGACTAGTTGAGGCCAGTCCTAGTCAGGAAGGCAGGATGCAGCTTATGTATCCTTCCAGGTCTCCTCCCAGTAATTAGCCCCTCCTGGATCCAGGTGTGGAAGGTGTGGCCACTACATGCCTTTAATCCTAACTTACACACCTGTAATCCACCCCTCCAGACTAGGCCTCAATCTGCCAACAGCACATGGTTCCGTAGACAGTCTGTAACATTTAAATACATGAGACTTGGGGGACATTCCAGATCCAAACCACAATAGTCAGTGTATATTAATTTCGCAAAACATTAAGTTTCAATATGGAGTTTTTCTACACGAATGTGACTTTTTTGTGGTTCCAGGTATCAAACCCAGGGAGCACAGAGATACATATTCAGCACCACTACCCTTGGCTCGTGTCCCCTTTTTGGTCGTTTTGAGACAAGGTCTCACTAAGTTTTCGGAAGCTGGCCTCAAATTGACAGTCCTTCCTCAGTCTCCCGAGCAGCCGGGGTTACACCAGCTGTCCGGTAGAGCACGTTAGGGTCATGTCCGCCCTCCACGGCTTGCCTTCCTTATACCCACTTCATCGCCTTTCTTTTGTGTAATTCAAGTAGATCTTTATTGTCTTATTTTGAGGGCGGGACCAAAAGGTGATAGTTGGGTTAACAAATTGTAGCTACCAACCCAAAATACGTTTATCCTTCCAGCTATTGCATACCATATTGCCATGTAGATGGTTCTAAGTCTAGTTTTCAAAGAAGAAACTAAAGCCACGTTTTTTTCAACAGGCAGAGCACAGATGCGCTGCCGCAGGAGCCTGGAGTGTAAGGAGACACTCAGCCGCACAGCTCCGTGGCCACAGGCGGCTGCTTAGAGTTGGCAGAGCCAGATAAGCTAGCGCAGGAGGTGAGATGGCCCAGGCAACTTTGAAGGAGAGCCAGTGCACAGGAAGAATCCGATAAACCCTCTTCAAATGCCCCCCACAGGATTTTATTGAATTTGTTGTTATTATTATTTTTCAAGGACTTGCATGTTGATATGCCTCCAGGCGATGCCTAACCAGCTTTACCAGAATCATCACAAACGTTGATGGGAAACTCTGTTTCAATATTTCTCTTCCTTACCCTCAGACAGGGCTACAGCAGCATCCGCGAGACCTTCCAGGCAGAGGGAGGGAAGGACGGTCTACCTTATAAAACCTCTTTTGTGGCTGGGATGAACTGCAATAATAAGAAACCCAGGAACAGGTCGGAAATTGCTCCGAACGAAGGCTGTGCATGAAAGCCCAACAGTATCAAAGAAACCATCCGGAGGACGCGTTCTCAAAGGGGAAACTTGCCAGCAAAGAGCACCGTGGACAAATCAACATGAAAACAGTGGCGGATCAAATCGCTGCTAAAGGAACAAATGTTAAGCATTCTCCCTTCAACTCAGCTGGCCTATTATGCCTCTGAATAAGGAAGCCGACAATGCCTCTCCCTCTCTCTGTCCCTCCCTCCCTCCCTCCCTCCCTCCAATTTCAGCAGTGTCAGACTGAAGACACAGTGCTAGGGGAAAAAAAAAAAAAAAGAACCTCCCAGATCTCTTGTTAGCTAACTGCGGTGTTTTGCTCCATGGCTACCTGTCTGCGCAGGCCGACACTGTGTCAGTCATAATTACCACCTGTTCTGCACACCCTTCGGGTTCCATCCCCTCCGCAGTATTAGGCAGCCAGAGGCAGGAAGCAGTGCGGATCGCCCAGGAGCAGCGCCTGTCAGGCTGGGGTTTCACAGGGTAATTGCCGCCCGTGCAGGCATCGCCTGGCCTCCCCCCCCCCACCCCTCTCCCTGCCAGCATCGGGTAGGGAGAGACCCAGCTGCACGCTCCGCTAACAGGAGCTCGCATCCTTCAAGCGGAGGAGATCACAGGCACATCAAATGTCATTTTCATGCCACGAATTGGATCTGAACTCTCACACAGACATGCCATTCTATGAAGAAGACAAATTCAGTTTTTAAAGACTGCGCAGACCATACTTAAGAGCTCAAGGCTGTGCGGTTTTTTATTTTTGGTAGCATCGCGCTCTGAAGGTTGGATTGATTAGAGACTTTCCTAAAAATGAGGCTTGGGTTACAGCTTTGCATTTTCTCCACCTATTCTAATATCCCACAGATCCGGTAATACATACCGCTAACGAGCTAATTGAGCACTCAGTGCATGAAAAGCATTGTGTAAAACATTCCGTTAGACACAGTTGAATTTTCATAACTCTCCCGTCAGGTAAGAATTATTGTTGAATTGTCATTATCTTATAGATGCTAGAATTCATCTCAAATACAAGTTGCTCCGGAAACTCTTCCTGAGCTTGTCCCCGAGTGTGAATAGATCCTCTCTGAACATACCCTGCTGGGCCACTCTTTTTTATGTGACCTACACTCAGTGGTCTTGTGTCCCATTTCCTTATGGGCCAGGACTCTAAATTCTCCAAACAAGTCAGTTCTTTGAGTGTATTCTCTTCTGACTCAGGACTATTTTAACATTTCCATAATTATTAGCAAGAAAAAGAAGATAGGAAACACAGCGTTTCTTTACCTTTACTTTTCCTCTTAGATTAGCCAAAACTATAGGGTTTTTGTGATACATGGTTATGATGAGGCACCAGCTGTGTTTACTTCTGACGTGACTCATGAGACAGAATAACACTTATAATTTTTTAATTAAATTTAGAGCGCAAAAATGTAGCCTGTAGGTTCAAAATCATAAGACCTCTGTGTCAGAAATGACCAGAATTAGAATATGCCTTCTAGTAACCTCAGTGAGAAAATGTATTGCTTGCGCCATGATTCTAAAACTTCCCTGAACATGGTGATCACCCAGAGAACTTAAGAAAAAAAAAATCTAACAAAATAGATTACCTGGTATCGTAGCCTCACACTATTGGGTCAGAATGTTTAGGGGTGAATCAGCGACACACATTTTTAAAAATGTTGCTGTGTTTAATTTTGATGATCAGGCCAAATAATATTAAGGCCTTCAAAAATATTATAGCCTTCAGGTGGTTTCAAGATATGTGAGTTAAGGAATGGCTGAAAATATAAAATTTAGAGATCCTTTTTTTGATATATGAACACAAAGACGTTAGGGAAAGTAAAATAAGCAACAACTCTCTGGTCACATTGAAAGCGTGTAGCAAATGAACAAAAAGAAGTTATTTTGAGGGCCACGTCTCAATTCGAATAACCTGGAGCTGGAGGTGGTTTTAATAAGTGCCCACACCCCGGAGCCCACACCTGACAATTACGTCTGAATC
The DNA here is from genome assembly GCA_004027205.1 of Ctenodactylus gundi. Lineage (NCBI taxonomy): Eukaryota > Metazoa > Chordata > Mammalia > Rodentia > Ctenodactylidae > Ctenodactylus > Ctenodactylus gundi. Next base: position 771,631 of record PVKB01000109.1, read on the forward strand.
TCAAACATGAGGAGGACTCAGGCATCAGGATGCTTTGAAAATCAGTCCAGATGGTGCAGCCAGGTTGGTGGTGGGATTAAAGTACTCCCAGGAAGTTTTTAACTAAAGCTCCTTTGGGGACTGTCACATCCTGCAGAGATAGTCCACCATCACACCAACTGTCATTTCCCAAAGTTTCCTCAGAATTCCACTTTCTCTAGAGGATTTGAAAACAGAATGCTGGGATCTAGTGGGTTTGAGAAATGCTGCCCACGCCGATTTTGTTCAGACTAATGTGCATGGTACATGTTTGCATCTCTGAGAAGCCAGGACAAATGTTAACCTGATCTAAAGTGATTATTTTTTTTTTCATTCAGACTACTATTATTTGACAGTGTCTACTAACATCGTATGGAGCTCCAGAAACAATGATTAAAGGTCAAGGACACAAGTACAAAGACCACCCAAAGCCAGAAACTGGCTAAGGTTCCTTTTAGTTATGGTTAAGAGAGAGAGAGAGACCTGGATCTCAGAAAGTTAGAGTCCGAGGAGCTGATAGAGAAGGACCTCATCAATATGAATGAACCAAGACCATTTGTTTTGTGGCACCTTCATCATTAGGTCATAGAGTTATTATTGAACCATGGAAAGCTTCTTTTTCCAGCCTTCGGCAGAGCAGAAAACTTTGGCATCACGCCTAGGGGCCAAATTTATTTGAATGTGGTTTTTGGCTTTCTCTGGTCACTTAAGTCCAAGACTCACGCGTTGAGTCCAAGCTGAAGTCTTCCATGTCTTTCCCTTCTTTGACTTTGTCTCCTTGTTCCTCCCTCCACTCAGAGAATGGCATGTCCTGGTAGTGGCTGGCTCTTCAGCCTGAAGGCCAGCCCCTTTTAATCTAGCTAAGCTAGGTCGGCATTCCTATAATGTTACTGATAAATTCATATGCATTGCAAAATAGGAGCACTTGCAACCAAACACAACCCATAATCTTTATTTAGGTTCCAATTCAAAGAAACAAGACAACTCCCCAGGTGAAGGGTTAATCTGAGGAATGTATACCCTGTCATTAAGAAATGGACAGTGGGGGCATTTTTTCAAGAAGCAGTAGAACTATTTTGCTTATATTTCAGTGATCCTTATGTCTAATGATCCAAACTGAAACACCAGGGTATGAAGCATACGATGTGAGGATAAGGAGGTGAGTGGAGTTATGTGTGAAGCAAGAATGTCAGGGGGTGATAAATCTTGAAGTTGTGCAATGGATGATTGTGGGCTCACTAAAGTATCTACTCTTGTGTATGTTTGAAAATTTTTTTAAAAGAGTAAGTTAGAAAAACAATAGTCTCACTAAGCCCAGTGGAGCTCCTACCTTTGGGGGCTGAGGTAGAAGGACTATAATCTAATTATTTACCAAGATCCTCCATCAGATCAAAAGTAAAAATGAGCTGGGGACATGTCAGTGTGAAGGCCATGGATTTGAGCCCCAGTACCACAAGAAACCCAAAGAAATGAAAAACCAGCAATCTGAGAACCTATTCTTCTATGGGTTTAAAATTGGTGGAGAGCTTTGTTAGGATTATAATCAAGTTTTCTGGCCAAGCCAATGCACCATCCCTGCGGTACAGAGGCAGCCAGAGTTCTTGTCCTTTCTGCTCTGTAATTATCATTCCTGTTTAGCTCAGTTGAAACTGGTGCACATTTGCAATTGGAACACTAAGACAGAAATGAAGATCCAGAGAACTCAAAGGATAATTACCCGTTTTGAATATTGACACACTTACATGTTTTTCCAGAAGTAGATTTTGTGTAGGCGAAAGCTATTTGATTATAAAAGATCCGGTTTCTCCAAAAAAAATTTAGAGGTAAAAACTTCATTAATTAACATCAAGGAAAATGGAGCATCTGCTACTTTTTTTGTCAACAGATTTTTAATAATATTGAACGCTGCTAATTAGATAGAACTGAAACATAGCTCTTTGTATGGTAAATTAAAATGGTTTCTTCTGCTATTTTTTTTTTTTCACTTTTTTTAAGCCAAGGCAATGCTTCAGAGCTTTCCTCATCTACTGTAGTGTAACTGACTTAGAATACTTACAGGTAAAAAGGACTCACGTCAAAAACAGCAAAGATCGTCACTGTTGTGGTCGTTGCTGTGACCTGGATGAAAGAGAAAAACAATGGGAACTGCCGCCATTCCGGCTCCAGGGCTGTCTCAGTGCAGCAGAAGAGGGTGAAGCAAGAACGTGTAACAGGTTGAGCAGAAGCTCCAGGTGCAGCTGGGGTTGAAGACCTGGTGAAGTTTGGGCCCGAGAGAAGTGACGGGAAGGGGAGACGGTATACAGTTTAATCTTTAAACACCAGTTATTTTTACTAGTGGTTGGTGAATTAGCCAGACTAGATAAAGACAAATTGAGGTCCCGGTTTAGACTCAGACCCTATTCGTGAATCACAATCCAAGGCCGCGTTACGTGCTGCACAGTCTAGTTCTGTGTATGAGAGGAACCACAGCGGCGCGGTGGAAGGGAGGCAGGCGGAGCCGGAGCCAGCAGCTGCAGGTTCAAGTCAGACTTCACCATGCCTAGCTGTGTGGTTTTGGGCAGATCATTTGGCAGTGCCAGCCCAGCAAAAGCCAGCTCCCAGCTTTTCTGTTTGTGTAATGGTGAGAAAATTTGCCACATTGGGTTGGGGGAGGCCGCACAAAAGTCGTTAAGTGATTGTTCTTCTCTGTCATCACCTGTGACGTCAGGAAAAGGCTTCTGGAGTCTCTCCAGTGCTCTTGGTGCATATCCAGTTAACGAAAGGAGTATATCTCACATGACAGGTGAGAGCTCTTCAGGAAATCTTCCTGTGACTGAAAAACCCACTTCTCAGTCCTGGGACCTGAGTATCTTCTTTACTGGAAGGATTTAACTTTTTTGAAATCCATTCACAAGTTCTAGACCAGGAAGTGAAAGGCCAGGCAGGCGTGGCACAGCCAGTCCAATGCCCTGTCACTTCGTATGGGGTTAGTGGTCCTGAACAAGATTATTGTGTTCAATTATGCATGTCATCCACTGCTCAACTCTGGAGGGCTCGATCAGTATGAGTTTTACTTCTCAGTACCAGCACTGGTCAGCCAACCTGAGTGTATGCCAAGGCTGTGAATTCTGACTTGGAGTTCCCAGGCCCTTTCCTAGCTCATGAGGCTTCCCAGGGTGGTCTTTCTCCCCAAACTCCCCATCTGCATGTGTATCGTGGGTGCCCTGCCTGCCATCTTTGAAATGAGCTCCCTTACTCACAGAAAGGCCTCAACCGCACCCTGAGCCTCCTGTAGCAGCCAGCGCTTCCTTCCACCTGGTAGCTGCCAGAATGTACTTGACAACTGGCAAAAGAACTCTCACATAAATGTAGCAAGTGGTGTCCGGCCTGTTAACGGTGACCTCGACAAATGGAATCCTTGACATCCTATTTCCTCTCTCACTCAGGATCCTGGTGCTCACACTTACGAGGCACATAGCTGCAGGTCCTAGGCCCCTTCCCTCGGGCTAGGTGAGTGACAGACAGTCTGGTCAACCCCAGTCTTATGATTCTGCTGCCACTTTCAAAAATATTCAATCATTCATTCATAGAGACTTAAAGAAGTGTTAATTTTTTTCACTGATTCACTCCAGGAGCACTTCTGGAGTTACATACTTGCCATGAAATCCTGGCCTTCCTTAGAAGATAGTCACATGCATACACTAGGCTACAAGATAATCAGATACAGAACTGCTTGCATTTGCTTAGTTTTAGTTTTTAAATCCACATCTTTTGAGGAATTTCTGGAGAATAGCACATACTCTATTAGAATTCTGATGTTAGTCATATCAATTTTAGGCAAGATTGCCAAACAATTGTCAGTACTTTCGAGGGTCTTATCTGTGTTAGGTATTTATGGAAATTCAAGAATATTTAAGATACGATCCCTAATCTTAATGAACTTAACAGCTTTAACGTAAAGTGCAAACTATGAAAATCGACTTTTTACTTCCTCAATGGACAGATGACTTCCACAGTGAGATTATACCTTTCTCTTGCCTCTGTGGCCCCCTAATCAAGCATTCCCCTTCCTTTCCATGCCCTGGATCTGTGGGACTCCTATTGCATACCACCACTTGTGACTGGCACTGCTTCTTTGTGGGTTTTTCTCAGTTCAGTGGAAGAGACAAGTAAGAAAAGTCAATAATTGTTACGTTGTGTCATAGTGTAGATATTAGACGTTAAAGAAGGTCTGGCCAATTTGGCCTTAATGTCATTCCACTCTTTAAAATTGAGTTTGGAGTACAAAAGGAGGTAGTAGTGCAACAGTAGAACAATGAAATTGGAGTCAAGTACTCTAAAGTTCCATTCAATTTCACTTATTTACTACCTGAGTTTGAGCAAACTACATGGGAGACAGAACAAGCAGAGATCAAAAAGCTAGTTCAGGGTAAGCGCCTGGGAAGGCCCATGGCAGGTGAGTCTAGAGAAGTGAGGAGTGGCTGGTCAGCAGGTGTGGAATGACAGCTGAGACTCTGAGTACTCCAGAGAAGGGCTTAGAGCAGGGGACTTCGGCTGGTGGAGATGCCAGGCACAATCAGAGACCTGTGCCAGCTATCACAGCCCCAGCAGGTATGATTATCACCCTTCCCTGCACCCTTGCAAGTGGTTAGAGAAAAGGAGTGCTGCTCTGAAGACCAGCAGTCTGCGGGGAGGCTATAGGGGCCGCTGTGGCAAAACTGGTGGGAAGCTGGATTGAACGTTGACTGTGTGGATGGAAGAGAGAAGGTCGGTCTAGATGAATTTAGTGCCACAGACAACCGCTGACTGGGCTCATCCGCACCTGTGTGACATACACAGCTGGCCTCTGGTTTATGATTCCATGTAGTCGGGCTCCTCCAGAGGAACAGAATCAACAGGGAATACACATATAAAGTTATGCAAGGGGATTCAATAGGCAACGCACAGGCAATGTGACGAGTGGAGCGCTTACAGAATGAAAATGCTTCCTCTTTGTTTCCATTTTTACTCCATCCAGGCTGCAACTCTATTGGTTGGTTTTGCCCACAGCTAGGGTGGGTCTTCTTGCCGCAGTTTGCCAATGTGCATGTCAGTCATCCACAGACACATCGAGATCTATGGTTTATTAACCTGGTAGGCATTTCTTAATTCATTCAAGTGAACATAGCACAATTAATGGTCATATTCCAAATGTGAATTTTAAGCTTTGCCAGGTACAAAAGCAATGTGCATTCAGTAGAAACCATACTTAGATTTTGAACTTTGATATTTTCCTGGTATATATGTATCATATCATATGTGGTATGCATGATGCTGGGCAGTAGCAGTGGCCTGTAGATTCTACTCAGCCCCCACGTTATGAAGGACATAACCGATGCTCCATAATGAGTGCTGCATTCATTGCATTTCAGCACACATCTGTGTAACATGAAATACTATTTTTTATGACATAGGCATTGTATTGGATAATTTTGAGCCAATGTAAACTAATACAAGTGTTTGGAGAATGTTTAAGGGATGCGAGGTTAGGTTATGGCTTGTTTGCTCAATTATGTGTGAATATTCAAAGCGTTTTCACTGACAGTTAAGGGGAATCTGTATTCTGCTTGACGTTCAAAGTAAGAGTGATACAAGATCAGGTGAGTGCTTGGGTGTAAGATGCCTACAGGATACTGGGTGAACCAGCAGAGCCCCTCTCAAGGGTGGGCACATTGTTTGCGAGAAGATAGTGGCTCAGTGAAACCCTCCTTCAGACAGAGTGGGGTCAAGTCACATGGCTCAGCTAAGCAGATTTCTGTTCTCCTTTAACTCTGAGTGACTTTGTGCAATACCAAACCATACTCTGCGTACCACAATTTTTTACATGAGGAACCCAAGGCTCAACGATATTCATTAATTAATGCCACTGTAAATGATTTGTGAAGAAAGAGTGAGAATTTAAATCCTAGCCAACCAACGAGTACATATTTTTGATGATGATGATTGACATTGTTACACTGACTTCTGCAGATAAGGAAACTAAGCTGCTATGTTGAAAGTGATTTGCCTGCCACTGGAAATCAAGAATAGTAGAGAAAGAGGCAAAAATTAAAGGAGTCTGTCTCCAATCCCACTTCCTACCTGAAGCCAGGTTAACCTTAACAATGCCAAGTGGTTAAAATATGACAGAGTCCAAGGAAGAGTGGGATAACAAGTCAGAGGTTGAACACAGATTTTAAAATGATAAACTACTGCCACATAATACGAATCCAAAGCAATTAAATTATCATCACATTATTTGTGGTCATGTTCTGAATGCAGCAAGAAACCCACTAGATTGTAAATTTGGTATTTCTTTCCTCTTAGCATAACTGAGGAATATTGCCTATAAAACAGGGGACAATTTTCCATTATTACAAGAGTTTTAAAAAGCACACTTGGGTACAATGAGCATTGTAATATTTGTGAAAATGACCTCTGTCTTACGGAGCTTTCTAATGGCCCGTGTTTCTAATTGTTTATTCAGAGGCTCATTTCAAGAGCACTTGTACTGCTTTGTGTTTGTGCTGACGACTCTGCGTCCTGAACTCCTGTGTCTTTTTGGCATCACAATACTCAGTCACGAGGATTCTAAAACAGCTGTTGTCTGAGACTTCTTGCATTTTTCCAGATAATAATTAATAATTCATCTTTCAGGCAAGGCAATCAGATCACTTCTGTTCATTTTATGATGAAACAGACTTGGAATAATTGTGAGGCACAGAATGCAGTGAGGACAGTGATGGGAGATAATGAACAAGGCTTGGTGTGGTTCTTTGTGGACAACAGAAATACATGTAAGTGTGTTTCCTCTGATACTGACCAGGACTCAGTGTAGTCTGATGATTCTGTCTTCCACACCAGAGGCTCAGGCAGCTCAACATTATTCACCACTTCAGCAAATGCCTTTCTATGGACTGCTGTGTAGCTGCAGATTGAGCTGGTCACACAGTATCTGCCCATGGGAGATTATTTTCTAGTTATCTGTTATATTAGTCTGCTAAAACTACTGTAACAAGACTGGATGGATAGATGTGGATGAAACCACAATATCTGCATGGATGAAACCACACAAATTTGTTTTCTCACAGTTCTAGTGGCCAGATATCAAAGGTCAAGTTGTTGGCAAGTTTGGTTTTTCCTGAGGCTTCTCTCTTCAGTATGAAGATGGCCGCCTTCCCCGAGTCTTCACAGGACCTTCCCTGTGTGTATGTCCCATAGATCTATTTATGCATACAAATATTCTCTTATAAAGATCTTGGTCAGCTTGGATTAGAGTCTACCCTAAACAAACTCATTTTAACTTCATTCACTCTTTAAAAGTCCCACATCTGGTCATTGTCTAAGGAGCAGGTAGCATACAGCTTTAACATCGGAACTTTGGAGAAACACAATTCGGTCATAGCACTGGCCTAAATTACACCAAGTGTAAGTAGTCAGGTCATGATTGACCTCTGCTTTTCTGATCTGTGATGACAGCCTGCTGCCCCCCTGTAGCCTTTTACATGAAGACTGGAGATGTGTTATTAAGATGTGAAGGACACGTGGTATGTTTAGGCATAGAGATCAAACTACTTAGAATAAGGCCAAGTTTGTACAGTGTAGGGTAATTGCTTTCTCCAAGCTCTTTACTCTGGAACTTTCCAAGTCAGTGCTAAGATCTCATTAGTTATTCCCTCTGTTTCACTGTGAGCTCTTGAGCATTTTGGTTTTTTCTGTATCTTTTGAAGACTTCAGAATTTACACAAAGACTTCAGTAGTAGCTTCAACTCATCTTTATACTGGAACTTCTTTTTCTTTGACATCATGACTTACTACTTTGGTAACTTCAAATGTTTTCTCCTCTACACCAAGCACTTAATGCTCAACAGTGACTTAGCTTTACAGATGCATCATCAATAATATAGTTTGTTTTTATCTTAAAAAACAGTTTTGGCTGTGTCTCTGCCTGCTATGCGGGTATAAACAAGGCTATTAAATGAATGACATTTTAAAATTTGTCTTAAGAAGTCCTAGAGCTTTTTCTGTATTTTGTGGGAGTACGGTCAGGTGTACACAGCTGAAATTTCTATTCTGTGCTCCCAGTCTCCTGACTGAACTGAACAAAAAGCAGCTTCTGCATTTGGTGACCGTGAAGCTCTCAGAGCACTTTTACCTCCAAGGCAGGTTAAGTAAATGTTTTCAAGCGACTTAAGGAGACAAGGGGAAGGTGGTGCATGGGGAGTGAGCTTGGCTTTTACATGAAATAAAACTAGGACTTGGGTTATGCAAAACTCAAATTGAAAGAAGTGAGGAGGGGGGAAACAGAAGAGGAGGGTTTTATAATTTAAGACGCACACACTGTAGCATTTTGATATTGTAATGTGAACAGAACCTCTTAATTTCCTAATGTATTCAACAGCTAGCTCCAGCATGCTTTCTTCTGGAAGGAGTGCAGCTGACTTCACACGTGTCCTTTTCTATCCCACAAGTCCCCCTTCTGTATGCAGTACAGCCATCTTGAGGCTGGAATAGGACCATTATTCAGTAGAAAATAATTGGACACCTTCAATGACAAGCAGAAAGAGACGGGGGATGCAACTCAAGTCATCGGGGCAATCGTTCATGCAAATGAATTCTGGCCTAGCTGGTAACTAAAATTGTTATAATAACAGTACTTTTTCAAAAAAAGTCTTTGATTCTGTTTTAATAAAAACAAAAAAATATCAACTGAACCCTACAGGGTTCTATTTTCACATGTAAATATGTACTGATTTCATAGACAAAGCCAGTTTAAGGCTTGAAGTTTTTCAGGACAAATGATTTTGTGGTGTCCTATTTTTGTTAGATAAAAAAGTTAAGGTAAGCAACCTACACTGACCTTTTGCTGTCTAAATATTAAGCAGACACTAGTGGGACTTTCTGAGCTAAGTAAGACTGGGGCATTGTGAGACAGTCAGGTCAGCAAGCTTTTTCTATAAGGGCTGGATAGTAAATATTTTAGGCCTTGTGGGTCACCCGGTCTGTCTTTACTTCTCTCTGCACTCCAAATGCTGCTCCAGGCAACCCCGGATGGCATGCAAATGAGTGTGTGTGGTGACTGCCCACTTTTATTTTTGGACCCGAAACTCAAACTGTACATAGTTTCCACATATTCCAAAAACTACTGTTCTTTTTTACTTTTTTACAACTACTTAAAAATGAAAAAATAAAAAATCCTGGCTGTGGGCTATGAAAAAGATAGTACAGGCTGTACAGTCTTCTTTGCTGTCTTCTGGAACTAAAGTTTGTGTGGCTTTAGTAAGTCACTTATGGCATAGAGGGCTGTGTTGTGTTACTGCTCTGGACTGGAGAATTAGATAGTGATTCTCACTGAAATATCAGTACCACCAAAATGCCTACAGGATAATTGAGCCTGTTTATTGTTAAGGTCTTGGTTTTTTGTTACAAGTTGCCCACATCTAAAATCTAAAGAACTGTTTGATTCTCTTAGATTCTAGTTCTAGTCGCTTTGTGGTAGTGGCATAGTGCAGGGCAGCCATGGGCAGTATACCACAATTTGAGTGATTTATGGAGGCAAGAAACTTACTTGGCTAATGATCATGGCATGTCCAAGGGCTCAGCACAAGCATCTGTTCAACATCTGGTGAGGTCCTTTCGTTGAGATATAATGCAGCAAAAGGCACGATTTCATGAATTGGTGGGTGTGCAGAGGGAGACCTACAACAAATTCGTTCTCATCTCTTAAAAGGTCCTACTTAGCAATACTTTTGTATCATATCTTAAGAAGGTTTCAACACGTGAACTTTGAAGTATGTGTTCAGACTATACCCAGTAGGGATGAGGTTTTGTTTAAAAAAAATGGTCTTAAAAAGAAAAAAAAAAAAACCCTGTATTCCTTCAACTACCTACATAGTTTGATTCTTGGATATTTTCTAATGGTAAGTTAAGAGAAAAACAGGAGTAACAGAAACCCAGAGGGTAGAGAAGAACAAAGGCAGAGACGCTCAACTCATTTGCTTATAAAGGTTGGAGGGTGTGAGAGGTGATCGTGTGGCAGCGGTCACGGTCACGGGGATTGTTCTGGCTGACAATGGAGTTGGTTTCAGATTTTAGACCATGAGACTCTGTAGAGGAGAGAAGACAGAAAGGAATTTGAATAATAGTGCTGTGCATTATTAATCAGCTCAGTTTTGATGTTCTTTAGAAACATAAGTAAAAGATTAGAATTTCCTTTTAAAGCTTACATTTTGCCTGCTGCACCGTGTGTCTTTGTGAAGATTCCATACAGAGATAAGGCTGTAAGGGGCTTCGAGTTTACTACATGTGCAGCTATCTGAATCATCATAAGAAGAATAATATTCCATGCACAAAGGAACATTTTACTTTTACTTATTCTTCTCCAGAAAACTTGCAATTCGTATTTCATGGACTTTGGCAAATAGTATGCAAAGCTACCAGGGGCTGGAGTTCACAAAAATAGGCTAACAAGCATTTTAACTTGGGCTTTGATTGTAATGATTGTACACTTCCCCCAGGAAGAAGGTGGAACCTGCCATTTTACAAATTCGGAAGCATCTATTTATACGAATAGCCCCAGAAAAATGGTTATGTATTTCTCACCCACTAAAGCTTACTATCTCCTTCTCCAGATTACATGAACAGGCAGAAAAGAGAGTGCTGTAAGAATGAGGAAAACTTAGGGTCTTGGGTCATAAGTATAAACATCTGCGATATCTAGAATATCATAAATCATAGAGCAATTAAAAAAATAGAGGTGCTCTTGGAAATGCGGCAGGACAATAAAAACCTCGTGGATGGATGAATGCATGGACGAAAGAATCACGAGTGCAATGGGTCTTTTTTACTCTGTCTTGGGCCTGTAGCCAAGGTTTAGGATTCACCCCGAACAAGCAGTTGCTTTTCCTGTAAGATTTAGTTTCATCCTCTTGGGTTATTTGGCTGCCTGATGCCTTGCACATGCTTATGAAATCATGGCATAGAAATAATTCTTTAGCACACGTGCACATTTTATGATAAATTGGTAATTTAAAGACACTAGCCAATGGAATGCCTTGCTCAGTTTTTTCAAATTACAGGAAGCAAATTATAAGCAAGATCCTTACGATAAACACCAAAGTATAGCTTGAATAATCAAACACTTTGCAAATATGTAGAATTTTGCTCCCCAATTTTCCCCTCATTTTTTTCTTAGCATATATATATGAGAGACACGATGGTTACAATAGACTTGAGAATTTTTGTGTACAGGCATGTTGTGCAAATTTTCATATTCTTCATATCCCCCTTTTCGGCCTCCCCCTCTTTGCTCATTTCCTCTGACTCCCAACATCTCACCCATTTGATTTTGTTATTTATTTGTATTCTGGGCTTCTCATATTAGAGAAACCATGTGATACTTAAGCTTCTGAATCTCATTTGCATCACTAAGTGTAGTGATCTCTTTTGCCTAGAAATGACTCAAATCTACCTGTTTATTATGGCAGTGTAGTACTCAATTGCATACACACACACACGCACATATATATATATATATATATATATATATATATATATATATATATGACAACTTTTCGTATTCCTTGGTCTCTTGATGGACACTTTAGCATCTTCTACAACTTAGCTATTATTAGTTGTGCTGCTATAAACATGGGTATACAAATATCTCTGTTATATGGCGCTCTTTGCTCTTTTGGAAAGATACCCAGGAAGACATATCACTGGGTCAAGTGGAATATCTGTTTTAAGTTGGTTGAGAAATCTCTACATTTCTTTACATACAGTTTACAGTCCCAATAGCAAGGTAAAAAGGTTTCTTTTTCTCTTCATGCCTGCCATTATCTATTGTTTTTTTTGATTTCTTGATAGAAGCCATTCTTGCTGGGGAAAGAGAGTATCTCAGTGTTGGTTTGATTTGTATTTCTAATGGTTAAGGATGTTGAACATTTTTTTTCATATATTTGCTGGCTATTTGTACTTCTTCTGAGAACTGTGTATTCATTTCAATTTCCTGTTTTTAATTGAGTTTTGATTTTGAAAAATCTATTTTTCTCCAGTTCTTTGAACATTCTAGTTGTTAGTCCCTTGCTCAGAGTGTAGGAGATAAAATTTTTTCCCCATTCAGTTAGTTCTCTCTTCATTCTATTGATTATTTGCTTTGCTGTGCAGAGGCTTTTAATTTGTTGTAGTTGCATTTGTTAGTTTTGGGGGCTATTTCTTTTGGATCAGAAGCCTATTAAAGTCTTTGCCCACACCTATATCTTCTCAAGTTTTACCAATTTTTTTTTTTTCTTCAAAGACACACAATACCTCTGTTTAAATATCTAGGTCTTTGATCCACTTTGATCTGATTTTAGTACACAGCAATAACAGGGGGTCTAGTTCCATTTGCCTTCATGTGAATGATGTGGGTAATCAGTTCTCCCAGCACCATTTATTTAAAAGGTTATCCTTTTTCCAGGGTTTGTTTTTGTCCCTTTTGTCAAAGATCAGATAACTGAAGGTCCTTGATGTGGTCTCTATTTCCTCAGCTCTGTTCCACTGGTCAACTTGTCTGTTTTTGTGCTAATACTATAGAGTTTTTTTTTAAGTCACTGTTACTTTGTAATGTAATATTACCTGACATCTGGAATCATGATGCCGTCTACTTTTGTCCTGTTTCTCAGAATTGCTTTAATTATTCTGGGTCTCTTTTGGTTCCATATGAATTTTAGAAGTTTTTTTCTAGTTCTGTTTTTGAAAAATGTTGTTGGTATCTTGATAGAAATTGCATTAAATTTGTGTATCAATTTTGGCAGTATAGTTATTTTGATAGTATTAGTTCTGCTTATTCAGGAACAGGGGATGTCTTTCCATTTTTTCATGTCTGCTTTGGTTTCTTTTTCAGCATAATATAGTTTTCATTATAGAGGTCCTTCAATTCCTTGGCTAGGTTCACCCTAGATCTTCAATTTTTTGATGTGCTATTGAGAATGGGATTATTCTTCTCAGCTTTTGCTCAATGAGTTCATTATTAGTGTAGAGAAATGCCATCTATTTGTTTGTATTAATATCATACCTGTAACTTGGCTGATTTGTTATAGTACTTAAGAGTCTCTTGGTAGGGTTTTTTGGCATCTTCTAAGTAGAGAAATGTGCCATCTGAAAATAAGGATGATTTAACTTCTTCCTTTCCAATACATATTCCCTTTATTTCATTCTCTTGCTCAATTGCTCTGGCGAGGGTTTTGAGTACTATATTGGAAAAGAGTGGTGAGCGTGAATAACTGTGTCTTGTTCTCAACTTTAGAGGAAATGCTTTCATTTTTTCTTGATTTAGTACAATATTGGAAGTAAGTTTGGGGTAAATGACTTCTATCAGTTTGAATTAAGGTCCTTCTACACCTATGTTCCTTAGGGTTGTCACAAATGGGAGCTGGGCTTGTTGGATTTTGCCAAAGGCTTTTTTTTTGCCTTTTATTGACATCATTATATGATTTTTTGTCCTTACTTTTCTGTATGTGGTGTGTTACATTAATTTATTTATGTATTTTGAACCTTACCTGCATCCCTAGAATGAAGCAGAATTAGTCAAGGTGAATGATCTTTTTAGTGAGTTGTTTGATTCTGTTTGCCAGTAGCTTATCGAAGAGTTTTGCATCTATGTTCATTCAGAAGATTGGCCTAGCGTTTTCTTTCTTTGTCTGTTTTTGGTATCAGGGTAATGCTAGCTTCCAGAAATGAATTTGGCAATGTTTTTTCTCTTGCAATTTCATAAAACAGTTTGAGAAGTATTGGTGATAGTTCTCCTCTGACATACTGGTAAGATTCCACTGTAAATCCATCTAGTCCTGAACTTCTTTTTGTAGGTAGAGACTTTTTTACTGCCTCAACTTCCATACTCATTGCTGATATATTCAGTATTTCTATGTCTTTTTCATTCAGTTTTGGTATCTTGCATGTGTGTTCCTTCTAGGAATTTGTCCATTTCTTTCAAATTATCCAATTTATTGGAGTATAAGTATTCAAAATAGTGCCTTATAATTTTCTGAATTTACCAGTGTGAGCTGTAAATTTTCCTTTTTCATTTTCATCTCTAATTTTGTTGATAGTTTTTTTTCCTTTTGGTCAGTTTAGCCAGGAGTTTCTATCAACCTTTTTTATTATATCAAAGAATCAACTTTTCAATTCATTGATTTTTTTTGTATTTTTAATTTCATTTTTACAATTTCTATTCTGATCTTTATGATTTCTTTTCTTCTACTACTTTTGGCTTTAGATTGTTTTCGTTTCCGCTAAGAACTTGCTGTTTGAGATTGTGCTGTTTTTTAAATGTGTGCACTCATAGCTATAAACTTCCCTGTTTCTATTGCTTTCATTGTGTTTCATAGGTTCTGGTATGATGTATTTCCATTGTCATTTGACTCTAGGAATTTTGTAATATTTTACTTGGTTTCTTCTATGATCTACTGTTTGTTCAATAATATATTAGTCAGTCTCTATGTATTTGTGTAGGTTCTGTAGTTTCCTTTGCTATTGATTTCTAGTTTTATTCCACAATGGTCTGAAAGCAAACAAAGAATTATTTCAATTCCTTTCTAGCCTTATTTTCTATGACATAATCTATTTTGAGAAATGTCCCATGTCCTGCCAAGAAAAAAGTGTATTCTGTTGATGTTAGTTGGAACACTGTAAATCTCAGTAAAGTCCAATTGTTTCGTAGTGAAATTTAACTTTCATATTTCTTTGCTAATCACCTTTGTCTAGTTGATATGTCTTACTGTGATAGTGGGGTACTGACATTTCCTGTCAGTTGTATTGAAGTCTTTTTGTTCTTTCATGTTCAGTAGTTTGTGTTTTTGCAAAATTGGGTGCCCTACTGCCAGGTGCATGTGTATTGATATTTGCGACTTCTTCCTGTTGGATTTTTCCTTTAACCGGCATATAATCCATCTTTGTTTCTTCTGGCTTAAAATATGCAGTGTCTTAGAATAGTATGCCCACCCCTGCTTGCTTTCCGGGTCCAGTTGTATGCAGTTTTGATTTCTAATATTTTATTTTCAGTTTATTTGTTTTGTATGAATAAAGCTCATCCCTCGTAAGCAACAAGCTTTTTAAAAAATCCAATCTGGCAGTCTGTGTGTTTTGATAGGAGAGTTGAGAACTTTAATATTGAGCTTTATTTTCTTCATGTTTTATTAATCTGTATATAGATATATAGACAGACGGATAGATACGCGATACATAATGTTTACATTGAACTTGAGTATTTTGTGCACATACAGATTTACATCAGAGTTATAAACCCTTCCCCACTTCCCCTCTAACTCCCACTATCCCCCCACTTAGTTTTGTGAAGTGACTATATTCTGGATTTCTCATATTAGAGAAATCATTCAGTTTTTAACCTTCTGTGTCTGACTCATTTCACTGAGTATGATGATTGAGTTGCATCCATTTTCTGCTATAATATCATCGCACATATTCTTTGCACCTTTTGTGCTCTTCTCCATTTTCTCTTGCATTTTCATAAATCTGACATTGTTTCTCTTTGGGTTATCAATCATCTCTTGTATCTAGTCTGCTTCTTGTCTTTATGTTTTTTGGTTATCAGCGTCTAGGGTCCAATTTGTCATATTTATCTTCAAGATCTGACAATTTCTCCTCAAAATACTCAAGCTGGTTTTCACTCTTTGGTGTGAATTTTTTATTTCTTGGAATTCAGCTTGGAACCCTTTCATTCTTTCTACTTCTCTATTGAAATGTTCCTTCATTTCTTGCACTGCCCTGTTTATCTTTTTGTGTCTTCTATGTGATCATTAATTCTTTTATCTATTAAAACTGCTGCTTATTTGATTAAATCCTTCTTGAACTCAACATCTCTTGCATTTGTTTTGGAATAATTTGTTTGAGCTCTTTGGCCAATGGGTCCACTTGTTTTTTGCCTTCCTTTCCTATGGGCTCTGCTACTTCATACCCATTATGTCATCCTCTGGGACTCGGGCATCTTTGTAGGTGACTTGTCACCTTGTCTTTGGTTCTCTAGCTGTGGGTTGTAGCTCAGGGAGTGACTATGGGCTCTGTGTCTTCTGTGCAGATTTCCTCTGTTAGATTATTTCTTTCCTTGGCATTTTCTGCATGAGTTCATACAGAATTTAATATTTATGACCATTTTTAGTTAGCTGAGCTGTTAATTTGGGGGGTACTCTCAATGAGCAAACTTTTGCTAGTTACCTCTTCTCCTCTCTTCAGTGAAGTAGAAATAGATTATAGTGCTGTATATGACCTAAGGGCAAGGTAATTGTTGGCATCTATCAGGAACCTCTATCAGCATTTGTGCCACCATCCACAGCATGAATAAAACTCCATGATAACATTATAATCCATGACTAACAGGTCATTGACAAAACCTAATAACTATCTTAATACTACAATTAGTCTACCCTTAACATTAAGTGTCACAGTCTACACCATCAGTGTATCTATTTATATAAGCCTAATATTGACTTATCAAGAAGTTCTGCTAATGTCAATACTGTATAACCATCAACACTAAAATAGGCCTCTATATTGCCTACATAGGCTAAACCAAATTGCCACAAGTTATCAACCATTGATAAGTTTCAACTGCTATCCCCTCTTTAACAGCAGGGCAGATGCCAATGATAAAACTTAAAACATATTGGCTATTAACATACCATAAAAAGTTACCAGCTCATATAAACATTCCCCTATTAACATTAGAAATATGATCTATACTTCTAATGGAAACATCTATGTGGATTGTATAGTAACTTATTAGAAGTGCTTCTTAAAAGTGACAGTATATTATTGTTGAAAATATAGAAAAGACTATCTTAATGACTTACATCTAGCTAACTAGTATAAAATTATTGATTGCCAACAGGCCAGACATAATGCTATGAGTTGTCAATGGTTAACACTCCTATTAATAAAATTGGTAGGGCTGAGGAGGGAGTAGACAAAGACTGAGGGTTAGCTTTCGGCATGTGATGAAAAACATAAGAGCATATGTAAGTTATAGAAAAGCAAAACAGAGCTCCAAACTCGGGTCCAAAGAAAACTAATAACTTTAAGCAATAGAAAGAGAAGTAAAAAGAAACAAGGGGAGATAGAGGCGAAACATAGAAAGTATCTCTCCAGAATCTATAGAAAGCCTTTTCAAGAAGGGCATAAGAAGCTACTCGAATGAGAAAGAATTGTAAAAACTAACAGACAACAAAAACAGGAAGAAGAAAAAGGAAAAAAAGAAAAAGAGGAGAAAGGAAAATTAAAAAACCACCAATCACTACCAGAAAAAGTACAAGTTCAACATGTTTACAAAACACCCCTGGGGGGGTGGTTCCTGTGTCATTCAAATGAGATGTCACTATACTCAAGCCCTTATCTGTGTCCCAGTGTGCCAAAATGTGTCATTCCAATGTCTCACTGGCAGCTCCTGTGAGATTGGGATAAGTCAGGGCAAGATGGCCCTTTATACAAAGGCATTTATACTCCCGTCCCACAGGGCAAACCGCACACAGGTGAGCTGGCTCTTATCCCACCTGTGTTGTTGGGGTCATGGGTGAGACCCCCGCTTTCTGAGATCTGTTCTCATTAGGCTTGTTTTTCAGGAGGACTACAGTCTTTCTCCCCCCACTGTTACCACCCTCTTTCTTCCCTTGTTGCCAGCCAGGAAAGTCCCTAAATTCCCTGGAGTGTGGCTTGTCACTAGTCTATCTCCAGGGAGAGCTCAAGGTGCACTTCTGAATCACCTCTCTGGGCATTTCTTTTTTTATCCCACCATTTTCATTAACATACATATGCAATACATACTGCTTACAATGAACTTGACTATTTTGTGCACATATATGCAACATCAACTTCACAATCTTTTTATTTTTGGCCCTCCCACACTCTCCCCACCTCACCTAATTCCCGCTATCACATCATGTGGTTCTATAGAATGTCTGTATTCTGGGCTTTCCAAATCAGAGAAACCACACAATACTTAACATATTTAATCTTCTGTGTCTGACTCATTCCACTCAATCACCAGTCCTGACCTCAGATTCCTACCCCTAGAATGGGCTGCAGTGCTCAAATCTTAATGCCTCTTCTCTGAGTCTAGCAGAGCCTTTTATTGGGATATTTGTCAAAAATTCTTTCCCCCCCCTCATATTTTGCTATATCTTGGTTGAGATTCTTTAACCTGGCCTCACCCACCTGTCCATATAAGAAAAGAAGTATAAAAATGTAATTCATAAGGCTAGAAAATGTAAAAAAGAAAAAGAGAGAAGTTAAGTTTCAAATGCCTTACCTGAGTACTAAAAGATAAATATTTGTATGTTCAAAAGGTTATCATTATATCAATTGGTTTTCTTAGGATAAACTGACATCTAAGACCAAATAAGTGAATTGCTAAAATAAATGAACTTAAGTCTATATCACATAAGTATACTTAAAGCAATATTTATGATGGAATACTTGGTTGTTTCAGAATTTTTTTAACATTCATAACTTATTTACTCACATTTCACTAATTACTAACATTTTTCCAAATTTGGTTTATTCTTTTATCATACCTAACCATCCATAAATTCGTGCATACATATTTTTTAAAGATTTTATACCAATTCCCCATGTTGAATGCAATTATTCTGTTTTGCAGGCTAATATACTATTAAAAACAATAATTACATGGGGAAATTTTACAGATTTTATAAAACAGCTGGCACTGTTTTAGAAGTATATCAATCAAATGAATCAAAAACCAATCTATTTTCTGTTACACTTTCTCTTTAGATGTTTCCTTTCCTCCATGCTTTTTGGTACTGCTTGTCTCTCAAAGAGGATGAACTTACACCCAACATCAAATAAGTGAATTGCTACTTTAAGTGAGCTTAAGTCTATATCAATTTGCTTCATTAAATTAACTTAAATCAGTATCACATAAGTATCCTGAGTGGCATGCTTAGTTATTTCAGATTTCTTAAAACTTTAATAAATTGTTTATTCACATTTCATTAACATTTTGCCAGATTTGGTACTGGAACGTTAGCGTATTTCTTTTCAGTCTACCATGCTTAAGCTCTAGGCCTGAAGTAGCAGACAGGGCTTTCTCTCTTTTCACAACTGAGTAGCTCAGAATTCCAGATCACTGGGGCCAAGGGCCCTTCTTGTCTGTTGAGCACAGGCACAAGGTTGGCCAGCACCTTTCAGGCCACTGTCCTGGCTGTAATTCTTCCATGACACTTGTTGGTCTCAACTCACACACTAGGTGGACATACCTGCCCACTGTGGACTCAGGACCTATGCTCCTGACAGGACCCTCAGCCTCTCCCTACCTGGGTCATCCACTCACCTGACTGGTGAGCGCCACTCCTTCTCCGTAGGTTCTGTGGTTACCACTTGGGTTCAGCAGTTCCTCCACCAAGCGATAGAAAAAACATCTTTCACTCAATCTCGGATTCCCACCTGCATTTATGTGGAGCCACTGATGGAGTGAACCTACTTCATTGCCCTCCTGACTCCAATCCTTCCCCTAATCTTTATTTATTACTTATCATCTTGGGATGAAGGAAGACTTCGACAGAGATGACTCACAATCACTCTGGGATACCAAGGCTGCTCAGTCCTATCTAAATCCTGGTTTATATCACTTGTAGCTACAGTTGTCTGTAACAGCAGAGATAAGCTTGATCAGGTAAACAGTGTCAGATGGAACAGTGCATTTTCATTTACTCTTTGAAGCCTAGATTGTGAATTCTATGAGGCAAATTTGTGTACTTATCCAATATGCATCACAGAAGGACAGAAATGCAATCAATATATTATTAATATTTTGTTTAAAATTTAAGTCCTTTTCAGGTCATAAAACTTTTATTCTTATGTGAGCTTTCTTTGTTTCTTCTCTAGTTCAATAAGTGCCACTCACAGAAGACTAGTGTCCCTTCACAGGCTTAGGATTGAGCTAATCACAGTGGCTCTTCTGTGACCTTCATGGTCAGAAGATTCTGTGACTGCACTGGGATTGCTTGGAATGCTCCTGTGCCTGAAACTCCACATCATTTGCTAAGCTGAGATTTTATACAGATTTCTTGCACGGCATTTGTGCTCTTTATGAAGACTAGATGCTTGTTTTGCTTCAGGAGGATGAGCACCTTGTGTGAAGAAGGCAGAGCATCATCTGACGGTGCTGAAAAGAGAATGCCGAAGGTGTTGAAAAAGATCAGCGTAAATTTTCATACTCAGTGACAGTATCATTCAGAAACAGAAGCAAAATGGAAACTTCTGTGTAAGTACAACAGCTGAAAGATTTTACCATCAGCACAACAACCTTAAAAATGTTAAAGGTAGTTTTTAGCCAGAAGAATGATATCTGATGAATATGTGGATTCACACAAAGAACCAAATAGCATCAAAGTGAAGTGAAGGACAACAGTATAAACAACGTAAGCCAAAATAACCTTTCCTCCTTAAAATTGTTTTTCTCTGGTAATTTGGAACAGCAACAGAAAATTAGAACAAAAAGAATGAAGTATGAAAAATAAGGATTTGACCTTACACGCAGTGTTAGAAGCAGCTTTGCTGTCTGTGTGAGACTTCATACACGATGAAGTCCCAAGTCCACGCACTCAGGAAAAGGAGATGGTCACAGACACATCGTGGGACTAGACTAGAACCTGAGATAGCCTTCCACCACCTCTAGGCCTTTGACGATGAAGGGGTCCCTTACTGTGGACCTAGTTACACATCTGGTCCAGGAGATGACTAAGCTAAAGTCAGCCTTATAAGGAGCCATTAAAGGAAAACATAAAATAATAAGGAGGTCACGTGTTCTGTCCCATTCTCTATCTCGTGCTTCCAGGGTTAAGAACAAGATGGCCGACACTCTACTATTTCCTTCCACATCTCACACACAATGTCTCATGTGAATTACAACGGGATGCGGGGAACCTACAGCCCAGAGTAGCTATGTTGATGCAGTCAAATCACACACATATGCTTATGTACATTAACATACACATTTACATACACATTTAGGTATATCAATGTGATAGGTATCACACATTCGGATGTACATTTAACACATCTCAGACTTGAGCAGAAACTACATTTTTAAGAATAATAGCCATTTATGAGCATATTAAATGTGTCAAGCTCTGTGCTGATTGCCTTATATACATTGAATAATTTTATTCTAAATAATTCTACAAATAGGTATTATTTTGCCCATTGGACACTCAAGGAACGTGAAAAGAGAGGTGAAATGACTAGATGTCTGTAGGAGGTGGAGCAGGGTTTTAGACTCCGAAGCCTGTATTCTTAACATCTGTTCTAAACCTACACAACAACTGAGATCAAAATAAAAAGACAATCTGAAAAAGAATATATATATATATATATATATATATAATTACCTGAACACATTTAAATAACCATTGAAAGAATTTTTAAAATAGAGGGAAGCTAAACATATGGAAAATCCTCTGAGATGAATAACTGCTCAAATCAAATCTTAAAGATTTTAATCTCATCTACGTAGGACTCACTTTCATTTGCATGGAGTGTACACACTCCTAAAATATATGCCAACAACATGTAAATGTTTACTAACTTCAATTTCCAAAAAATAATAATTCGAATAGCCATGTGAATCACAGACAGGCTGGCAAATGCAAGAAGGAGGGTGACAGAAGGGAGGAAAAACAGGAAAGAAAGAGAGAGAAAGAAAGAGATTGAAGAAGACTGAGAGGACAGTACAGATAGAAGGCCTGAAGCTAGGGAGAGATATGCAAATGCTCATTGACTCTCTAATGAAAAATCTACTTATTAAACCATGCTTTATCTAGGAACAGTCTTCCTTTTAGGAACATATCCAAGCAGAGATAAAGGCGTCTTACTATACTCATTAAGCTGTGCATGGTTAGATGCAATCACACTTGTATAATTTGCATATGGAGCAGTTTAATCTAGCTCATCCTGCCTTGCACCTATTGTTAATCAGGCCCAGGCCTCCCTCCTTCCTTCCTTTCCCCTCCTCCAACCCTTTGATTCAAGCAGATAAATGAATAGACGTAAGGACACGAACATCTTTGTGAGTGATCATCAGCCTTGTACATTCAGAACATCCCCTGGATTGTTGATTATGTCTTTCTTGACATTCCGTATGTTTTTGATAGTGTCCATCATTGCCGATTTAAAAAAAGCTGTATACAGACAGATAAAGATGACAGAAAATCATTATTACATACACCAGGACCTAAGGCTGTTCCTCTTGAACCCTAAATAATTAGATACTGTCACCTTATTTATTAGCAGGGGACTGCTTTCAACGAAGTGTTTCTGAGTCCTTACATGGGGCTTCGTTGTATAGAGGGTTTTATACCTATGTAAAAATTTTATAATTACTCATTGGACGTTAGGGAGCGTGCAGCTCTGAGGATGACTGTGATTCGTCTCTAATGAGTGTGAGTCATCCACGGCCTTTGCTCCAGGCAAAGAAGAAACCGGGGGAAGCAGAAGAGCCGTGGAAGTGACGTCCACCTCCTCTCAGTTTTGACTTTATTTTTCAAGCGTTTTCTCCCCACTCCTTCCCCTTTCCATTACCCATACACCGGACTGTCAAAGACAAGGGAGGAAAGTAGATAAGAAGATGGTGGAAATTTCTCTCTGGAGTGAAACTCATCCACCAGCGACAATGAAGACTGGCTCATGAGTCAATGAAAAAGTTTCCCCCACCCCCAAACACCACCGTGATGTGAGCTTTCCTGACGTGCCAGGCAAAATAACATTTAGAATTTTTAATCAAATCCTAGTAGAACTCTGCTTTTCTCTTCATGCACCTACTCTGAGTCTGTCAGGTTGGAGGTTAAGTAGATACACAAACAAATGCCAAGATGTGGTGAATTGGGTGAGGACAAATCTGGCTTGAACGCTGGGAAAAAGACACGGAAAGGAAAGTTCTGGGCTTTGAGAAATAACAAAATTTGGAGAAATTATTGGAGTTAGGATATGAGGGGCAAGTCAGGAAAACAGATTAGAGGAAAGAATTCTTCCTGAAGGGATCAATGAAGGTTAACTTTTTCTTGTTAATACACAACTTCTTTTTCTGTAGCCAACAATTTCTTTTTCTTTTCCTCTCTGTGTCTTTATTGTGGACAGTGAAATATAGGATACATCTGGAGTCTAAAGTGAAGTACAGTGACAAAGATAATAGACCTTTTTGAGTATACCTTAGGCAAAATGTTAAAAGATTTCCACGAATTTCCATTTAATTTCCTCCAGCAGTTACTATTACAGTGCCTATTTTTGCATATTCTGTGACAGGTTTCGCAATGTACTTTAGGTACTTTGCTCACAGTTATTTAGAAATGCATGAGGTTTCTCTTTCCTATATCATCCCTGTTCCTATCCTTCCTGTGAGCACCAGGTTTCTGAAACAAGATATAGATGAATGAATTTGAGAAGAAGCAGTGCCTGGACTGTTTCCCTACTCTGCTCTCTGACTGTCACTTCCAAATTCCTCGTGATTTTGTGTTGGATACACTTGAACAGGCATGTAGCCTAGGTTCAATCTTTCAGTGGTAACTTCCCAGAATTTGTGTGATTTAACACAGGAGTAATGTGGCCTTGTCTGTGGTCCAAGGTGCCCAAGTACTGGAATATTCTTGATTCCTGCTTCCATCCCGGCCTGGGTCACTGCCTTTCATTGCTTCTGAGAACCCCAGGTCTATCTTTTTAAGAAGTTCCTTTCTCAACACAACCAGACTGTAACTGGCTCCTGGGTTTTCAAACCCAGATCCTCACTTCATTCTTCCACCAAGCGAGCCTCGTTCTTATGTCTGATTTGGTGATACCACTTGCTTATT
The DNA here is from genome assembly GCA_004027205.1 of Ctenodactylus gundi. Taxonomy (NCBI): domain Eukaryota; kingdom Metazoa; phylum Chordata; class Mammalia; order Rodentia; family Ctenodactylidae; genus Ctenodactylus; species Ctenodactylus gundi. The sequence goes on from PVKB01000109.1 coordinate 795,498, forward strand.
TCTCTGATATCCTGAAAACATCCCTACCCATTTTTAAGTTCTAGTTCAAATCTTCTCACAATGTCTTTTCTAATAACTATAATCAGCATGGACTTTTTGAGACTACAATTTATTATATCCCAATGGACCCAAACACTGTAGATCAATGCCCTACCTCTTCCACACCCTAATGCAAGCATTCTTCAACTTATTCATCCATTTATTTGCTCAATATCACAATTATGTGAAGTCTACTGCATACTAGTGACAAAGTAGAAAATACATACTTTGAGCATGTAACTTTTTTTAAAGATAACATAAGACTGTTATGAGGAAGAATGTGAGAACTCTATCTCCTCTGAGAACTTGAAGAAGTTCACGAATAAATGAAATCTCAAAAATGTAGTAAAGTTGTGGACACACATAAATTTTTCTAAAACAAGGCCCTGTAACTGCCAACAACTCTCTGGAGCCCAGAGAGGTCCGTGGAACTTGGGACGTATCCCAGGGTAGTCTTGGACTCACAACAATCCTCCTGCCTCAGCCTTCAGAATGCTGGGATTTCCAGACATGCACCACCGTGTTAAACTTAATTAATTCAATTTTGTGAAGTTATGAACCTAAGTATTACAATTCTTGTCTGTTGTCTACGTGACCTATTTAAACAGAGTTAAGCACATAAGAAACTCAAATTTAGTCACCATGAATGTTGTTCAAGATTTTGTCCTTCATAACCGTATTGCCTGAGAGACGAGCCTTGGAAGGAGAAATGAGAAATATTTTTAAACATTTTGGTCTAAGAGCCACACGTTCAGGTCCCTGTGAACCTCTCCGCTTGGAGGTGAGGCTGTTGCTGCTCCTCACCCCCCTCCCATGGTAAGTAGCAGGTACAAGTGTTTTGGTGCCTATGTTACCTCAGTAGGGAGCCAGCTGTGCTCATTCGGTCTGCTAGCAAACAGGGAAGAATGCAAAGTGTCTTTTCTCAGAGCTAATGACTGCGATCAGGGAGATCTGGGACCTCTGGGACATCTGACGGAAAAACTGAATACTTCTAGCCAGACTGGAAATCTGGAAATTAGCTTTTTATAGTTTTGGGAAGCCTTGGAATGAAAGAAGATGTTAGCAGAATGGGTGACAACCAGGTCAGAATCAATATTTATTGGCTTATTAAAGGAAAAGGGATTTGGGGAACAAGTGTTTCTCCACGTGTGTGGGCTGGGGAAGGGGCGGCTCTGTGTGCCAACTGCTGCCTGCCTGTGGATCCCAACTGCTAGGGTCAAGTGTTCTCATTTTTCTTCTATTTACAGTCTTTGAAATTTCTCATTTAACATGCCATGGGGCACGTGTGTTAGCCATTCAGGTATTAATACTGCGATTGCTACAACAGAAGTGGTTTCTAGCTTTTGTTCCATCTCTTTCTCTTTCCCTACCCTTCGCCTGCACGCTTTTCTCCCTTTTGCCATTTATCTCTGTGGGGGACATGCTGTTAGGATTTTAATCTTCAAAGAAAGCTTGTCTCTGTGTTACAGAAGTCATGGGTAGGCTCTTGCGTCAGTTTCTCTCTATTCAGGCACCTAAGTCAGTAGACTTGGAGGGCAACCATGGGAGAGGGATCCCACAGAGTGCAGGGTGTCCCAGAGGTACCATTCCTACCCTTCTTTCTCTTCCCCCCTTTCCTTCCATTGTGAAGGAAAAATTCTTTTATTGCTGATGATTCTAGAAATTTCTTCTGTAAGATTTTCTTCTCTGGATCAAAGTGCGATCATGGGGAGAGAGGGTTAAATACCCAACATTACGTGAGTCTTGGCACACCTGATTAATTCATGCATTTCAAACACTCAAAGCAACTTGTATTGAGAAGCTAGTCTCTACCCGACACTGTGCTCCACGCTCTTCTATATAAATCAATGCATATCATTTTCTCCAAAACCTCAAATAGCAGGCTCCTCATTAGATCAATTTTACACTTGGCTCCAAAGTTTTTTCTGACGACTATTTAGGTGACAAGTTACATGACCAGAATTTGATGTCAGTGTCAGCTGGCTTCAAATGCAACATATTTTCATTATATAAAGTGAAATAAAATCATAATCACTATATATATATATATATATATATATATATATATATATATATATACACATTACTTAGATTAAGAAAACAGTCCCTTTCATACACCTACTTACCCACCTTGCTGTATATGAGAGAAGATCATCATACACTATAATACTTGTTATTACTGGGGAGTCAGGGAGGAAAGCTTCAGTCATTCAATAATACAGAGGGCCTTGTATGTGTCAGAAAATTTTCTAATTGCTGGGAATACATCAGTCAACATAATAAAGATTCAAACTCTCTGTAAATCTTATAATCTAATTAGGGTAAATACAGAAAACTGTGCATGTATGCATACATTAGGTTAGGAGTTTAATAGTCTATAAAATATCCAATGAAATAAAGACATTGGTAGGATTGTAGCTATAAATTAGAAATAAGAGGCCATGTCATTCTCTCTGAGAAGATTACAATTGACCAATACATTAAGAACATATAGGGACAAGCTAAGGGTAGAATTCTAGGAAAAGGGAATAGTTGATATTAGGTGTTATGGTTTAAATCTAAAATGTACCCCAAAGAAGATTTGGACTTCAAATCTGAGTAAGAAGGTGATTGTAGCAACTCAAGTGAGATAACTATTAACTCAGAGCAGGATGGTGATGGAGGTGATGAGGAACAATTTTATTCTTTATACATTTTGAAAGTAGAAGTAATAGACGTTTCTGATTGTGTGTGGGATGGTAGAAAGAGGAACCCAGAATAAATACATGATTTTCTGCTGAACATCTGGTAAGATGAAATAGTACTTACTGAGGTGGCACAGATTTAAGTAGGGACATCGATTAATTTTGGACATGTTAATTTATAATTCTTCTAGCTGTCCTTATAATACTAGGCAGGAATATTTAGCTCTGGAGTTCAGGGTAGGTATATTTGTTGGTGATAAAAAAGTGGGGTCACTAGAGTATAAACAGTATTTAAAGGGAAGGTCTAGGTGTAAGGAAATTCAAGAAGTACAACTTGGAGTACACCAAAATAAGAAATCTAAGATATGGTTGGAGAGGGTGAAGAAACTACAAAAGGAAAATAAGGTATTAAAAAATCCAAGAGTCTTGGGTCCTAGAATCTAAGGGGAAAATGATTGAAAGAGGAGGAGGCAGTGCTAATGGATAGAACAAAATGCAAACTGAGAGTTAGCAATTGGATTCAGTGACATGGAGTCTGTTGGCGTCGACAAGAGCAACTTGAGTGGAGTTGAGTGGAGCAAGACAGGAGACATCCTAATTAGGATGATTGTTATAAAGGGTGATGGAAGAGGCACTGGAGGCGGCAATTCCACACTGCCCCAAATACTGTCCAATGCTGAAGACCCTGGAAACTTGGAAGGAGAGAGGAGTGAGGAAGAGGTGAGGATGAAGTAGCATATCAAAGGCCATGTTTGTTCCCTTCAAAATTATCTCCCATGCTGGTGCTACACACACATGCATAATCTCCATTTTGTAAACCAAGGGTGATGAACTTTTTTCTCACCAAGAGCCTTTGACTATTTAGGACATTGTTTGCAGGCCATACAAAACTATCATCTTCAAAATTAGTGTGCTTTATTTGATAATTAACTCATGTCTAATGAAAACTGCTGAATACAAATATGCTGAGCTAAGGCCTGTCCCTCCTTCTCCCCACTGAAACCACTTCTCTGTGGTGAGGCTTTGGCTGGGCAGCACCAAATGATTTTATGGGCCATGTATAGCTACCAGTTGGATGTTCCTAATGCCTGCAAAATGTTGATTGTCAAGATTCCTTGGCTTCCCTCCTATTCTCACCTACTCAACTGCAGTCGTTGGTGGGAAGATCCCAAGCAGCCCCCATCAGTACTCCAAGCAATCGATCACCTTTTGATTTTATACCTGTCTAGAAAAAGTTACAAAAAATTCTGTAGGCTTTTATGGTCAGCCATAACCTTTGTGCCTTTCTGTATAAGCATCAACAAACTGTTTGGCCAAGTAAACACCAGGGACCCCGAGAAGAGAGGTGATTTTCATAAAGCCATCTGGTTTGGACTGGAAATGGAGCTAGTACTCAGAATTGCCTCGCCTGCCCGCTGCTCTTTCTGACATCTTTCAGCTGATTTCTTGGACTCAGACAATTGCACAACTTCTTTCACTTGGAAGTTCAAAATAGAAGTTTTCAATGTCATTTCATGGCAGACAAATAAGCTATCCTGATATGAAATTAATTTCATGTGATTGCCAGTGCTCTAATGATGAGTGATTTACATAATCACACCTTAACGAAGTAGCCGAGATGTCAGGTTTTAAGATTGCCTTATTGATCATGAGGTCCATAGTGAGAATTACAGTCTAATCTTCTTTTCCTTTCCAAACAATGGCATCTTACAAGGCTACCTTCTAAAATTAATGGTTATACTTCTAACATGACTAGTGCCCACTAGTGTTATATTGGCAATGTAATTCTAGACCTTTCACTAGGCCTATTATTATTAAGTGTAAAAATAAAAGGACTGAACTACCTACTAGGTAGTACTGCTTTTGATTTCCTAGTAATAATGGTGCTACATAAGAGAGATGGTCATATGAGGAAAAAACCAGTATGGGGACAGGTCATGGCACACACTTGGTCTCCCATAACTATGTAGTTTATTTCTATCATCCTCATAAAGGGATAAATATTTTATCCATGGTGTGTTTTTTCTCCCGTCCATAGGAGCAACTTAATTGCTTCTATATAGTGGAATTTCCATAAGCTGCATCATGGAAGAACAGCAATGGGCTGTTCCCTGAGTGTGATGCCCAATTATGTGATGGGAATTGACCGCACTAATGCTCACTCTGAAGTGAATCATAGGCAACTTAGTGTGGATGCAAAGTTTCCTGAGAGGTGTGGCTTCGAAGTTTGACTTTGTTGGCTAGTATAAGCAATCAAAATTCCAGAGACAATTTTTTTCTTTTTTAATTTTCTCTCAAGTGATGCTGGTTGTATATCTAAAGATGGGGAAGGAGTTTAGTTTCATTTTTGTTTGTGATTTGTTTTGTTGTCCATGAACCTGTTCGTGTGTGTGTGTGTGTGTGTGTGTGTGTGTGTGTGTGTGTGTGTTAGGCATTAGTTGGTTTGATGAAAAAAGTGAGGGGAAGCTATCATTTGAATTACAATATAGTAAGGAGTGTAAGAGGTTGCAGCACAGAATCTGAAGGACAGGTGGGACAGGTGTTTTCCCACCCCAAATTCTGAGAGCGTTTTACAAAGCACATCACACAATAGATATCTGAAATTTTAAACCTGGAAAACACATTTGGAGGACTTACCAACATCACCATAGCCTTTGTTTCTATGCCTCATATTGTGTACCTAACAGAATGGCTGGATATAAAGACTGGCTTACAAGTGTGTTGTTATGGTTTGGATCTGGAATATTCCCCCAAAATATTATGTATTTGGATGATGTGAAATATTGATAGAACCAATATTAATATATGTGGTCTGGTCAGAAAGGACAGAACACTGAGGCTGGACCCCGAAGGGGCAGGTAGCACACCTGGAGGGATAGCTCCACCCTTTCTCCCTTACTTGTCTTTTCGTTAGTCATGCTGTGAGCACCTCTCCAGCTGCACCTCTTCCACTGTTGCCAGCTGCCTGTGAATCGATTGTGTGAGATGAAACTGTGAGCTAGAATATATCTTGCCTTCCTAAATTTGTGGATGTCAGGTATTCTGCCCCAGCAACAAGAAATTAAATACTGCCTGTGTGCCGCCTGTGAATACTATGTGTCCAAATCATTTCCCCAAACCATGTCATTTTTTCCAACTTTATGTAAAATCTTTAGCACAGATGTCACTGCACTTTCTGTGGGTTTTTGAAAAATATTTAGATGTAGGGATGATTCTCACTATCTATGGAATATGGTGCAATTTTGCATTTCCTTAATTCTCTCTGACACGATGAACTAATTGATAAATCACTGTTAGTAAAGTGTTTTACAGTAGGCAGCAGTCATTAACCAAGGAAAATGAGCTTCGGTTCTAATATAAGCCAAAAAGTAACTTAGGGTACTATTAGGGACAGTAATGTCTTCTTTGTTCTTCTGGTTCTCATGGAGCTGTCTAATTAGATCCTCCTAACAGCTGAATATCTCTTTTTGCCGCACATGAGAATAGAGCTCTGGAAGTACTAAACACATCACCCGTGTATGTATGTTTATGTATGTATGAATGTATTCATGCACTTGTATATGTATTTATCTTTGGCTTTGAGACAGTGGTTCACTAAGTTATCTACCTCCTCAGTCTCCTGAGCAGCTGGGGTTAGGTAGCAATGAGACTGACCAGCATGCTGCTTTGAATATACAAAGGCATCGATTCATCGCTAATTAACTCAAACCCGTTTGTGACCATTTGGAGAGATTATGTCAATTTGAGGCTATCAGGAACCACACTGTATTAGGGCTGGGAACCACGTCTAGATTAGGCAATTGAGAACCAGCCTGGATTAGAGTGTGAGTGATTTTTGGGCCAGTGAACGAGGGACGAGCACTCGCCTGGTTGTGGGAGGCTCACCCGGCACTCCAACTGTATGAAAAGAGGAAAGAAGAAAGATTGTTTCAACTTGTTCCTCTGGGAAAGCGCCCCCTTCACAATTGTCTACTGATGACAATTTGCTACCAGCTGCAGCTCTTCATCACAGATTCACCCCAGTACTGACTTGTGCCTGCCTGCCTGTCGTGAGTCTTCGGTCTCCGATCTTCAGTCTCTGGTCCTTGTCATTGCTCTTCGAACAGCTGAGGTCTGCGGCAGATTCACTCAGACTGTCCTACAGTCCCAGACAGGCGCGCTACTTCGTGGCTGAGCAGCCATAAGACGCTCCAGCTCTTGCAAGTGCAAGCTGCCACCTTGGGCTATCCTAATCCTCAGATTTGTAAGGCTTCCAAATAGATATTTTTGTTATGATTCTGTACATTCCGCCTTTTGAAATAACCCAAACTAATACACCATTTTTGCAAAGTCATTGTGCTTGGTGTTGGGGATATACACCGACATCTAGCCTGGGTCTTTGCATGCAGGAAGTCTACAGTCTGGAGAGGAAAGCAGGCCTTGTACTCCAGGCATCCTATAATTATAATCAAAGGCAAAAATGAGGGATGTCAGGTATAACTCATGACACAAAGGATGTCCTAAGTTTGAATTGAGCCAGCACTTAGAGGTTCATGTCAGGCATAGTCCTCTTGCTTTCAGAAACTGAAGTCCAGTTGCAAAAGTGATGAGTTAATTTACTATATTTAAGGCAATAAAGGCCATGCAGCTGGGAGAGCAATGATCACAGTGAGCATAGGCAAAGGAAAAATGTCCCTTCTGCCTGGGGTGATCAGAGAAGACTTTAGCACAGAGCAATGACTTGAGTCCACTCCTGCTGTTCACCGTTCTCACACATGCTATCTCTTAGAGAAGGGGCACCTCAGTCAGGATGAGACGACAGCAGCCTAGCCTGGGCCCAGAGTCATGACTCTCACTAGGCTCCCCCTCAAAGTGCTCAGCTAGCTGGCCCTGCACACTTTGGACTCAGAGTAGGTTCTGGAGATTCTCAAAAAGTGTGGGCACCTTCAAGTGTCCCCCAACTCTTTGTTTCTAAGACAAGTCTTTGTAATTTCAAAGGCTGTTTCCACACAGAAATAGAGAAAAGGGAAGTGCAAAGACTGATTGGGGTCAGATCAGAAAAAGCCACAGGCAACAGGGCGAGGCTTCTGGTGAAGGATGTCCTTCTCCTCTTTCCCTAGGGGCCATGCTAGTGCTGTCTTCCTGGTTAGTCTTGATGGACCTGACCAAAGATGTTACTACTTGAGAGTTAAGGAAACATTGTCACAGCCCTCAGAATCGTGGGGACATATCAGTGGCATTCTCACTCGCTTCAGCTCCCTGGAGCCTCCCCATTTTGCTGCAAAGAATTTGAGCTGCTTTCTTAGGAGCGACCCTCAGCCACTATCCTCAAGGCCTTGCGTCGCTGAGGACCACACAGGACATCCAAGAGAGGAGTAAATATTTGGACTTGCCCAGGGCTTTTTTATAACCACTCAGGTAGTGGGCGTGGCACCTTGTTGGGTCTCTGTTATAAACTCTTCTTTTCCCTCCAGCCTCCTTCCCAACCCTTCCTCTGCCTCCATCACTTTTCTTTGCAACAGCTCACACACAGTCCCGCGGCACCCTCCCCGTCTCTAATACAATGAATGCTGCTGTCAGTTCAGATAAGAGCACCCGCTGGATAGAATGGCAATATTTTCAGTCCTGGCAAATATGATCATAAGTTCAGTTTATTAATATTGCAACAGTTGCACTAAATGAGATCACTTGGCTAACAAAACATTTATCAACAAAACGCTGCCACCTACTGAAGTTTTGCAAACAGCCCAGATGATTGGATAAGATCACAAATTCACTCTGTCACAAGCTTATGGTCTTTTCTGAAATTGTTCTGAAACTGGAATGATAACCAGCCAAGGCAGACAAGACGTGCCTTTCACGCAGTCTATTTACAAAGTGTCAGGGTAGATCCCTCAGAGTGGCTTCCAAACAGAGAAGGCGATTTGGGGGGTCCTTGATATTGAGTCTACTGGGGAATTTTTTACCAGGTTTTGGGGACAACTTCAGGGGAGAGCTCTGGCTTTAGCAATCTGTTCTTTATGAGGTGATTTTAGGTCCTAGTTCAGTCTGCAATGAAGTCACATGAAAACAACTTTTTATGTTCTGGAAAATAAACATATTTTGTAACAAAAGACCTCTCATGATCGCAAGTGAAAATAGTTGTTTTCCTAGGAGAATCTACAGGTATGGAAGTATAACTTCATATGAAGACTTCTTGAACAATGGAAATCACTTTAAAATGGACAATTAAGTTCTATTTTTAAAATCAAACTGTTTTAGTAAGCAGTTATAGGGACTAAGTTATAATGCCCAGGGAAATTTTGGAGGGAACAATAATAATGTATGTAGGTTTTTCTTTTCAGATTAGTAGTCACTGACCTTCAAAAAATCTTTGGACATACTTTTGAGATGGTAATGACAAAAGAGGGCTCTAAACACCACTGCCTTCACTTGATTTTGCCCCAACCTGGTGATGGCCAGAAAAAGAAAGAAAGAAAACGTTTTGGTATTTCTGCTGAGCACGGTATCTGCTTCTCACTCTGTATCACAGATGCGTAACAATATCATTTTCCCCACAAGACTATAAGACTCTCAAGAGAGGATCTTGGTTCCTTGGGTCTTGGATGGTGTCTTGCATATTGCAAAGATCAGTGAAATGAGACATCTAAGAAGTTAGCATATCTTAGATCGAGTTATAAACAACACCAATATTTTATAAAGACTGCTGTACATCCAAGGTACGCAAGTTTGTTTTTTGAAGACTTTCTTTTTCTGGAAAATTGTGTACTTTCCTGACAGCTATGGGTTAGGGGTCACAAAAGCCATGATTTACAGGTGAAAGTAGCCTGACTCAATTAAAAGCCGAGGGCAGGGAGGAGGAAACTTGGTCCCTTTATGCATGTTTGAGCTGGACAGGAAAACTCTTGTGTACGCTTCCTGATGCGTGGTCATCTCCTGCCCGGACACTTTTCTAAATCATACCTCAAAATGGGCTTACAAGAGAGGAAGAGGTGCCATGGGGAGAGGTGAGGGGAAACAGGTTTGATGTTGGATCCAGGTGGATACAACTGAATATATAACAGCAAGGAATGACGTCATTTTATTGATCATCAAGTGGAAGGTGTGATCAAAGGATGCAATGCAAGTTTATACTTTAAAATAATTATTTCAGTAAAAAAAACACATTGCTGTTAATCCCCTTAAAAGTAGTTCCCCTTGCTTGGAACACAATTATACCATTGTTCTTGACACTTGCTGAAGAAGTTCTGAAAGTCGTGTGTGTGTGTGTGTGTGTGTGTGTGTGTGTGTGTGTGTGGTACTGGAGAGAGAGCCCAGGGCCTTCAAAATTAACTACTTGCCCTACCCACTTTTTTAGTACTGATTGTGAAAAAAGTTCTTGCTGAGTTGCCAATCCTCAGCTTGAACTTGCAACCCTCCCGCCTCACCCTTCTACCGTGTCTACAGGCTTGTGCTACTCTGCCTACCTTCTCTCATGGCCATTTTGAGTTTGGGTCAGAGTCAAAAATCACACTATGCCAGCCAGATCCTGTGAGTAAAGTAGATGAGGACACATTGTTTTCTCATGCCTACCTTTCCACTGGATTGCACCTGGCAGCAGCATGCACCATTTAAAAAAAAAAAATTACAACTGAAAAAGACATAAGGAAGACTACCAGAACTGCTCCAGAAAGTGACAAGAACAGTAGGGTTAATTTCAGCATGTTTATTACTATAAAAATATTTTTTTAAAACTGTTCAAGGTGACAAGGGCTTTCCCGCTCTCTTTTTGTCCCTCCCCCTGCCCACCTCTCCCTCCCTACTCCCCCACTTTCCCCCCTGTTTCACTTTGGTTTTTGTCTTAAGTTCCGGAGGAGTTGTGCTCTGGGTCTCTCATATCAGAGAGACCATTCGATGTTTCCCCTTCTGTTTCTGACTCACTTCACTAAGCATGATGTTCTCAAGTTTCTTCCATTCCTGCAAAAGCCTCCACGCTGTTGGACTTTACAGATGAATAGTATTCCATTGTGTATAAGTACCAGAGTTTGTGTATCCACTGGCCTGTTGATGGGTATTTTAATGACTTCCATGTTCTAACTATTGTTAGTTGTGCTACTATGAACATGGGTATACATATATCTCTGTTGTGTGTTGTTTTGGCCTCTTTTGGACATATTGCCAGAAGGGGTGTTGCTGGATCGAAGGGGATATCTATTTCTACTCTGGGGAAAAAATAAGAACTGTTCAAACATTCATGGTATATTCTGATCACCCTTTGTGTATCCAACATGGTGTAGTATTTTTGTCTTTGCACGTGCAGAGAGAGTTAACTGGAGTGAAGGGAGTAGAGGAAGTGCCTTTCTCTCTTCTTCCCAGGGAAGTGGCACTTCTCTTGCACGTGGGAGAAAAGAGTTCACAGTGTGCTAGTAAATGAAATCATGGGTAGGAAGCCCTTGGACCTCCTTAGAAGTAAGTGACTATAAAAAATCCAAGCCATTTGTATTACTCTTGTAGGTGATGTGATTTCAAATGGACAGAGAGCACAGTTTGTCTTCTGTTCAAATTGGCATCCCTTCATGCCATTCTGGGAATTAGTTCAGAACTGACTACAGGAAACATAAATCACCTTTGATACCCAGCACTATTTCCTAGCAGGCCCATGTTTTCCCAGGAGGTCCTTTCTCTGTAGTAGATAAAAGTTTGCCTGCATTTCGTGTGATCTCATTTCACTTTCCTCTTCAGTAGGTAACAGACTTCGTGTCCGTCTTTCTGGGCAGAGCACGCTCCTGTCCCGGGCACTTAATTCAAGGTGGCCCTCGTGGAGCCTCACTCCGAGCATTGAATATCTGCATCACTTCTATTGTCATCAGGGGAATCATACTCATTCTCATTGAAAAGAAAAGCACATTCTGAATATGTAACAATAACCTGCATGCAACTCTCTGATTATAAATATCAAGCGTTAGAAAAGCCCCATCAGTGTAGCGATCAAAGGCATGAGGGACTCAGTGCTGAAGCAGCAGGTGACCCAGTGCAATCGGAATAAAGAGAAATGCTGAGCAGACACGGGGTCCTAGGAAATTCGCATTAAAGGTTTCTGTCGGATGCATTCTCAGTTGTGCTTACGAAAGGATTTAACTAAAAGCTAACAAAGCAGTTGATTTTTTCAATGATACTTTATAATTAAAATAAGTTTGAGATGTACTGATCTGTAATAATTTTTATTTTTAGCCACTACTAAAGGCAAAAAAGGTTTGCTATTACAATCACAGTCAGCTCTGGGGGGAAGAAAGGTACTTACAGTGTTCCCCAGTGGCCCCCTTTCTCAGAAAGATATGGCTCCTAGGGCCTGAAGGGATGTGGGTCAAAAGAGAAATGTGGGAGGAGCTGGTGGCCAATTAGTTAATTGGAGACACAGGCTTGATACATTTCCTTTTCTTTCTTTTTATTTCAATGTTTTTTTAAATGTTTTCCCCCGTTTTATTAATATGTATAAGCACAACACATAAAGTTTATATTGATCTTGAGTATTTGTGCATATACATATCATGGCAAAATCACAAATCCTTCCCCTCGCCCTTTTTGACTCTCCCCCTCCCTCCCCCTCCCTCCAGTTCCCATTCTTCATAATAAGTTCCATGAAATAGTTGTGATCTGGATTTCTCATATCAGAGAAACCATTTGGTATTTCACCTTCTGTTTCTGACTCACTTCACTAAGCATGATGGTCTCAAGTTGCCTTTATTTACCTATAAAAGTCTCCAACCTAACTGTCTTTAGAGATGAGTAGTATTCCATTGTGTATTAATACCACAATTTATGTGTCTGTTGGTCTGTTGATGGGTATTTTGGTGTCTTCCACACGTATTGTTAGTTGTGCTGCTATGAACCTGGGTATATGTGTATCTCTGTTAAATGTTATTTTGAAGTCTTTTGGGGAAAATTCCAAGAAGAGGTATCGCGGAATTGAAGGGGATATTTATTTCTAGTCTTTTGAGAGACGTCCATACTGCCTTCCATAATGGTTGTACCAGTTTACATTCCCACCAGCAGTGCAGGAGGGTTCCTTTCTCCCCACAGCCTAGCCAGCACTGATTGCTGTTTGTGTTCTTGATATACGCCAATCTCTCTGGAGTCAGATGGTGTCTTAGGGATGTTTTGATTTGCATTTCTCTAATGGCTAAGGATGTTTAACATCATTTCATGTATTTATTGGCCATTCGAACTTCTTCATCTCAGAACTGCCTTTTCATTTCTTTGGCCCATTTTTGATTTTGAGGGCCTGATTTTACTTCAGATTCCTGTATAGTCTGGTACTTAGCCTCCTATCTGATGTATTAGTGGTGAATATTTTTTCCAATCTGTTGGTTATCTTTTCACACCATTGATAGTTTCCTTTGCCATGCAGAAAGTTTTTCATTTGACATAATTCCATTTGTTAATTCTGGGGGCCATTTCTTTTGCTTTTGGTATCTTATTAAGAAAGACCTTGCCTACACCCATGTCTTTAGATATTTGCCTAACTTGCCTACCAGGAAGTTCCAGTGTTTCAGTTTTAATATCTAGGTCTTTGATTCACTTTGATTTAATTTTGGTGCACGGTGACAGGTGTGTGTCTAGTTTCATTCTTCTACATGTGGATGCCCAATTTTCCCAGCACCATTTGTTGAAGAAGCTACCATTTTTCCAGTGCATGCTTTTGGCTCCTTTACCGAAGATTAGGTAGCTGAGGGTATTTGAGTTTGTCTCTGCAACCTCAATTCTCTACCGCTGGTCTAGCTGTCTGTTTTTGTGACAGTATCGTATTGTTTTTACAACTCTTGCTTTATAGTATAACTTAATGTCTGGTATTGTAATGCCTCCTGCTTTAGTCTTGTTACTCAAGATTGCTTTGGCTATTCTCGGTCTCCTTTGGTTCCCTATGAATTTAAGGATTATTTTTTCAAGTTCTGTGAAAAAAATGGTCGATATTTTGATAGGAATTGCATTGAATCTGTATAACAGTTTTGGCAATATAGCCATTTTGACTATACTGATTCTGCCTATTCAAGAACGTGGAATGTGTTTCCACTTTCTGATACCATTTACAACTTCTTTCTTCAGTGTAATGTAGTTTTACTTATATAGGTCCTTCACTTCCTTGATTAGGTATACTCCTAGGTATTTAATTTTTGCTGGGCTATTGAGAATGGGATTATTCTTCTGAGGTCTCTGAGCTCTTTCTTGGTAAGTTCACTGTTGGTGTAGAGAAAAGCTATTGATTTTTTAGTATTGATTCTGTAGCTTGCAATTTGGCTGAATTTGTTAATTATTTCCAAGAATTTCATAGTGGAAATTTTTGGGTTTTCTATGTAGATAATCATATCATCTGCAAATAAGGATAATTTGACTTCCTCCTTTCCAAAGTATATTCTTTATTTCAGCACCACCTAGAACATTTTCTAAAATAGACCATATTTTAGGTCATAATTCATGCTTAAATAAATTCAAAGGAATAGAAATAATTCTTTATATGCTTTCAGAAAATCATAGTGGAATAAAACTGGAACTTAACAGCAAAAGATACAGAAGAAAATACATAAATATATGGAGACTAAACATCTTACTACTCACCAAGCAATGAAGCACAGAAGAAATTAGAGAAGAAATCAAAAACTTATAGGGTTATATGATGAATAAAGTACATCATATCAGAATCTATGGGACGCAATGAAAGCAGTACTTAGAAAGAAATTCGTAGCCATCAATACACACATCAAAAGAACAGAGTAGTCACAAATACACAGTTTAATGATACACCTTAAAGCCCTAGAGAAGCAGGAACAATCTAAGTCAAAAAACCATAGAAGAAAAAATTATAAAGATCAGATCTGAAACTAATGGAATTGAAATTAAAAGGACAAAAAAGATTAATGAGTCAAAGAGCTGGTTCTTTGAAAGAATAAACAAGATTGACAAACCTTTATCTAAACTCACCAAAAGAAAGAAATAAAAAACACAGATTAATGCACTTAGAAATGAAAAGGGTGAAATTACTTTTCCTTTTCTCGATGAGAGCAAATAATTCAGGCTTTAGACCCAGTGGCACAATTGCATGCATCCCAAATGTTTTTATTTAAAGAATTCGTATGGACCCATCTAACATGGGCAACATTCTTTCCCCGATTAAGTTCTTACGTAAAAATAAATTTGCCTATCACAAAAAAAACCTTTTTTTCAGAGAGCAAAATTCATTAAGGGTAGCTCTATGGTAGCTCTACTTTATGAGTTTCTCAGTCCCCAATTTTATGGCTATATCCTAAAGTGGGTTCTGAGGACAGAATTAGCATTAGATTAGAGTGAAAAGCAGTAGAAAACAGAATCCAGGAATGTAACTTAACCCAATTTTGAAACACAATAGTAAAATATTATGGTTTTGCCTTAGAGAACTATGCCTATGTTCTATGTATTACAATTTCCATCTTTAATGTAAATACTACTTTATTTGCATTGTTACTAAGTATTAGACTACATTTGCAATAGCAAACACTACTCCTTAGTCATAGAGTTGCTAATATATTAATACAGAGAAGCTATCACAACACAAACATTCTTACACCAGTAAATCTTAATTCCTTGCCTTTTGAAAAGCACCATTTCTTTTCTTATGAGTGAAAACTGGTTAAAGTTATTCCCTGATGAGAGAAGAAAACCATCAGATTCTGTGCTAATCTCCCCACCTTTCTTCTCTGGTCCTTTGGTCCTTTTGTTACCCGTCTCTGCCTTGCCCTGAAATGCATGGAGCCCTGTATCCTGGGTATTATGATTTGGAACTGGAGTGTCTCCCGAAAGTCTCATGTATTTGAGTGTTATAGATTGTCTATGGAACCATGTGCTATTGGGAGATTGGGGCCTAGTCTGGAGGGGTGGATTACAGGCATGTAAATCGGATTATAGGCATTACGCGTGTGTAGTGGGGCGTTATCACATTTTCTACACCTGGATCCAGGGGGCGCTGATCACTGGGATGAGATCTGGAAGGATACATAAGCTGCTTCCTGCCTTCCTTGGAGGACTAGCCTCAACTTGCCTTGACTTTGCTTCCCGTTTGTAAAGTTGAGCAGCTGCCTCCACCTCTGCCTCTGCTGTGTACTTTCACTGTTCCCAGCTAACCCTGAATGAACTGTGACCTTCTGAAGCTGTGAACTAAAAATAAACCTTTCCCCTCTAAATTGTGAATGTTGGGTACTGAGTCACAGCAACAGGAAAGTAGCAATACTCTCAGTTTTCTCCTACTTCTGGGTTGCTATGGAGATTCCATAGATGGACGCATTGGCTGAAGATTGGCAAGGGGACCACGGAGAGGCCTTGATATCCCTCTCTCCTTCGTTGCCTTGGTGGGGCATCCGGCAACAATTCCGCATCTTTTGAGGTCTGCCTTCTGTTAGTCAGCCTTTCCCTTTGTGGGAAGAACCCAGACTCTGGAAAACAGACACCACTATTGCTTTCGTCATGCATTGGATCGGAGTGTCCCCCAAAAGCCTCATGTTACTATGGAAACTATGCACTGTTGGGAGGTGAGGAAGGACTGGAACGGGCAGATGCTTGAGGATTAATCTGGAGGGGCTTATGCTAGTTCTGCCCTTTCTCCCTGACTTTTCTGTTCTGCCATGCTGTGAAGATCTCTGTCTTCCAGAGCACCAGCTACTGCTCAGGCTCTAGCACTGGCCCCACCATGTGACTCCACCATTTTCCATCTGCCAATCCCGGAATGGACTGCGATTTTCTGAAGCTGTAAGGTAAAACATATCTTTTCTCCTTTAAGTTGTGCATGTTGTGTACTGAGTCACAGCAATGAGAAAGTAACTAAGATGGACATTGGTACTGAGAGTGGGGTTGTTGTTGTGGCTTACCTGACCATGTGGTTTGGAAGCCTTTCTAAATGGTTTGTGTGAAGAATTTGGAAAGGTCTAAGGATGCTGGCTGGAGAAGACTTGGAGTGGTCTGGGCAGAGCTTGATGGGAGATGATGGTTGGAACTCAGAAGACCAGAATGATGATGAATGAAAGGCCAGGCTCAAGAAGTTTCAGATGGGAAGAGGAATTGTATTGACAAGGGGTCTAAAAACAATGAGTGCTGCATTCTAGCAAAAAGTTTGTCAACATTCTACCTTTGTCCAGAGATTTTGCCTGAAACTGAGATTAAGGGTGATGGACTGCTTAATCTGGTAGAGGAGACATTATGGCAGCCTGATGTTCAGGCTATCACTTGGTTACTGTTTGTAGCTTTTAGACAGTTCTATAGTGAAAGACAGGATGTCAGAGAAAAATCACATAGACGGTTTTCAGTGCCAGGTTACAATGGCCTGCAGTGGTGGGGCCCAAGAGCACAGAGAAGTGAAGGAAATTAGCTTTAAAAAGAAGCCAAGTATTTACCTTCAGGAACACTATAGGAAAGATGCCTTGAAGGCATCTCCAAAGTCACCAAGACCCAACCCTTTACCAACTCAAAGTTGGAAAGGCAAATGACTTTGCAATGAGAAGTACCCCAGGGCCAAAGGAAAAAAAAATTCTTTTAGAGTTTAGCCACCTGGAATTCAACCATCAAAGCACTCAAAGATTTCTACAGTGTATCCCCAAGAGAGTCAAGCCAAGCCAAGGGCAGACTTCGGCAATGTCCAGGTGACCTTGGCTTTACAGGCTTGCAGAGCGGGTTCATGCAGGCTTTGACCCAGATTTCGGAGAAAGGCCTTGAAGGCTGGGCGATATGTCTCTGGAAGGGCAATATGTGAAGTTGTAAAGAGAAGCCTAAGGTGCAGTAGAAAAGCCAAGAATTTGGAAAATCCAGGAGCATGGATCATCTGCTGAGAAAAACTGCAGGCCATGAGTGGATTCAGCTGAAAGATGGATGTTACAGCCTGCAACCATGCTATAGGCAGGAGATCACTCTGACCTTTTGCAGTTTATATCTTGCCTTGGTTTACTCCAGGTGTTCGACATGGGACTACAGGATTTAACTTCTGTCCTGCTGGGTTTAGGAATTGTTTTGGTCCAATTGTCTTTTATCCTCCCTTTAGGAATGGGAATGCTTACCCTGTGCTGTTGTATGTTGAAAACGTTTAACTCTTTGGTTTTAAAAGGAGCTTCCAGCTGAGAGTTTGCCTTACATCTCAGAGGAGACTTTGGACTTGGATTTTTAAAAACAGTACTGGTTAAAACTGTTAAGACTTTGTCAACTCTTGAAGAAGAACTAAATGCCTTTTGTCTAAGGAAATAACCATGAGTCTTTTGGGAGGCAAGGCCAGAATATCATGGTTTGGACCTGGAGTGTCCCCCAAAAGCCTAATGTTCCTATGGAAACTGTGTACTACTGAGAGGTGGGGCCTGGCTAGAGGGGGCAGTTGCTTGGGGCTTAATCTGGAAGGGTATATGCTGGTATCTCCCTTCCTCCAGTCTTCTCTGTTCTGCCACGCTGTAAGGATCTCTGTCTTCCAGAACACTGGCTCTAGCTCTGGCCATAGGTCTGGCTCTGCCATGAGATTTCACTCTTTTCTGACCACCCATCCATGAATGACTTACGACTTTCTGAAACTATAAGGTAAAACAAGCCTTTCCTCCTTAAAGTTGTGCATGTTGAGTATCGAGTCACAGCAATGAGAAAGTAACTAGGGCAGGCTCCTTCTGGTTCTAGGAATAAAACCCACTTCCCGATGTTGTATATATCTTGGTTGCCTCACTGTCCTTTGTTTGGTGTTGCAGCTAATCCACCATCTTAAGTGGCCCGTATTTCACATACTTAGAATGTGATCTATTTCTCTGGTTAGACATGGACTGATACAGTATTTCAGGGGTCTCCAGCCTTTTTGACACCAGGGACTAATTTAGTTGAAGACCATTCTCGTAAGGGTGGGGGCATGGGGTGGGAAGGAAGCGAAGTTCCACCTGCTGTCAGATCAGCAGCAACATCAAAGCCTAATAGGAATTCATTGACAGGAGGCACAGCTTCACCCATCTGTCCCAGAGGCTGGGTTTTTCCCTAGCCCTAGACTGGTACCAGTTGGTAAGGCTGGGAAGGAGGATGCGGACCCTGCAGGATGGGGTTGGGGATCCTGGCAGTATCTCATTGTATTCGTACTGTGCTAGAGCAGTTTAGCATCTGAAATGATTAATCTTAGGCATCAACTTGGCAGAGTTGAGGAATATTTAGAGAATGGTAAATTGTTTCTCTTTGGTATAAGGGTCTTTCTAGAGGAGATTGACAGAATAATTTTTGTCTGAGTGTATATAGTGTGACCAGAGCGATTGTATTTTGAGGAGGACTAATGACAATTTGTCTTTTATAGTAATACATTATTTAAATTCAAACATTGACCATATTTTCATTTATTTCACTTTGTGTATCCTAAAGCTGAGTGCTTGATTTTTTCTTTCTTTGGCATTGTAGCATCAGCCACAGGATAAGTGCTTGGAAAGAGTTTTGGTGCTCAGTACAGCTGGACAGGGATTCTAGGGTATGTCCTAAAGGTCTGTCTGTCTCAGTTACCTGAGGGCAAGGTCAGTAAAAGAGTCTGTATCCATTAGGGCATGCCCTGTGACAATGAGCTCAGGGTTTTATGTGTTTGGCTTTTGGAGCCTGACAGATCATATCTGAAATGACCCTCTACCCATTGTATCTGTGCCTTCGCGGATAAGCTACTTCCCTAAAGTTTATTTTAATTTTTGAGAAGTAAAAACAAATAACTACATCATAGTTTTAGTAACATATTGGATTAGGCAATATACTGAAAATATTAAATATTATCCCAGCAAAAAAAAGTTAGTATTCAATGCCAGAAAAGCCTAGGGTCCTGTGAGCTGGAGGATCTACCTCTCCTGGTTGCTTTTCACAGTCTCTGCAGTTTCTGTTCTTACTTATTACTTTTGGACAACGACACCTGACTTACTTTGCATTTGATACATGGGACAGGCCCTGATAAGCCAAAGTTTCCCCAGGATTCTACTGCACCTTATACAAAGCTACTGGGAGCAGTGCCTCCTAGGGGTGCATCTATGCTTGTCCTGGAGAGCTCACAGTTTGGAACTCTGATTTTTTTCAATGTAGACATTATGTGTTACATGTATAAATACCAATAAAATCGGGAAAATCATTTTAAAAATACACAACACTCTTATTTAATTACAAATTATAGATATTACCTTCATTCTAAGTTTCTCTTTCAGTTCTTTCCTAAGTCAACTGGCAAGAGACCATACGGGATTGTTTAGATCCTTGTTTGTTGTGATAGGTTTTTTGGCAAACCTCCTGTTGTCACTTATATGCTTTAAGTGCCAGTTACTCTGGAACTCTTATTTTGAACTTAATGTTTCTGTCCAATATTCCAAATCACATTTTTTAACTCTGCTGCCAATTTTAGGGCACATGAACTATTTATTCTATTTATTAACTGTTGAAGTACTTAAACATCCATGACAGCTCAGAAGGTCACTGTGCACTTAATGACTAGATGTAGAAGTTAGTGCAGCTGGTTCTGAACTGCCAAGGCATTGATGTTTGGGAGAATATTATTTCTACAAGTCTCCTAAGATTTTGTCTTCTCTAGTTAAGTGATGGACTCTGTGGGCTGCTTCTGAGGGCTTGGAATTTGCAAAATAGTTCATTCCATGGATTTTAGTGACTGGGGAAACAAAAAATAGAAAGACGCCCCTTGATGTTTAAAACTGCATTGAATTTGCATGAGAATAGGCTGAAATCTCTAAAAGTTGCAAAAAGACATTCTAACCCTGTGCTGGGACAGGGGGAGCCCGGAGACGGGTGTGACAGAAGATGAACAGTACTTGGAGACCAACATAATTGCTATCCTCTTTGTAGTGGTCCTAGGCAGCCTTCCCACGTAGAGTGATGGAGGGGGCGTTTCAAATTTATTTTCTCCTGCTCTTACTCCTTGTGGTGGAATATTGTTCTTAAGTGTTTTCTTGTCTAAGGTGTTTACTAATTGTTTCCTTTTCTTTCACCTGCTTTTACCATTCCAAGTTCTCGCTTTTAATCTCTCTCTCTGTCATCCCATCTTCCCTCTGTATCCCGTAATTGGCTTGAACAGGCCTCTTGCTTGCAGATGAAACAGGTGCCTCTCACCTTCCTGGCTTGGAGAGTCAAGGTCTAGCATAATTGAGGGTCTTTCATTTTGACATTGTTGAGCACTCACAGTCCTGCACTGAGTGTGTGTCCCTAATGTCATTCCATTAGAGAACTCCCTGTCCGTATACCACAGAAGATGCACTTTGCTGTAACTTGGGCCAACTAGCAATCCCACTAATAGCCTTTTACTGCAAGGAGACTATCTGCAGCAGCATCGAAAAGTGCCCATCCATCCCATGCCTCCTGAGGAAGAACAAATAGGAGAGGCCAGAGACGGATAAACGCTTTGGTCTCCCACTATAATTGCAGTTAAGTAAAGTAATTGATTGTCTGTGGAACTGGCGGGCCTTCCACTTTCAGTCACATGTTTCCACTCCATGCTCTCATAACTGCAGCAGACACTGGAAATAAGTGCAAAGCTAAGCACATTGTATTTTCCTGACATTTGTGACACCAAAGACATATAACATTTCATTGTCAATATTATTAATCAAATCTAGCATTTCAACTTAAAAAAAAGGTCAGACCAGAGCCATAGTGTCTAATGGTGTTTGTCACAGTTCTTTTGTATGCAGTGGGACTAATGCTGCATGAAAGGAGACTTCATCTTAAAAGAAAATACAGTTTAATTTTTTAAAAATAATTTATCTCATCTTCTGCATGGGTCTCCTTTCTTCCAAGGGTAGAAGGAAAGCTAGCTGCCCATGAAAGGCAGATTGATGTCTTTTCTAGAAAATGATCTCTAGGGAATTCGTTCAGCCCTTAGGTCAATGGTTAGGCTTTGAGGGGTCCTCTCCCTTCCTGACTCTTTACTGAGATAGTATCCGGGCAGAGTAATAAGATGATAGCATAGCATCTTCCCCTCGTTTTCTCTGGAGAGCAGCATCATGCTGACCTTGCCGCAAAGCAGGGTCTATAGTGGCATCTCCAAAGGACGAACACACACCCTTTCCTCAGGACGATAAATACCCTGGACCTTGCATTGGTTGACTCTTCTCTGAATAATAGTCAAGTTTTGTGTCATATTCCTAGATTAGGTCACCTCCTCATGGCACCCATTACAGGCGTATTGTGTTGTCCTGACAGGTCCTCTGCATCGCAACTCTATAATTTTCCTCCTTTTCCCTATGAACTCTCAGGAAGTTCCCTAAAAATTAGGGGGACAATTTAAGAAGGAGTGATGATTGGTGTATGGAAAGGACGAATTAAGTCCAGGAACAAGGAATAATCTCAGACACACACACACACACACACACACCCCTTAGGATGAACCCATTGGCAGCTTGTGTCAGATGATCTTGGGGTTTTTAGTGAAACATCATTGTCCCAAAGAATTAGATTTCTTTCATTGTAAGAAACTGGGAAGATAGAGGGGAACTCGTCTTCGGTTCTTCCTGTGATGAGATTCTCTCAGTCCATTGACTATTGTGTGATTGATGTCATGGAAGTTATGATACTTTTCTAAAGACTGTTAGGCTTAATCTGTGTTGGAGGAATTGATATAAAAGCAACA
Source organism: Ctenodactylus gundi (assembly GCA_004027205.1). NCBI lineage: Eukaryota > Metazoa > Chordata > Mammalia > Rodentia > Ctenodactylidae > Ctenodactylus > Ctenodactylus gundi. The sequence continues at coordinate 817,806 of PVKB01000109.1, forward strand.
GCTCCTGAAATCTTCTGTTGCCCCACTTCTGTCCTAAGGTTAGAAAAACTAGATATTAGTCTTACACCTCTTTTCCAGTTTTCTCTCTCTTATCTCTTTAGTTTTTTTTTTTTTTTCACATGCTGATTTAGGGAAACTTTTTTCCTCCTTTCCAAGGCAGGGTGGGACCTTTCTGAGGCCCAACTCTATCATTTAAGTGAGTCAGGCATCCTCTTGATAAGCAAAATGAAGATACTGGAATCTAGAAAAAAATTCTTTTAACCAACCCCTAGTTCCCAAGACAATTACTTGACTTTGCACTTAAAATCTAATTTGAAACCAAAGCTGAGCAATAACTGCCTTGTTCCAGCTAGAGTTACCAATTTCTGAACTGTGTTCATTTCCTAAAGCTGGGAAGGGCATTAAATGAGTACCTGGGGTGCCACAGAGCACTGTGATTCTAAAGACAATGAAGGATGCTTTGACTTACGTCCTAATGGCGAAAAACATAGTTAAAATTTAAAGAAGAAATTAAGAAGGAAATGGTGCTGTGTTGCTCAGTTTTCCTTTACTATTATAAAATATCTGAAGGTTTGGAAAGAGAAAAGGTTTACTTCGGTTTATAATTTTGAAGATTCCATTCTAAGATCAGAAGCGCTATTGCCTTGTGTCTCTGGTGTGTGCACAGGCTGGCAATGGCAGACAGCACATGAAAAGAGCAAGCTGGTCATCTCGCAGCCAGAAAGGAAAAGAGAAAGATGAAGTGGGCTCGTAGGGCCGGAAGCCCTTCCATCAGGTTCACTCCTTCTACGTGTAAACAGTGCCTCCCGACAATGTCACTGTGGTACCAAACTTTGAGCACACTGATTTTTGAGAGACAAACTATAAAAATTGTTATAGCGTTGGGGTAGAAAAGTATTTCATAAATGTGATCCTTAAATTTATATTAAAAAGGAACAGAGGGGTTATAAAGAGGTTGAAATAGGAGGTGAGACTGAAGACGAAACACGACTTCTTCCTTACTGTAAGCCAGCTAAAGGACCGCTTGAATAGTCTTGAATAGTCCAACTGGTATTAGGGAAAACACAACAGGCTGATAGTTGACTGCTATCTGAGAAACGGAAACACAATAAAGCACTAGCAAAAGTGAGAAATGGTTGCATTGAGAAGAAACACTGTTTTCCCCAAGAAAGAGAAAGATCTTTCGTATTTTTTATTTACTTGGTTGCTTTGAAAATTCTTTACCTATAGTTAATTAGGTCGGCTATCTAGCTTACACCTTAAAAGGGACTTAGCACAAGAAATCACCATTAAACAGCCTTAGTCTCCAAAAAGTTGGGTGGATGCCGCAAGTCTAACGGCTGAGGTCTTTAGCTTTCACTCTGCATCAAAAGAATTGCAACTAGAGGCTCACAACAGGAACTGCTGGAGGAGCCTGCCAAGTGCCTAGTGTGTTCAAAACTCACATTCAGAATCTACCTCATTTGGAGAGTACTATCACCAGATTATACTTGTGCCAGTCAGATAAAACTTCTCTTACTCTGAATACATACTTTCTGCTCCTATGTTCCCAACCTCTTCCTAAGGGGAGGTGTCAGAAGCAGAGGCCTAGGACCTGGGGGTGGGTACATATAAGAGATTAGATGAAGAAAACAATGTTAAATGTGAGGTTGTTTTTCTCTAAGATAAACTCCCCAGTCTAAACAGATAAAAGGACTGGGGGATTTCAGTTACAAAGATAAGCAAGGAAACAAAAATTATCAAACACCTAGTGTAGAGGCATAAAACACAATAAATGAAGGACTAAAGACCAGAGACAGGAAGTCCACAGAGAAAAAGTACCTTAGTTTGGATCACCAGAAAGAGACTCTGAGTCAAGGATTCACGTGCAAATTTATTTGAGAAGTGAAGGAAATAGCAGAAGAATGAAAGCAAGGCTGGAAAAGGACTGAGAGGCAGTCAAAGAAGGGTGTTAGGTCAAACTCACGGACACAATGTCAACTGGAACCCAGTGCCCCTAAGGAAACTTTAAGAACCAATGTGGACCAAATGAACCCAAGCGGAGAGTCAGTCACTGGTGAGAGGCTGCCCTTAGGCCACGGTAAGTCCACGGTGCTTCTTTCTCAATTTTGACAGCCATGTGGGCTTCAAGGGCAAGAGGATGCACTCAAGTAAAGAAGTGCAAGTGTTCACAACCAGCTTGGTTGCATGTTGATCTAAGAACAAGTGGAGAGAGATGCGTACAGTGGTGCCACAGAGGAATGAGTGCCTGTGATTTCTACCACAAATTAGTGCCCTCAGAAAGAGGAGAAACTGCAATCGCGTGTTACAAACAATCAAAGAGAGGGTTTGAAAACAGCAGAAAACAAGCAAAACTGAATAGTAGTGTAGAGATTAAAGAATTTTGAAGTAAAATCCTGGAAAATAGAAAGTAGAAAAGAATGAAAAAAAAAGCTGAAGTTGAAGGATTGGTCTAACGTTATGATATATTTATCTTCCAAGAGATGATAGAGAAAATGGGGGAAAGAAAATAAGAGAGAAGACATTGTCATTGAAAAAAGAAGAACAAAGTGCTTAAGCCAAAATGTATTACTACCTGCTAAGAAGACTGATGTTACAAACTCCAGTATATAAAGTTTTCTTAAAGAACCTTATTCACCAGAGCTACACAGAACATTACATAGGACAGAAAGAAGTACCAAAGTTCGTGAAGAAAGACAGTGGGTTATGTAATCAAAACCAAAAAAAAGAGTAAAAAGGCTCAAGTTGATGTTTCTTCAAAATCAATACACAAATGGCCAATAAACACAGGACAAAAATGTACGACATGACTAGTCACTGTGGAAATGCAACCCATAACTGCAGTGAGAAACTAGTTCCCACACACTAGAATGACTAGAGTCGGAAGATCAATGGCACAGATCTGTGATCTGGGAGGCTGAGGCAGGAGGTTCCCAAGTTTAAGCCCAGCCCAGCTGATTTAGCCAAGAACAGCTTCAAAATTCAACCAAAACAACCAAATAAACACGTGGTCTGGGATGTCGCTCAGTGTGAAGTCCCTGGACTGGATCACCAGTTCCATGATGTACACAGAAAATAAATATAAAATAAGTGTTAACGAGGATGTGGAAACTGGAGCCCTCACACATTGTTAGTTGGAACCTAAAATAGGGCACCTGCTTTAGAACACAGCCTGGCAGGGCCTCAAAATGCTAGATAGAGAGTCAACGTTCGTCCCAGAAACACCTAGGATCTAACCAAGATAATTAAAAACACGTCCACGTGAAAACTTGTACGCAAACGGTCATAGTAGTGTTATTCATAACAGCAAAAAAGTGGAGGCAACTCAAATATCCATCTACTGCCTAGTGCATAAATAAAACGTGCTATTTCCATACAATGGAATATTAATCAGCTATAAAGAGGAATAAAGGCTGGCATAGGCTACTATTTGGAAAAGACATTACACGAGTGAAAGAAGGCAGTTACAAAAGACTATCTAATCCATGTGTATGCATTGTTCACTTTAGGCAAAGCTGAAAAGACAACAGGATAAGTGACTGTCCAGGACGAGTAGGGAGGGAGAAGGCAGGAATAATGGCCAACGGACTCGTTTTCAATGTGATAAACATTTCAAAATTAGTTACGCTGATCACCACACAACTCTGTCAATATATAGCTTGAACATCCCTTATCCTAAATGCTCGAGACCAGAAGTGTTTTACATTTCTGATTTTAGACTATTTGCATATTCATAATGAGATATCTTGGGGATAGGCCTCAAGTCTAAACACAAAATTCATTTATATTCTATAGGAGCTGCACATGTAGAACCTGCAGTTAATTTTATGCAATAGTTTTAGGGTGCTTGCATTCTGACTGTTCTCTACACAAAAGATCAGAAGTGGAACTTTCTTTGTGATATCATGACATAGCTCAAAAAATTTCCAATTTTGAGACTTTTTGGATTTGGGGATTAAAGATGCTCAGCCTATATAAAAACCATTGAATTGTATTCTCTAGTGGGCGAATTCTGATGTATATGAACTGTATCTCAATAATGGTTTAACAAAAATAAAAATAGAAGTCTATTTCTGTAATCTTGGATTATAGAAAGCTTTCCTAAACACATAAACTACAGAAGTTTAGAGCAGCTTGATAAATCAATATTCAGAAGCTATATTTGGTAAAAGATATAGAGTTAAAAAAAGCAAAAGCCTAGGAGAAAATATTTGTCCTATACATATATTACATGTATGTCAGACAAAGATTATGTGTTAAACATATGCATATATGTGTATATCAAAAATTAATATCCAGAACATGTAGAGACCTCTACATACATGGAGAGCAAAAGCCCAAGCGACAATATCTAAAATGATATGAGGGAGCCTCGCAAGAGAAAAGACAAGGCTTAACTGATTGAAGAAGAGGAATTTGCGCTTATGAGTCTTGACTGGATGCTTTAGTTCCTGAAACAATATTTTTCCTGTGGTTGGGACAGATTGGATGACTTTCACTTTCTCTTAGTCATCAGAAACATGAAGAGATTTTCTGAGATTTCATCCAAAAAAGTGATGACCTAGGAGAACAGGAGGAAAACATCGGAGCACCAGATTAGGTTTAACAGGAAGTGTGCGAATGGAGAAAAGTTGTTTTCTGCTTGGCGATTGTTCCAGTTATAACCTGATGAAAAAAAATCACTGTACCTCAGCAGTTAGAAGAAAAACCAGTTTTGAGTGTTGCACAGTAACTGGACAAAATCTTAAAAGCTTGGAAAAGGTGTGGAAAATCAATATTTTCATGCAAGGTGGTAATATAGCTTGATGAATACTCTTTAGAAGACAATTTGGCAGTCTTTACCAAAATTAAAAATCCCCAGTCTCTTTAATTTAGGTTTTACAAACCTATGGCAGCAACATTGTTACCAAGAAAAATATGAAAAAAATCCTATACATAAGGAAATGTTAAATGAATGTGAAGAATGTTAAAATTCATGTAATAAAAACAAATAAGAGGAAGTTGTACACATATGTGCCAACCTTGAAGCATCTCTTAAAAATATTGATAAGTGGAAAATAAAGCCCATTTTAGAAAAATAAAAACTATGTGTCTTAGTTACTTTTTCGTTCCTGTGACTCAATACCCGACACCCACAAACTTAGGGAAGGAAAAGTTTATTTTAGCTCACAATCTCGAAGGTCACAGTCCATTCAGGGGCGGCCGGCAAAAATCAAAGTACATGGCAGAGAGAGAGGTGGAGGCAGCTTCTCCGGACAAACAGGAAGGCAAGCTGAGGCTAGCTGAGACTAACTCCCTGTCCTCCAGGGAGGCAGGTGCAGCTTATATATCCTTTCAGGTCTCCACCCAGTAATTAATCCCTCCTGCGTCCAGGTGTGGGCACTATACGCTGTTAATCCTAACTGCAATCCACCCCTCCAGACCAGACCCCAATTCACCAACATCACGTGGTTCCATTAAAATACATGAGACTTTTGGGGGACACTCCAGGTCCTAAGCACAACACTATGTAAATGGCTTTGTCTTTATTTGAGTCTATTTTGAAGAAAGTCTTCAGGAACAGACAAAATGGTATGACCACTTTCTTGGGGGCCAGGAAAGCTGAGAGTAAAAGAGTACTTTTATTTTATGTATTTTTCGTCCTGTTTTGTTCCGTTCCTTTTTTGATATAGTGTCATGCCCAGTAGCCCAGGCTGTCCGTGAACTCACTATCTAGTACAGGCTAGCCTCGAACTCTTGGAAATCCTACTGCCTCAGCCTTCCAAGTGCTGGGATTGCAGTGATATGTCACTATGTCCAGCTTATGTTGTGCTGGGGATTTTAAAGAAACACTTCTATTTCATCTTTCAGTTTATCAAAGCAAGTGTGAAGAAAGCCACACAACAGAACCTATGTATTTATTTAAATTTTTCATTAAAATACTAATAAAACAAATTGGCATTAATTTTAGTGGGATATATCTTTAATTTAGTATATGTGATACTGTTTCAACATATCTGTGCAAAATAAAAATTAATGAAGTAATTTTCAATTCAAAGACTGAAATCTAGGTGTATTTGAGCTGTAACACTTCTTAATACTTCTGAGAACAAAATTCTTGGCTTGAATTACTCCTATTTCATATTCCCAAAAGCTGCATTTGGCTCGCGGCTGCTATACTGGGTAGTACCATTCTAGTTTGTGTACTTGGACTCCTGCCTATCTTTGGAATTATTTTTGCTTTTTTCTTATTTTGAGAAAGTGTCTCCCTAAGTCTCTAAATTACCCAGGGTAGGTTTGAATGTGCCATCTACCTACCTCAGTCTCCCAGAATGTTGGGATTAGAGATCTGAGCCACTGTCAGCTTTCAATTATTAAAATTTTAAAATGGCTGGAGAAATGGCTCAGAGTTTAAAATGCTTGCCTTGCAAGTGCTAAGTACCTGAGTTCGATTCCCCAGCACCACGTAAACTGGGCATGGTGGTGCACACTTGTAGTCCCAGCACTCGGAAGGCTGAGACAGGAGGATTGTGGTGAGTTCAAGGCCAGCCTGAGCTTCATAGTGAGTTCAGGACAAGCCTGGGCTGCATAGAGAGATCCTGTCTCAAAAAAAAAAAAAAAAGACCACCGAAAATAACCACAAAACCAAAATAATGTGAGAACCTGAACCATTTGATTCTCCCTAAAGAAAAGAACAGAAAGAAAGAAAATGAAGAAGAAGAAAGAAAGAAAGAAACTGCCAAAACACGTGGGTGGGGCCCAACAGCCTCTTCTCTCCTATGGTCTATGCTGTTATTGCTACTGGCAACTGGCTAGGTCAGCTGAAGGGCAGGCGTGGCCTGGTCTCACCTTCTGGAGCTGTGACTGAGGCCAGTGATTCCCGAGGGGTCTGGGCAGCTCTGGGTGGCTCCGTCCAGCTCTAGGTCTCTAGGTCTTCAGCCCAGGCAGTAGCCACGCATTTCTACGGGCCGAGGGCCTTCCTCACGTGATTATCTCTGGACCGACCCTGCAGCCTAACCCTTCACCTTGGCCAGTCATTCCTACCTGCCTCTGGGCACCTCTGTGTTTTGTTGGTACTTGCCCTTATACCTGCTCTAGCTTTCTCAGGACATCAGACACCTCCCATTCCCTGAGCCTCTGGGGTCACAGCATTGTGCCCTCGGCCCCCTTCCGTCCTCTTCACACCCGGATTTCCTACAACCCTCCTGCACTGGCATCTACTTAGCAAGGGCGAAGGATTCCCTTGGGGTTCCCACGGTCTACACTCTGCTTTGTACATTATGACATTTGCTCACTTCGTGTTTGTTTCCCAGCGCAGTAACATTTCACTCCACCAGCTGCAATTCCCATATTGCATCCAGGAAGCTCCGAAACCAGAGTTCTTCGGCTGTTCACAGAATAATTGACTCCCCGGATAGAAATAAGATAAATTATCCTTTCTTGAATTATTCCTCACTCCTGTAAACTTCCAACCTGACTAAAATCAGAATTAAATTTTGAGGAAAGCCCAGGTTGGCTAGTTAAATTAGAGGGAGGCTCCCTGAGGAAGCGATACATGTAATGGGAGTGAGGAATTCGAAGCTAAGTACCAGCTTCTGTTGTAGATACATCGTCTTGTCACACAGGCCTGTGTCTCCCCAAGGCACCTGGGGCTAGGTAAGAACCTCTCCTGGGTACTGCCATTCTTTCGTGGTGCTCTTAATCCTTGGGAATTGACCTTACTTTTGTATTGTACTTACTTCTCTTGGGGCTTAGGTCACATCTTAAAATTGCACCCACGCCATAGATTGTTTTAGAAAGTTCAAAAGGTAAGAGGCCCTATGACATGGTCCATTCCATTATGGCTCATGATGAATAGACACATATTAACTCCCACTGACTAGAGGAACTCACATACTTGGCTATGCAGCAAGAAATGCCATGAATGGAATGTTTTATGAAGAAATGCCACTAATGGGATGTTTCATGCTTTTATACATCTTGAGTTCTTGCTCAACCACTGTGTATACTGATAGCATTTCCTACAATAACGTCTAATAAAACCAACTAACTTCATGTCCAAATTCTACTCTTAGCCCTTCACTCCTTGAAGGTGTATCTGGTTCTGGAGCTGTGTTGGTGCCCAGTTCTCAGCACAGGCTGGAAAAATAGTAGGTGCTCTATATACAGTTGTTGAATGAATGCATTGGGCAAATGAAATCACAGCAGGGAAAGACACCGTTGTTTTAGGAATCCGATTCCTAGGCTATTGGATGCCACTAAATAGCGTTTGATAGCTTTACTTCTCTGACTCTTTATTTTCCAGGTGCAGAAAGAACAAAAAGCAATAATAGTCAATGATAAAATTGTTTATTTTGCTGAAGTGTTAGCAGGATATGCAATATTTATGCTTGAGAAATTAGTTACAAATTTTTGTGTTGCTAATATTTTATGATAATAATGACTAATAATGCCGATGCTTTGCACTCAGCTGGCAATTTTCATCAAAGAATTTCAAAAGCCTTCAAGTCAAGATATTTTCAGGAACAAATATGCATTGTATTTAAATTCTTATTTCAAGAGTACTTGTGGATATTGTTCATTTTCTTTCGATTTCATTTCTTATAAATCTTCCTAGTTTTTCTCTCCACAATTCACTGGAATAATATCTCCCTTTTATAAGACCAATACTCACCCTTCCACACCTTGGTCTGGTACAAGTACATTATACTATTAATATATTTTAGGCTAGTCGATGTTTTCCATTACGTACTAGTTTGCGGTAGTTCTTAGTAAGCATGCCATCGTTTCAGTTAGAAGTGCCAATTTACATTCTAAATGATGGAAATGTTACACTCAGATTGAGAAATGAGGCCCATTATATATCCTGGATGCAAACCTGAAGTTGTGATTAAACCTTGGGCAAAAAGTTGGTATCATTTTTAATGAGAAGCCTCAATTATAGAAGATTTTATAATTCCAGTGAGTGATTTTCAAGTAACAAGTTCTGGTCTAATGAAAATGAAAATATGGGCATAGTAATAATCTGTACATATTTATATACAACATTATATAAATAATGTATTATAATATATGGAATGCATTACATATGTCTTCTTGTATGTGTAATATAACATATATTGCATATGTATGTTTTTACAGTGAGTTTACTTTTCCACATAATGTAGGTACAAGAGCATGATGTTCTGAAAGATTCCCAGTGGATTACAAAGTTTCACTCTTTTTCTATTTACTCAGTTTGGAACATGAAATGGTTTTGGAACTGAAATGATTACATGAATACTGCACATTATTTTTTATTAGTATTGTTGAGATTTATCTGTCCTTTGCCTAACAGAAACTCAGAACTCAGAACTGTAGAGAGTGTTTAAATGATTAGTAAGGTTTTTTGTTTTTACTGTGATAATTAGTCAAATTAAAACAAATTAATGCATAAACACCCTTTAAAAGCACTGTCTCTCATCAAAAAGTTGTAATAACCTTGAGTAAAAACAATTCAGTGAAGAAAGAAAAAATGTGGTCAGTCATTCAGGTGTTTTATTTTCCTAATACCAAAAATATGTAGATATTTGGAAAAAGTTGGGTGAGTAATGGGCAGACCTATGGGGAATAATGAACTTCTCACACCAAACGTTTGATTGCTGGTACGCGTAGGATTGTGAGTCATCATTAGTATTCCTGGGTTGAAGTTTAGCAGACCCTAATCAAACTCAATTTCACAAATCCAAATTTTTACCTGGAACAGTCTTATTTCCAGTGAGGAAAGAATTCTTCAGGTGACATATTTACCCAACACTAATGAGCACAAAGCACTTTTATTGAGAAATCGGTGTAGTTACTTACACATCTGCATTGATATATTATTAGTATAGGGCTTTGCACAATCTCATTTATGATGAGGTGTGCCATTACAGATTATCTAGTTTATGAATTGGCCTGTAAAAATAATGCAATTGCTATTGAAGCTATAATGCCTCATGGAATTTAGTTTGCTTGTTTGTTTTGACAAGTGAGGTTTAGCCTTACGACAATATTTCAGAGCACACAAGTAAATGCCCTGTAGCCTGTTTTGTAAAGGTAATGAAGCCTGAGTGATCTGCAATCTTACTGCTATTTCAGATTTTAAATCTTTGCTTGAGAGCAGAGCAAGATTACAGGCACATTCCTGTGAATTCTCAGGCAAAGGGAAAATGATAAGAACCCCTACCACAGATATTGTTTCAGTAAATTTATCCTGGCCATCATCTCGACGTGTTAAAGTAAACACGTTGAGAGCTGAGGATCTTACTGAATAATAACCGCAAATATTTGTGGAGTGTGTGGCTTGTATTTCAGGCACTGTCAGGCGCTGAGAGCAGGGCAGCGAACAAAAGCAAAAAGATGCAGCTTTTTCCTTGATTTCATTAGGCAACCAGTTCTTTTGTAATGTCTGTAGACATCACTTCACTGTGTGGATGTGTATTTTCTCTCATAAAGAAGCCTTACGTGACCACCCTATTAAAAGTACCGAAGAACCTCCCCACAAATGAGATCCTCTGTTTCAGCCTTGGTAGGTTTCCTTCGTAGCACCTAGAGCATTTGCTATTAATTTTTTCACTTTGTGATTTTGCATGACTTCATGTAATATTTGCTTAATATCAGTCCTACTAGAAACAGGGAGCATTGCAAAGGCCAATTGTACATAGTTTTGGCTCATGCTTTTAAATACAAAGCTAGTATAAAGCCTTCCAAGTCATAGAAATTCAGTAAAACCTTGAATGAATGAAAAGGAAGAGTTAAGGCAAGTGATTTACTTTCTTTGAGGGTTTTGCAGGTGTACAACATGCAGGTCTGACCACATTAGACTTGTATGGGATAATAGGTTTTACTTAAAAGAAAATGCCTCTCGATTTTACCTGTTGGAATCTCAAAGGCCTGAGGTGCTAAAGAAATACATGCTTTTTTCTTAAATGTTTGCAAAAAGTTAAGAAATAGAAGCACTTCTGTGGTTTAATTCTTCATTTCTGATATTTTATTCTTATTACCACTTTAGCAAGAAGAATATTACTGGCATGGATGGGTACACTGAAGGGTAAAGATGGGTGAGGAGTTATACTGGGGGCTGAGAAACTGGGTGAGACCGGTCCTGTGGAAACACAGCTAAAATAAGTTAAACAAGCTAACTAACTCACTGACAAAACCCCAAAGCAGTATACGCCATCAACACAAATGTGATCCAAGGGTTCATGGATGGTGGAAGGTTGAACCAAGTGTGGCACATACACCCAATGGCTATTCTTCCACTCAGGGGAACCTTGAGTACGTTATGCTCGGTGATGTAAGCCAGTCACAACAGACAGGCACTGCAGGATCCCATTTATACATGAGGAATCTGCACGATTGTTTAAAGACATCAAAATCACAGACATGGAAGACAGGATGATGGTGGCTGTGCTCTCTCTCTTTTTTTAATAGGCACAAAGTTTCAGTTTTGCAAGATGAAGGAAGTTCTGGAGATGGGTAACGGTGATGGCTGCAGTGCAATGTGAGTGCCACCAATTATGCCACCAATTATGTGTTTAAAATGGTTAAATTAATGACTTATAGCTTAAGCATTTTGCGTATTTTGGAATTAAGAAAATAAATAAGAATGAAGAGCACCTGTAAGTGTAGGAAACAGCCGGGGCGTGAGGGCACCGTCACATCCGGTCTTTCTGGTCATGTTATTCCATGCGTGTGGACCTTGTGAGCTAGAGACATTGCTTGTTCGTTTTTCCACACAACTGGGTGAAGGCCCCTGGGATGGGACAGACAGACAAGGGAAAACAGCAGAGAAAGGAGCAGCTGGCCCAGTGTCCGCAGTGCGCTGCTTGGTGAGCAAGTTCTATCAACAAGAAAGTACTTGACAGTGGCACACTGCTCAGAAAGGTCAAGGTAGTCTACGTTCTGGCCAAATTACCACTTACCTTCACTGACAAAAGCAACCTCCCTCTCTTTCTCACCTGTGGGTATGTGTGTGTCGAGGTGTATACTTGCCCCGTCGGTTCGACCTCTGGGCTGTGCGCTGCTGCAGCACCTTTTACTGTAGGGGACTTGCATTGTGGTGATGTTGATATTGTGCAACACATGTCTTGTTGTTTTGGTTATAGAAAATAAGATGCATGAATAATAAATTAAAGTGTGTAATAATATAACTAAATCACATTTATGTGATGTTCTTTGTTTGGCAAATTAAAATGCACAAACGGCTGAATCCTTTTGTCTTTATTAAACAGTTTGCTGGGTTGCCTCAACGTGGAGCATGCACATAAATATTCAAATTGAGATTTTTCACTCTGAGGCAATTTTGACATTTCCATATTGGGTTCTTCAGTGCTTTATCTAAGAAAAATTAACCGCATGTGACCAAAATACGATCACTTATATTTGTATTACAATTCTCCCACTTATATACCTAACGAGTGGATGATTTTCTCTAAGTCCTTCTAAATGAAAGCATTGTGAAGGGTTTCATATTAACCACTTACAGAATTAATAATAAAAATGTTTATGGAAACATAAAACGACCTTCAGCTCAAATAGTCCAATTGATATCTGTATAGCTTCCTGTCTATTTTCTGTGGCTTTCAGATGTTATAAGTGTGAAGTGCCTGTAGTTTAAAAAAAAGAGGGGGGGGGGCATTGCACCAGCTAGCTCTTAGATGATTTCCATTGGGTACGTGAGCAGCCTTGGTGGAGGAATTGCGACCACCAGGCATGTAAGGATGCAGGAACAGAACCTGCCTTGGTTCAATTCTCCTTCAAATGAATCCCTTAGGGCTAAAAATTTTCATTTCATTTATTTTTTATGTTAGGCCTTGGCTACTTCTAAGGTGATAGTAAAGAATTCAGTGTGGCTATGGGTAAAACTTTTATGTGAACAGCAGAATGGTACCAAAATGGCACGGTGCGGTGTGGATTGGGGAAAAGCAGGAGATCTGGCAGGACTCAGTTTGTGTTCCGCTTGGCTTCCGTCCTGGCTTGCCACCTAACTAGCTACAGACAGGCCAGCACCTTACCTGTCCAAGGCTAGCTTTCATATCTAGGAGAAAGATTAGGACAATGAAGCCTTCCTACTCTGTGTCAGAAAACGAGTTCCGTCCATGTGTACCGAACCTCAGAGTCTACCAGAAATCGACTTGGCTACTGGTTTTGGGGGTAAGCAGCCTCTTACAGAGTTTTGCCTCTGGCTTCCCATTTTACTGCAAACCTTACCCAGCCTTGATCCTCTCCTCATGACAGGTGGGCTGTTGGGAGGCCTCAGAGAACATTAGGGTCTATAAAGCACAAGCCAGGGACCAGGGCAGAGAAAAAGTGAATGAGAGGTAGGTTTATTATCATAGAAAAGAAATCCACATTGTCCAGGAAAAACAAGCAAGCAAGCAAACAAACACATAAATGCTTCACAATTTCAGCACTTCCCACCTGGTGTGTATTTATACCTCTATTCATTGGGAAAAGAAATTCCTTTCTCAGGACTTGCCATTGTAATGGTAGGTGAAAATTTCCCTTGTTGGCAGCCTCTTCTAGAGAAGTCCAAGGGCAACTTTTGGCCTGTTGTTATTAACCTATCATTACTAAAATTTTCATTGTACAATATTATATCCTGAAGCGGGAATACTTGCAGGGCCTCTGTCTTGCTGCCTTGTTCTCTCTGGTTGTATGTAAGTATGTATAAATAGGCATATATAAAAACACTATTTATTTCCTCTGCAATGACTGAATTTTTAGGCTCTATGGGTTTAGATTTTCTTGGGCTTAATGTTGCCTTAATGCATTGTTCTTTGCCTGAATGAGTTATCCCCAGCCTGTGCTCGAATCTGTTCATTAAGATTTCATGAAGGCAGCCCTTGATGAATTCACAAGCCAGAACTACAACTTTCTGCTTTTTTTTTTGGTCATGGTACAAAGCGCAGCACCAGCTTTTCATACTGGTGGATGGTGGAGATAAATCCTCCAGTGCCAACTCATCACCTGGGGATGACAGAGCTCCTGCCACATTTCTACAGATCCTTTATGATGGGAAGTGATGTGAGTGGAACAAATGGGTGATTCACTGTGCAGCAGACTAAGAAGTGACTCTCTTAAAATAGTAAACATTACAGCACATCGTCTCCACAAAGATTTTTTTCTGTGTGTTTGTCTGAGTTTTCTGCAGTTGATGTGCAAGTTGTAAAATCCAAAGCACAGCTTTCTTTAAAGGAAAAAGTTGGAGGCAGGAGAGAAACCCAGGGATTTTTGGGAGAACTGGGCCTGGCTTTAGTAGTGTTGTTTTTTTTTTTTTTTCCTGGTGAGCCATTATTTTTAGGCATTTTCCCATGGAAGGTCTTAAAACCGTAGAAATCCTGCTTGGACGATTGTGCAGGTATTGCTTTACTTTCATTCTGTAGCTCTTTGAGCTAAAGAAAAAGCACGTGCTTTGGAAACAAGAGACATTGTGTTGTTACAAAGCCTTCGGCACAATAATTGTGTGTGGGACTGGAAACTAACTTCACTTAAGCAAGATTTAGAAACTGGAGAGGGCCAAGCTGGGAAGGTTGGGGAAGACGAAGATCACTGCTTCCGAGGACAGTCATCCTGACGTGGTGAGGAGTACCAGGTGGGGAGTACTGTAACCTCAGAACAGAAGAAGGGAGGTGTGCAAAATTGGACCAGTTGACTCAAAGCCTTTGTTCCTCCCTTCTGTTGTCCCTTTTTTTCCTGGCATGCACTAGTTTTATCCCTCCTGGTACACACCTGTATGTTGCCAATAAAAGTGATAATAACCATTTTACTTGACTGAGGGAATACCAAGGATTAGACACGATATGTATTTCTTAGGTTGTAAATGTATCCCTTCCACAGCAGGATTTTTTTATCAATCTATCATTCCGAGGGAACAAGATTTGGGACCGCATCCTGAGCGAGTGGTAGGTCTGAGCTGAACTTGGGATTTCCTGAGCGGAGTCTGTAGCCTTTCTTATGCCATGGTATCATCATAGTTTGGAAGACACCAGTTGTTTAGCTGCAAAGGAGACACCTCAACAGGAAGCTTATGTCTGTCTTGTAAAAGAAACAAGGTGGATGAGAGTTTTCATCAAGTGATCCAATGACCCAGGTTGGCCTGGTGGATTTTTGGCAAGCATGTCCAAGACATTCACTAAATAGTCAAACGGATCACATGCATTTGGATCTCTGTGGCCTAAAAACATCACCAAGGATCCCTAGCATGAACCAGTATGAGGTACTCCACTCTGCGGTTGGGTGTTCTGATGTCTAGGGGAACTCAGAGAGTTGCTCTATGAAAAGAATGTTGGGGAGAGAACTGACCCCCTCCACACCCCAACCATGACACCTCCATCCTTCTCAATGGGGAAAAGTCAGTACAGGAATAGTACAAGATCGAGGTTGATGAGGCAGAGCAGAGCTGCAGGAAGCTTCTTGAGCCTGGCTCTTTAGTCTCTGCTTTTTCTAATAGTAAAGCTCTAACCCTATTTACATTTTATTCCCACATTAGCTACCATAATTTTTATCTTTTGTGTGACTCAGTTTTTCTGCATGCCCAGCTCAAAAGTCAGTCACTTTTAGAGGAATTACTGTTCCAACCAGTAGTACAAGAGATATTCCTGGACTTTGGTTTTCTGTTTTCAAATCTTCTCAACAGTGCTACTTACCTGCAAGCTTGGCTGCTTGGACAACCCCAGGCTTTGTGCCTTGGCTGAGCCCCTGGGATAGTTCTTTAATTTTCACTCCTCAACTAATCCAGACTTTGAACTTTTAAACAGTCTCTGAAGTTAGTGTAATCTTATCACAAACCCATATTTTTCCCCCTCAGTCCCTTTTTTTTTTCTTACATATCTCCTCTTTTGAGTTTCGGTCTCATTTTAACTTCTTAGAGTCTGTTTTCCTGGGTGCTAAAGTAAGGAGATTTATTTGCTCATTCAACATATTTAATATGCACCTAGCACATGCTGTGTATTTTTCTTACTTACTAGGGACTCAGCATTTACATGGCTAGAACAATTCACCACTTTCACGGGGTGGGAGAGGAGGCAGCAGGCCATAAGCGAGTAAACATGTGCATATATCGTGTGCCACGTGGGGCTACAGGAGTAGCAGAGCGAAAGACATAGTAGTCAGGGTTGCAGGAGGCCAGATGGTCTTAGTCACGTTACTTGTTAGGGTACACCCTGTTAAAGTGACATCGAAGCGGAGGCCAGGCTGAAGTGAAGGAGTAAATTGTGCTGATTCCAAGATGAAAGCAAGTTTGAAGAGCTATGAAATCAAAGTGCCCACAGAGTTGAGGGAGAGAAGGGAAGGAGGGGAGGGAAGGAAAGTGTCCATCGAAGATATTGAGCCACGGTGAGAGCTTTGAGTTTTATCGGATGAGACAGGAAGCTTTTCGAAGGTTCGGAACAGGAGAGAAAATGATCCGATTTCCATACTATGGAGATCACTCCTGCCTGGATGGCATATTTCCTCTCATCTGCCATGTTCCATTGGTCACATAAACCAGCTTTGACCAATGACAGAAGTCTACCCAGAGCCCTCGAAACCAAAGAAAAGCACTCCTGGATTCTGGAATCTGGAAAGATACCAAATTGTCTTCGCACTTTTTTATTGAAGAAACTATCCTTTCACCCATTGAATTACATTAGTCTTGCCAAAGCTAGTTATGCATACATTGTGAGTTTATTACTGGACTTTCTATTTTGTTACATGGGCATATATGTCTAAATTTTACCAAGATCACACTGTTTTGAAAGAGGCTATGAGGTAAGATAATATAAGGCCTATTTTGTTCTTATAGTTCAAATTATGGAGTTTTTAGATATATTTTAGAATCAACTTGTCAGGTTCAATGGTAAAAATAAGAGAGAGAGAGAGAGAGAGAGAGAGAGAGAGAGAGAGAGAGAGAGAGAGAGAGAAAGCTTAGAATCTTGGTTGAGATTGTATTGAACCTATAGATCAATCTGGGGAGAATTCACATCTTAATACTATTGAGTCTTCTAATCCATAAACAAGACACAATGGTTTAGATCTTTTCTAAATGTCTCATAGCAATCCTTTGTAGTTAACAAGTAAAGGGCTTTTATCATGTTAAGTTTATCTCTAAATATTTTAAGGTTTTGATTTTTTATAGATTTTATTCATTTTATTTTCCAACTCTGTGCTATTACTATATGGGCATGAGATTGAGATTTATATTGAGATTGTGTATTCTGACATTACTGAACTCATGAATTATTCTTATTTGGATTTTTATAGGCACACTCTTTTTTGACAAGATTGTTTAACAGCTTGTGCAATCTTATAGCATATCAATACAGACAGCTCTATTTCTTCCTTTCCAATCTGATGTCTTTTTTTTTTTCTTGACTTATTGCATGGACCAGATTCCCATGCACGACACAGAATAGCAGTAGTTAGAGCAGAATCTCAGTGGGCCCCTAGCCTTCAGGGGAAAACTTTCATCTTTTCTCCACTCAGCGCGATACGAGGCATAGGATTTCCACAGACGTTCTGTGTCAGTCTGAAGTTATTCCCCTTTAACCCTAGCTTTCCAAAAGGTTTCATTATGAATGAACATTGAGTTTTGAATCCCGTTGCTGCATCTATTGAAATGAGCATAAATTTCTCGTGTTAATCTATTTAGATAGTAAAAGAAGTTGATTTAATCCAATCTCAATTTCTCAGCTCAATTAATTGGTTATATTTGATTTTCCATTTATTTCTGAGTTCAGTTTTCTAAAACTTTGTTAGGAATGCTTGCAGTATATGTGTTGGGATAGCAGGCTAAAATTTTGTTTTATTATGTTATCTTCACCTGGTTCTGACAGCAAGCCAAGTAGATTTCATGAAATGGGCTGGAAAATGTTCCTGCCTCTCTGTCTCCTATCTTTCGGAAGAATCACTTCTTTTTTCATTTTTAAGTGTTTGGTAGAACTCACCAACAAAGTCATCTATACCTGGAGTTTCCTTGTTGGGAAGCTTTATAATCATAAATTCAGTCTCTTTGGTAGCTGCAGAGCAATTCAGTTTACTTCCTCTTGAATGAGGTCTGGTACCTTTGCGTCTTTCAGGAATTTGTTTATTTCATGCAAACTGCCTAATTTATGGGCACTGAATTATTCATGATAATCTCCTATTATGTTATTACAGCACATAGAAACTGTCGCAATAATTTTATGCCTTCTTTCAATTGACATTGGTAATTTTTATGTTTATTTTCTTATGCATTCATTGGGGATTTGTTAATTTTATTGGTCTTACGAAATAGCTTTTATGCTATAGATTTTCTTCATGATTTTTCTACTTTCTGTTTTATTGTTTTTCATTCTTATCTTCATTATTCCCTTTCTTCTGATTATTTTTGGGCTTCAGTTGTTTTTTATTTTGTTTATATAAGAACTTCAGTAATTTATTCCAGAGATCTTAAAATTTTCCAAATAGGGACTGGAGGAATGGCTCAGTGGTTAAAACACTTGCTAGCAAGCACTAAGTATCCAAGTTCAATTCCCCAGCACCACATAAATGAGGCATGGTGGTGCATGCCTATAATCTCAGTACTCAAGAGGCTGAGACAGGAGGATTGCTGTGACTTCAAGGCCAGCCCCGGCTACTTATTGAGTTCAGTACCAGCCTGGACTATAGCGTGAGACTGTCTAAAAAAAAAATTCAAATAGAGAGGCTCAACGTGATAAATTTCTCTCTGAATTTACTAGTCCCCTTCCAACTGTTTTGATACAGTTTTCCTTTTCTTTTCAATTAATTACATTTTTAAAATTTTCATTTGTGAGTTTTTAACAATTTTCCAATATTTCAGAACTTTTCCAAAGTCTATGTTTCATAATTTCTAGAGTATTTTCAACATGGGTAGAGATTTGTATGATTTCAACTCTTTAAATTGTATTGTTTTGTTTTATGATCCAAGATGTGGATTACTTCACATGCATTAGAAAATAATATTTTTTCTATTTTCTTTGGATGAGTTCTTTTTTTTTTTTTTTTTTTTGAGACAAGATCTCATCTCTGCAGCCCGGCTAGTCCTTAATTCGCTATGTAATGGATGAAGTATCTTACAAACACCAATTGCAATAGAATACTTAATATCTTCATTTTTATTTAACTATTCTATCAGTTACTGAACAGATTAACATCATGGTGAGAAATAACAGAAATAACAGAAGAATAGCAATGAAAATGAATGCACGGAGGGAAAAAAAGGACTGAAAAAGTGTATGTGTGGAGGGGGGAATGTCAAGAATGAACACAAAATATGTGAAAGAATAATGCTTGAGAAAAATTAACTGATGAAAACAAAAGATCCCAAGATCTAGGGAGTTCAATTCATCCTAAGCAGAGGAAATATAAGGAAAGAGACAAAAAGATTCATGGTAATCAAGTGTTCTAGAGACACACGACAAGAAGGACATATTTGAAACAACTGAAGTTAAGAGGCCCATGCCCTACAGAGGAGGAAGGACAGTCCCGGCAGAGTTATCCTCACCAGAAACTACCCAGGCACACAGACCAGGAGAAGGCATCTTTAAGGTGCTGCGGGTCAAGTGTGTTGACCCACAATTTTATATCCAGCAAGCTTACATCTAAAAAATTCAGGCAAAATAAACACTGCAGAACCAACGAATGCCTAGAGGGTTCACTGAAGAGTTCTGCTAGCAGGACTGTCATGCTTCCGTAAGTGTAAGTGAAATTTTCCCAGATGGATGCAGGGGTCTACAAAAGGAATTATTAGTGCTCCAAATGATAAGTACGTACATATGTTTCTTTCATTATTTCTAAATTTTCTAAACAGATAACACATTTTTAAAATAAAAAAATGCACAAAATACATGCTGAGGGCAAACTATTTGAAGATATTTTGAGAGGTAAAATTACTTAAAATCCATTGTGAGAAGTCAAAGAGGTAAGCCAATTCTGGGTGATTTTCACTTTGGTATCTCATTAGTAGAATTTCAAAATGTGTGCTTTTTAAGGTACCTCCTGCTCCTTCACGTTCATGTTTTCTCTCTTATCTGTTCTCACATTTCAGAATATGTGAACAGAGCAGCCCTCAGGCAAAGCGTCAGGCTCGTCCTCTGAGCTCTTAGCTCTCTCTGAGGCGTCGGAGTGGCGTGTGCTGACCGGACTCTCTTTCTTGGTGATACCGCCCGGCTCTGGGTTACGGCTGCCTGGGTTTGTACCTGGATCCATCTGCTTTGGAAAACCAGGCTACCCAGTCTCTGAGCTCATTTGTTTATTTCCTGTCTCTTTGAAATCACAGTCCACTGCTGACTGTTGTTCGAGAATCTGTTTTCATATATTGTGTCTTGCTGACCAGTGGGCAGTTTGAGTACCACTGGCTCCTTCATAGGAGGGAGTAAACTCCTCTAAAGATTCTTTTGTGTTCCTCCCATGCTAGGGCAGGTCAGTCGCCACCTGCTGTGCTCTCAAAGCAATCTTAGAATCTGTTGGCTCAAGTCTCCTAGGGTCTCTAAACACCCCCAAGGTAGTGGCAGTCTTTCTTACTGTGTTTGAACACTTAGCATATTGTCAGATACACAAATGTTGATCCTTTCAAAGAAAAGTAGTCCTGTAACTAGTCTTGTGACCCATTGTTTGGGTCCTTGCAGCCTATCAGGTTGTAAAAATCATGCACACCAAGAACAACAATCCTGGGGCTTGGGATTGACTGTGTCCCCTATCAGAACGCAAGGAAGGCATCAGTGACCACAGCTACCATCACCTGAAACCAAATGTGGCTTTGGATTCTTCCCTAAAATGGCTTCATATGTCCCCTGAAAATGAATGTAAGCTTACTCTGATGCTGAAACTTCATGTATGAATTACATTATCCTCTCTTAGAAACAACATTTTTTTTAATTCAGTAAACATTTATATGGCACTTTTTATATGCTAACATTTATTCTCAGCACCTTAAAATATTAAATATTTTATTTTTATTATAACCATGTGATATAGGAACTTGAGTTATCGCCATTTCACTGATGAGGAAGAAATGAAAGCCCGGGAAATTTAAGCAACTTGTCATAGGTCACATAGCTGATGAGTAGTGTGTTTGCAGGAATCCTACACCAGGGCGTCAGGTTCTCACATTCACACCTTTCATTGTTGCCAGGGGGCTTCCTCTGTGGCCTAAGCCAACTATTAATAAAATGTGTTTGTTTATGAAGAAACTAAGGAAGTAACAAGCAGTAGAAAGGGAGAGGAGGACACAGATGGAGCTTCAAGTTAAAGGCACCCAGGGTCTCTTCGCACTCAGGGAACACCACCAAACATTCCCTTGGTTTATTCATTTAACAGGTATCTGTCAGCGCTCTCTCCTTTCCAGACACTGCTGGGAAGGAAAAGCAAACATCAAGCGAAGCACGACACAAAACAGTGTCGGGCTACCAGGTGTCATCTCTGACATGCGAATGGTTGTGTGAGTGAACAGTCAGCGTCATCCTAGGAACTGCCAGCTACAGCAACAGACATATAGGATGCCCTGAATTGGGCTTTATGGGGGGCGGTGGTGGAGATGACGTTCTACAAGCCTCAGGACTACACCTGGGAGGGGCTGAGACCTTCAGGAGGTGACCTCTATTTTCAAACATCCATTGGTGGTCACTAGTGCATGGTGTACAAGATGTCCCTCTGCCCCTGCAGCTTCTTTCTAGGGCACACAAACTGTGTCTGGTCCCCCACGACCAAAAGCGAAAAGCAGCAAGAGATTGGGCAGGAAAAGAAGGGTAACATTTTTTTTCTTGGACACAGAGCATTTCTGCATCAGAGTGAGCAGCCTGTCTCTCTTCTCGTTTTCTTGTTTGTTTTAAATACCTACCTTCCCGAGAAGAATGGATTAAAACAACACTCAAGGATTTTTTTTCCCTCTTCACTTAAGATTTTGGATTCTATCATGGGAGACCAGTTATCTCTGGATGAAAAGAGTCAGGGAATTTCTTAGCCATGTGAATTTTGAGAACTGGCTAGTCAGCTTGACCCTTGCCCACCGGTCAACCCCGGGTGCCCCACAGAACTCAACAGAAATGCTGAATACAAGTTTAGACCACATGCTTAATTATTAAACATAGCAATTATCCAGACTGGCTGGGGGTGTCCTATATTGTTTATCATTGCCCAAGGTCATCTACGCTGTGCTCTTGCTGGGGTAGGAGGGGCCCACTTCACCAGATACTTTGGAAAAAACCTCATTTCACAGGCATTTCGTTGCTCACTTCAAAATCTATTAGATGCGGTGTTTTTCAGCAGCCCCAGAGCAAATATTGTTAGACTATACCTTTTTAATGGGTCGTTCTACCTATTTTTGTTTTCCTGTGATACAGAAAGTTGCTTCTGTGGTCCAGGAGGATTTTTTTAGGGCGAAGTCTCTGTGGATAAGGACATGGGTACCCCTTTACTCTACAGAACACCATACAGTGAGGGAAAACTCTGTCTACCCCATTAGGGTAGAGTCAGGAGCAGAACTCGTGTTACTGGACCATTGCACCATTTGCTTAAATTGGCAGAAGCTATATCTTATCCAACTTATCTTTTTACATAGCAACTTAAAATTTAAGAGTAAATATATATTCATACATGTGTATATAGGATTCACTGGAATCTAAGTAAAACAAAATTAGGGCTTATACTAAATTTTCAAGGTATGGAACATGTCTTTATTTAGAAACAAATTATCTCGAAGGGGTTCCCATGCTTATTTTGTTTTGAAGAGAAGAATATACGTTCGGTGAAAAATGAACAAAATAAAGCAAACTCAAGGACAAAATGAAGTGAAAAATAGGTTCCCTTCTAGACTTCATCTTCTAGTATCTATCTTTGTCTCAGAGACAGCCATGTACATATAATCGGTCACCTTGGATAAGCGTGTAGGCGTACATGATATGTAACTTACTTATGTTAGTGTGATTAAACAAAATAGACATGGGCCTCACTTGGAAAGGTGATAGGCGTGGTGAGGGCCTGTATGTGGGACTCTTGGTCAACAGGTTGTCTCACTTAAAAGCAAGAAAAACCTGCTATCTTGGATTTTACATTTTTATACTGGTAGCTAGCAGGAAGATTAGGATCTCTAACAAGAAACGTCTTTTATGTAACGAACATCACATCGGTGGGCCCAAGGGCACAGGCCTGTAATTTCAGCACGTCAGGGGGCTGAGACAGGAGGACGTTAAGTTTGAGCTAGGCTTGGGAAACTTTGCAGCTTTAGAAGAACACATCTTTAATCAAAAATAAAATATGGACTGGGGATGTATAGCTTAGTGGGAAGGTTCTGGGTTCAATTTTAGAAAGGCATCGCACGAGATTTTTATGTCCGGTACCCATTATATCATTTGTTATCCCTAGTATAAAATAAAGAATACATAAAATTAAGAATTTTAATACAAGACAGCAGAGAATAATAGCTATTAAGCAGCTTCTTAATGGAAGATTCAACTGTACCAAGCACACACTTATGAAGCAGGCTTGTGTGCACTTTTTCAAATTTATTTATTAAACAACTCAACAATGAAAGTATCACTACCTCTACTGGGCAGACGGAAAGCTGAGAGGTAAAAATTTTAGCTCTCACCCCCCAGCCCCCAAGGGCATTTACCTGTAGAATATCATAATTTGGAAAAGCATCCATACCCAAACGATGTCAGCTCCCTAAAGAAAGACAACGTTTGACCCTGATATTGGTCATCTGGACAATGTGAATTTTAAATGTTAGAGCTGTTCCAACTTCCAGCTACCAGATGTCTGTAAAAATTCATAGCAGGCTATTAAATTTAGCAGATCCTGTCTTAATTAGATTAGCTTTTGCACAGCACGACGGCCGAGTGTCTCTCTGATGGAGGGTTTGTAAAGATTTCTGGTGGGAATTCTTTATGGAAGATGGAGTCTTTTATAAACAGAGACTGACGGATGGAGGATAAGAAAAAAAAGACGCCCTACCTCATAATAGTATAAAAATGTGGTCACGGTGTGTCAAAGCAGAAACAGGGATCTTCATTTCATTGATGTTTCCTTTTTATTTGGCTTCAGAGCAGGGATGGTTGGGGATAAAGATGGAGGAAGGGTATTTGAAACTACCAGCCAGGAAAGCAGCAGAAGGGAGGTGGAAATCTACAAGCTAATTCTTGTTATCAAATCCTCCAATAAATCTAGCACCGAAGCAGTGCTCGGCGTTCAGTTGACTGTTACTGCCTGGGGATTCTTTTTTCTTTTTCCCCTTTTCTTTTCAGACAGGAAACAACACTGCACCGTTTATCTTGAGCTGGTCTTCAGTGATTAAACCCAGCGTCTGTTCTCTGTCCTCGTTTAAGGTCACTATATAAGCTGGGGCGACACAAACCAACAGCCCGAAGCCCCCTCTTTCTTCCCCCCTCTATTCTGCCACGGGCACAGGATCTAACCCGCAGTGTCTGTGGAACCGTGACTTGTGTATCGACGTGGGCACACCTATGATAACCATTTTTGAGAACTAAGCAGCCTAGCGTGTAGGTCACTCGGCAAAGGAAACGGATGTGGGTAATTTTTTCTTGCCCTATGATCCCCCGCTGGAAGGTCGGGCTCATGCCAAGACCTTCTTCCCTCAGCTGTAGGGTCCACGGAGAGAGACCAGAGGGCAAAGCGGAAGAGGACCCCCATTTACTTCCACCTCGCTGCCTCCCCGGAGTGGGCAGGAGCGGAGTGGGGGCTGTCCGAAGTCCAGAGCCCCTGAAGGCAGCCTCCGAGCACCGCGCCGCCGCGAAGAATGGGCCATCGTGTGTTCCCGCGGCAGGCTGATGGGATTCACATCAGACCCAGGCAGGGTTACTAGGCAACTGATTAAATAAACGTGCTGGTCCTACAAGCGCGCTTGCAATTAATTAACTTAACCATTTTCATTTCGACTGTTTCCTTCCCTTCTCCTCATCCCGCTTCTGGGATGGAGACCAGGGCTCTCGCATTCGGGAGCCGGGGGGCTGAGACCCGGCCTGCCTTCCTGCCTCATCCTGTTGTTGCTTCCCATGCATCTCCTGGAGGAACCTGCTCAGCAGGTAATTAGCATTTTAGGCAAATAAGACATACAGAGAAAAGCCACACAGTGCTGGGCATGTGTCCCTTCCAAATCTGCTGTGCTTCCTAATCGTGCCCGGTATGGGTACCACAAGATGATCAAAGAACTTGGGTGATGAAAAGTCATTTTAATAGATAGATCATTTCAACTGAATCGGGCAGGTGCTAGGGGAGGACGGTGCAACAGCCAGGGCGCATCCCTCCCTGCTGGGGCTGTGGGGGAGGGGGGAGATGCCCCCCAGCTAGGTGATCAAGGGAGCGTTCCCAGAGGATGTGAGGCCCGAGTCACATCCTCAAGGTCAAGAGAGGCAGGAAGAAACAAGCCAAGAGTGGGCATTGCAGAAGAGCGGGTGTCTGGTGCAAAACGAGTCCCGGTCATGCTGGTCAATTTGCCACCAGTCTGATTTTGAAGAACTAAGAAATGAATGGTCTGGAGGGGGCTACTGAGCAGGGTCAAATTATGAAGGGCTTTTCATGTACAAGGAGATTCGACTTTATCCTGTTGAGTAACGGAAGGCACGGGAAGATGCGGCCAGAGAGTGAAGTGAGTTAGGATGTCCCTCCTTCCATTTTCTGGATTTCCGTCACGTGACATCAAAAGCGAAGAGGGCACTAAAAGGAAGAAAATCCTTTGCAGGGGCTTTTTGTAATAGCTCTAAAGGGAGATGAGAAATGGCACTTAAAAAAGCTGCAAACGTGCAATTTGGTCATGAGACTTAGGACCCAGTGGGAGGGAAAGGAAGGGTGTCAGCCAGGGGCGGATAGATTTGAGACTGGACAGGGGATGGGGTAGCCACCGAAAGCGAGTGGACGGGGGAAGCAGGGAAGGAGGAAAGAAGTTAATTCTGTTTTGTGCTTCAATTTGAAGTTTCTGTGTCCAGCAGGGTATTGATTAAGGAAAGCAATTCCTTCATAATTCCCTAAAGACAAAGATTGGGGGAGACTCCTTGAAGACTCAATATTGCAACTGAATTTCCACAAGGATCTTAAAAACAGAATTGAGAAGGGCGGGTACATGTTCACTTAAATGTCTTACAGCAGCAGTGAAAGATCTAAGAACACTGAATAGGTAACATCCTCACTACTCGGCCACTTTCACACATTGGGAGATGCCTTAGCACTTAGAGGTAGACCAAGCCTGTCACACCCAAAGTTTTGTATTTGCTTCCTCATTTTAAAGAAAAGTCTTTAAATTTACATTTTATGTATTTATTATTTAAGTCATGGACTACTTCTGAAGTTATAGTGGTTTTATTTGTGGAGCTAGATAAGAAAGGCCCAACGCTGGGTTGCTATAGCAGAACGCCATCAATTGGGTGGCTTATTTTTTAAAAAATGAGGAAATTTATATCTCACAGTCCTGGAGGCTGGAGGTCCAAGATAAAAGTTAAATGCTGATTCAGTTTCTGGCTCATGGATGGTGTTAACTAGCATGGTCCCCATGTAGTGAAAGCAACATGGAAGTTCTTGGAAGCCTCTTTTACGGAGGTATCCATCCTATTTACGAGGGCTTTGCCATCTTGGCTTCATCTTAACCTCGTCACATCCTGAAGGCCTCGTCTCCTTGTAACATCTTACTAAACTGAAGAATTTTGGGGCACTCACATTCAGGCCACCCACAACATTATATATTTTCCATTAGTTGTTGGATTTACTGCACAGGTTAGCATTTTAGATACTGTCTTTTTCCCAAAATAGTATTGTTTTCCTGATTGCTTCTCTTCAGGCAGAAATGCTTGCTGACCTTTCTCTGAGGAAGCACTTACTTCCAAGCTCCACCATCTCTTACGCAGGCCATTTGTGCTCAGTCCTCAGCACTCACATCCTCGTCCCTCTCATCATTAAAGATTTTGAATCCTTTGCTCTGGTTCAATTGATCCGACCTGGGGTGAGTCACAGACTTGCCTGCAACCTGGTAGACAACTGGGTGAAAGACTTGGTCCAGCGGCCTGAAGCTTCAGGAGAACTCAAATATCATTGGAAATGCAACTTGTGAGGAAAATATCACTAGTTTTTAAACTTTATTTAATAAGTTTCACAGTTTATTTGTTTTAATGAAATTCAATTTCTTTTTCTTCCATATCATGCAGTTTTTAAAATTTATCAACATTGATGTATATTGTTCCAGTTCAATGATTTTAATGATTATATAGTATTCCATTATAAATCTAATATTTTATTTATTCATCTTCTTAATAATGCATATCTAAGTTGCTTCAAATTTTTCACAAGTGTAAATAACCCTGATTAAGAGTTACCATAAAATCTCTATTTTCTTGATCAGTTCTAGTCTGATTAACATTTTCCTTTTACTTTCAAACATTTTGTCAATGGAAACTTCCATAAAGAGAATGTAGCTGGAGTTCATTTTCTTGTATGTTGGTTTTTTTTTTTCTCTTTCAATAATGTGACATGACATCTCCAATTTTAGGTAAGTTAGTTCATTTATAGTCATTATGATTGTGAGTTTTGGGAGTGTTTTTAACTTATTTCATTCTTACGAATTCTTTGGTCTCCCTCTTTTAATAATTGTGTTTTCTTCTAGTGATTAGTTTCTAAGTAAGAACATGAATAAAATAATAATTGACTTAACAAAATTGATAAGCAATTAACATCGCTAACTTCTGAGCTATGCGGACCTTAACATGATTTGTTTTGGATAAAACTTTTTTTCATCCTGCATGATGTTATAACATTTTAATTCTGCCTTATTACTATAGGTAGCATTAAATTGCACTGTTATTCGTTTGGTCAACTTCTGCCAAGATTTATTTACATGAGTATCATCTCTTTATTCACAATTGCTTTTTTCTCTGTGAAATAATTTTATTTTTGATTTAATATATTCACCACAAGTTTATCCAGTGAAGGTCATCTTGAGAAAATCAAGCCTTTTTTGGCTCTAAACATAACATTACTCCACTTCTATTTTTCTATACTATTTGTAATTTTTAAAAAAAATATTACAGATTTGCAGGAAGCTGAAAAGATAGTACAGGGAAGTTCTGTGCACCTCATATCAGCCTCCTCCACTAAGAACCTGCTGCCCAGGTGCATGGAAGGATCAAGACTTAGAAACTGGCATGGGTACAAATCAGAGTTCATTCAGTTGTTCCCATTATAAGTATATTCTCTCTCTCTCTCCTTTTCTCTCTCTTTGTGTGTTTCTCTCTCAAACACACACATGCAATCCATAATTTCATGTGCCATAAGCATTTGAAAAATTTGAAGATATGTAGCGGTACCATCATTCCAGGTTCTTTCCATCTTTTCTAGATACACCTACCCACGATTCCTTGTAACCATAACCCTTGGCAACCAGCCACTAGTCTGTTTTTTCTCCAGCCTGCATTTTTCTAATCTCAACAATATTTTTTAAATGAGACCATGAAGTATGTAATCTTTTCTTCACTCAGCACGTTTCTTTAGAGTGTCATCATTTTTTTGTATGTTAGCAATGGTTTGTTCCTTTTTGTTGCTGAGTAGTATTCTGAGTCATAGATGTGCAGTAGATTGTTTAACCATTCATACATGGGAGAACATTCGGGTAGGTAGCAGTGTGGGGCTGTTATGAACATTTGTATACAAATTTTTATGTGGACATAAGTTTCTCTGGGACAAGTGCCCAGAAGTGTAACTGCTATTTAATAGGCCTATTTACTCTCATTTAAAAAAAATAAATTAGCTTAGCTTTTAATTTTAAGCATGTGTAAAATTTATTTGCTGTGTTCTGTCTTCATTGTTAAGAAATCAGTTTTCTTTTTTTGTTTGCTTGCTTCTTTTTATTTATTCCATTATTCTTAAGATCACTTTGTTTTGGTGATCTCTAGACACATTTTCCTGGTTGAAATTTCTTAATTCCAGAAATCACGGGATTTCCCTATTCCATCATTTTTTAAAAAAATCCTCGTTATCACTGTCATCACGTGCGCTTCCTTCTCTCACCATTTCTCTGATTCTGTTTCCTAAATCTTGTAACCTGCCTTTCCAAACTCTCACTTTTCATTCTGGGGTGTTTCTTGTTCCATTTTCTGGTTTCCAAATTGTATCTCGCCTTACATCCAAACTACTACTTAGTTCTTTAATTACATTTTTAAAGTTACGTTCATATCTGTTAATCCTTTTAAAACTTTCTGTTGACTTTTTCATATTTTTAGTTTTATAACTCTCGATGTCTTAAGTAGTAGAGCAGCCTTTTATTATTTATTTGCGATATCTTGACTACGTAGATCTCTTAGGCAACTATTTCTTCTGTTTGTTAGTTTTTGCTTAAGGACCATTGCTTTCTCTTGCCTGTTAATTTGCACTGTGAGCTCAGGCATTCCGGGCCTTATCTGTGAGGTTCTTTTGCTGCCTGGGTTGAAGATGTACCTTTCCCAGGAGACTTTTTGTTTGCTTAAGCCAAATTCCCCAGGGCTTTGCTAGCCAGAGACTGCATTTGTACTGATTCCTTTACTTACGAGTTCCCAGGCCAATTAAGGAATATGAATTCAAACTTGAAACTCACATGAAAGCATACCCTTTTGTTAATAATTCTAGGAATTTATTCTTGTTTTTGGCTAAGAGAGATAGACTAGAATAGTATAATGTGTGCTGGGGTGCACTCCCCTCCCCACAGGAGACTAACATTGATAGAAAACAGAGTTTATTTCAATTTCTCTACTTATGTAACCCCCTTTGGGTCTGAAGGATTTGTTTTTCCAGTGATTGGGAATTATACCCACTGATGGCTGGGGCCTAAGAATTGTCCTCAGTTAAAGGCCATGTCGTTTTCCAGGGGCAGTCTGCACCCAACGGGGGTTCGAAAGCTAGGTCTCTCTACCCCAGACGAGCACAACTCCAAAGGGATATCTATCAACAGAACTGTGGCTACCCACGTTCTCTCCCCTCGCCCTGTTCTGCTTCCACTCTTTTCTCTATAGGCATTGATGCTAAGAGCTCCCCACTGGCGGACGGTCATGAACACTAAGCTCTGGCTTAGTCTGATGCCCAGGGGAAGGAGCCTGAATTAGTTGGCACGCCCTCCTCCCCTGACCATACTACCTGTGTGGACTTTGCACAACTGAACGTAACTCTAGCTGTACTTCCCACATTCTACAACCGCAGGTCCTCATCTTCTATCCTTGCAAGATTAATACAGTCCCCGTCACAACACAGACAATCACCACTGCATTCCTTCATCTCTCCTCTTTTTTGTTATCTTTGCAGCACTTGATAACCTTGACTATGCTTTCAAAGAAGCTCCTCAAAAGCTTCTCTTCCTTTCTTTTCAATCATCTGGTTTACCTTCCAAAATTCTACCCTCTAGAGCATTCGTGTCCTGAGTCTTGGACTAGGAAAATGGTTCCTTATATGAGGTGGGTGGGTGGGAGATGAAGAAGCCAAGGGTGGTGGGCAACGTCTTTGAAGATATACTTGAAGAGTCTTGAGATGAAAAACGAATTTCTGGATTACCCACGTAGGTTTAAAAAATGCGGTTGTTTTTGTTCTTGAGAGACGCAGACCGAAGGAGGTTTGACCATACACACAGGGGACTGGCCATGGAAAGACAGGGCAGAGAGAGGTCTTAAGTCTCTCTGGTATAAGAGACCCAGATCACAACTCTTATGGAACTTAAAAAGAAAAATAAAGCGAAACATGGGGTAGGGCAGGGGAGGGAGGGATGGGAAGGGAGTGGGAGGGACAAAAGGAGAGTGGGAAAGTCCTTGTCACCTTGACAAGATAGGTATGTGCACAAAATACTCAACTTCATTGTAAACCTTAGATCTTGCACTAATACATATCAATAAAATGGGGGGGGGGGAAAGATGTTGGCTTGAAGTTTAACATGGTGCAGCCAAAAGCCAAGGAATGTTTACAGCTGCAAAAGGCAACGAATAGATTTTTCCTTGAGCCCCCAGAAGGAATGTGGCCCCCAGGACACATCGTTTCAGCCCAGTGATACTAATTTTGACTTGTGGCCTCTAGAACTACAAGAGAATACATTTCTCTTTCATTTCACCATCTGGTTTATGGTCATATGTTACATCAACTAAAGAAAATGGATACATACTCTGATAGTTTCTCTCCCCCCACTCCCCTGTCTCCCTCCCTTATCCCGTCCTACTCCCCTCTTCTACCTCCTCCTACTCAACTGTAGTTGCAGCATTGCAGTTGCCATCTAGCCAGCATGAGGATTCTCCACATTGTGAATCTTGGGTTTCCTGTTCCTACCTACTGAGTAGTGTGAGAGGGGTGTGAACACATACAGCACAGAAGGTTTCTGTGGTTAAATTATCTTGGGTCTCAGGAGTTGCTGTGTTAGGCAAAGTGAAAAGATCTCATCCTTTCTCTTAGGGCCTGTCCTTTTAGCATGGCATGGAATTCTCCTTGGACCATGGCTCTTGGACCATGACCCAGAGGGGGGATTTAATTGTATATGAATCCCCACTTTCCACTCTGAAAGCATCTACACAAATTGGTCCTTATGTGGAGAAGGTGTGTCCTCCCCTTCACCCTGCCCCACCCCTGTCCTTTGTGGACTTGTTCCTCTTCTCACAGGGTGCCCTGTCTCACCTTCTGCCCTGTATCCCAGTGACTCCAGTAGTGACTGGATTAAGCTATTTCCAATTCTTCAGAAAGCTTAGTGAGAAGTGCAGTGAGCCCGTGATGACTAAACACAAGGGCACCATGGGGGAATGGGAGGGTCATTTTAAATCAGTTATGCTCATGTCAGTCAGCGAGTGATGATAAAACTCCGTGACTGGCCATTCTACATATTGTTAATGAACACACAAGACGAAGCAAATTCATCTGTGAGCAATAAATGTTGGGTGCTTAGCAGACAGAACTGTGTGGAAATGTGAATTCCACTGAGAAATATAATAAAGGTGGACCTTGGCCATGAAAAAACTCAGGGATTACTGCTGTAAATCTTTCTAGGACTGTCTTTACACAATTTTTTCTCAACCTAATTACTCTCTGTTTTGCTTTTTTTTAATCCCTTCATAAATATTCTGCATCTACTTTCCTCCCCTCCTTCCACTTTTATCATACAATATGTGTCCAGTGATGATTTATAACCCTGCTATGTGGTCCTTATTAAGATTGGTGACTTAAATAGAATGGTTCCTAAGTTACAAAAGTGAATCAGCTTAAGCAGGGATAAGGTGGGAAGTAATGAAGAAATACACCTCATATCAACAACACAACTTCAAGTCTTCCCAGACTGCAGGCCCCATAACATCACCCACACCTAACTGTGGGTAAATTTTCCCTTACTTGATGAGTTTTGATGAGGTCAGAGAATTTCATCCTCTTTCTTTTTCTTTTTCTTTCTTTTCTTTTCTTTTTCTTTTTCTTTTTTTCTTTTTTTTTGAGACAGGATCTCTTTGTAATCCAGTCTGGTCCTCATCTCACTATGTATCCCAAGCTGACCTTGAACACATGTCAATCCTCCTGACTTAGACTCCAAGTACTGAGATTACAGATGTGTGCAACTATACCTGGTTTATGAGGTGCTGGGGAATCAGACTCAGGGCGTTGAGATTGCCAGGCAAGCACTCTAACCACTAGGCTATGCTCCCAGTCCTTTCCTCTTATCTCTCTTAAGTCTCCTGCAGTACCCGGTACATTTCTGAGCTCATGGTGAGATAGTCAAGGACTTCTGGAGCTGATTTGAAACAGCCACTGCAGAACTGAATATAATAATAATAAAAAACCTCCTGAGCAATTAATAGATGGTGAAGCCGCAGCTCAGTACCCATGCATTCACTTGCGAAAGGTCTGGCACTTGCCTAGGTATGTTGAAAAGATTTCAAAAGGCAGATGTTTTTGTTCTGGTACAGATTTGAGGGCGAGTTTAGGGGCCTAACAGGAGAGGGCTTGGATTTGGCTGTATCTGTAGCCAAACTTGCAGGACCGGTGGTGGGGTGAGCTAAAGATATTCTCAGTAAGTCAGTGTATTTGGAGCTTGGATGAAATTAAACTGCAAATTCGTCTTACAGTATGACCAGACATTCCATTTATTTTCCATGTCACACAAATAACATAATATTTAGTGAAAATTGAAATGAAAGAAAACTTTGCCCATGACTCACAATTGCATTAAATGACCATTTTCATTTTCATGTTCTATGTTCTCTTACCAACTGAATACATTTTTATGTGGTTATAACTGTAACATAGGCACAGCTCCATATTCTGTTTTTCATTTAACATTTTATCATAGCCATTTCTCTCTGTTATTCCAAGAACTCATGGCTTTTAAGCCTGGTGTGTTTGTGTCACACTCGGCTGTACTATTGCTCTTGAGGGGACTGTAGAAGGAGCCAATGTGGTCTGTCTTTCGGGGTCTTCAAGGTTTTCCCACGGTCCACTCTGGCAGAGTGCTTGATGTTGGCTTATTTGGTCATGAGCACTGAGGTCTGAGGTCTGAGGGTCTTTGCCATTGCTTGGAGAAGTTGTTTTGTTGTTGTTGCTGTTTTTTTTTTTTTCCATTTTCTTTCCAGCTTAGACCTTTCTGGGGCTTGTGAGGATAATAGTACCAGTGGTCTAGTGATGGAAGAAGAGGAAAGTCAGATCTTGGATACCAGCCTCAGGAGCATAATGCCCTCACCGTAAGCCCAAGAACATGCTCAAATGTCCAGGTGACCTATGAAGCCAAGGGTGAGAGCACAGATTGAGGCTGTGGCCAGCAGAAGATCTCTGAGGGCCACATGTGTGTCTGGGACTGATGGAACTGATGAAACTTGAAAATCACTTTCAATTTTGCTTTTTTTAAAAAAAAAATCCTGTTTTCAGTTTATATTAGATAGATACTTATTCCAAGTTCTTACTCTGCTTCCATTTATAAAAAATTTGAGTTGTCTTGCCAAGACTCCACAGACTCGTGCATATTGGTATGTGTATTAGCAATCACACCCCTTTTGTGTAGACCTGCGTAGTGGGGATGCCATGGAGGCAACCGAGCTGAGGGAAGGCCAAGCTCCAAGAGGGTTATAAACAACGCAGAAGTAAACAGGTGAGCGTGGCCATTATTTCTGAGATGGGACACACCAGGAATATGAAATACACAGCCTACTATTCCTTGGAGGAAATGATGCATGAAATAAATGTTATTAGAGGCCCGGGGGGATGCTTTTCCTTATTTGTTAATGTACCTCGTGCTGAAAATACGCCAAAGGCTGTCAGCACTGGGCGGCAGAATTCCGAGAAGCCTGTTCTCCATTGTCTAGTTTTGTGGAAGACACACACCCTCCTGCCTTACCAAGAGCCGGCACCGCAGTGAATGTCTACAGCCCCTTGTCGCCCTCTCTCCGTCTCTTTCTCCCTCTCTTTGCTGGCCACCGTTTGACAGTAGCATGCTTTGCCCAGATAAATACATTTTACCCAACAACCTCAAATACTTTCAATTTACCCCCAAATCATCTTTCTTGCCCTGAACACACATGCTTTTCTGGCTTGCTTGATCGAGGTTACTTTGTAGGGGAAAAGACTGTCAGCCAAGGCCATGGCTGCCACAGGAAAAATCCTGAGTATTCCTGACCCTTCCCGTGGCAATGCTGGAGCAGTGCTACGATGTCTGTCACTGATGAGAATTATTATTATCCCACACAAATGCCCTGGAGAGATTGGGTTGTGCCTTTTTAGGCTTCCGTCCTATTAAGTCTCGGAGACAGGAGAGAGAGCTGCTCTGAGCTCTTGGATTTTGTTCACTGGGGCTGATGTGTCGCAGTGCGCTGTTATTCTCCCTCTGCCTGATGACACTTTGCGTTTAACAGTCTCTGATCACATTTTCACTTCCTTTCTCTTCTTCTCTGAAGTTTTGTGCCCAAATATGGCTTTATTTCAGCCTTTACTTTTCACTGTGCTTCGGATTCTCCATCCGGTGAGTTAGGCAGAGTTGGCAGTTTGCCAAGACCTAGGGAAGGGTTTATGTGTGGAAGAGATCTGATGAGTACCTTGTTCTTTGTGTGCGTTTCTGTGTCTGAAAGAGGGGGTTAGATATTGGAGAGATACTTTATCCTTGGGAGCTTGCTTGTTCAATGACATCAATGATTTTGCCATACACAGATGTGTTAATATTCTAGCAAACCTTAGTTCTGATGGGTCACAATATTGACCTGGATGTTCACGATTTGTCTATGCATAAATTCAACAGTTACATCTTTCTTGGTCACAGCTGCTAAGTACTCAGTGCGCTTGGTGATCAGACCGGTCCCCTTAGTTTTGCGCTACTCAGGTCTTACCACAGAGGTACGGACCTCTCAGTAGATGGTCCTTCCTTAAACAGTGGCTGGTTTCCTTTGTCTGTCCAGTCCCCTCCTCTGCAACAAGAAATGCCTTAGCCTTCCACAACAGGGACAACTCTAATTCGTTTTGCATAAGCATTTATGTAAGAGCTGACCAAGTTAAATTTGAATAGCACATCTGCCACGCTTTTGTGTGTGAACCTTGAACAACTGGCACCACTGAGACTCAATTTTTGTGTCCATGATGGCTCCGTTCCTTCTGTGCTTTTGTCTTCTCAGCCATGGGCTCGTGAATCATCAGGTAGAGTCTTAAAACATGTTTATTCATGAATGAGATTTTAAATCTGATATTTTAGAACTTGAGAGACCCAGGTTTCCTCTCTCAGCTCCTCTCCACCTGCCTCGGTAGCTGAGAATAGAGCAAGTGGAATGCCCACTGGATAGTGTGCAGGAGACTGGCATAATGTGGTACAGCTGGAGACAGAAAGTTGAGGAGTATATTTCTTAATGTAACAGGAAACCACTGCCTTGTTTTGCAATTAAGCTTCTATTCCTTTATGTATCTGTTCTAAGTAAACTAAACTATTCTAGTTTGAAGTAATTTGCCCAAGTAGAAAGTTTTCTTCCTCTATATAAATAAGAGAAGGAATACATTGCCATGGAAAATGCAGAGCATTTGGGAAAGCACAATTTATGGTGCTGGTGGGTTGGTATTTTAAAAGTTATTTTGATATTTCCATCAGTAATATATGTATTGTCTTCGAGTCTGATCTGTAGGAAAAATCATTACTGCATCTGTCCTTGCAAGTAACCAAATTACTCAGGTTTAATTTCTGGATCCAATACCAAAAGAAATTTACCGACTGGTATATTTTTGTTCTCAAAGTCCTTTGACCACAAATCTGCTGCAAAGCAACCAGTTCTAATTTTCTATCATAGTTTCTGTTTCCCTCTTATTAGAGGGGGAAAAAAAAGTCCAAAGCCCAGTCCTGTTAATTGGAAAGCCAAATGTCAATCCAAAGGCATCAAACAATAGTTAGCTGGGTAGTAGGCAGGGTGCTTAATCAGGGCCCTTTTTGAGAAAACCTAACACTCCTCAGAAGTCTAAGGTGTGATCAAATCATATGTGTAATGTTTAAATTAAAAATATGCTACAGAAAAACACACATTGCCTTTTAGTCCCTCAGAATACTCTCCCCGGTTTCAAACACAAGTTCCATCCTTCTTGCCGTTACCTAAAGCCATTCTGGAAGTCTTCTTTTGGAAGTTTCTTTAGTCGTGGCATTGTTGCTGCCTCTATTTCCTGTCTTAATATGAAATATTTACCTTTCATAATCACTTTGGCATCAGAGAAGAGCCAGAAGTCAGATGGCATCA
Organism: Ctenodactylus gundi; assembly: GCA_004027205.1. Taxonomy (NCBI): domain Eukaryota; kingdom Metazoa; phylum Chordata; class Mammalia; order Rodentia; family Ctenodactylidae; genus Ctenodactylus; species Ctenodactylus gundi. The sequence goes on from PVKB01000109.1 coordinate 854,456, forward strand.
TATATGAAGAGCCAGGTGAATGAGGACACACCATAATGTTTTTAAGAATGTATTTTCCAGAGGACATCACTGGGTAGCGGCATTCACCACGTTTTTGATCACACTTCAGAAAGACCCTCATGAAAGAGAATATGCAGAATTGCTTTGTACAGTGGTGAGAACAACAAAATACATGTGTTCAAAGTAAGGGAGATTAATGGCAATATGTTTGATTTAAATATTCACCTTGTATATAAGCAGAGAAGTAATGAAAATGCAGAGAAAAGTCTGTGTGGCTTAGCTTTTAACCCTTTCCCAGTTCTTTTGGTGATTCATTTGTAATGAGAAAGAACAGGATATTGGCTGTTAGCCAGTCTTTGAGCTCACCTACCTACGTTACTGGCACAGTCCAAGCAGACAGGATTTCAGAACTGCCGCCCACAGGAAGGATTCTTTAGGCACCACTAACCTGTAACAATTATGTCCCATCATTCGCTCCACTTCTTGGAGTCAAGTACACCATGTTGAACTTATTATGTGCTCACGTCCTTCCCTAGAACAGCACATCTAAGCTTTTTTTCTGTTATTTATTAGTTCATCATCTTCGGGCTAATTCTGAATTCTGTTATGTCTTCTTTAAACCGACCTGATGGAAACTGAGCTTGGCCCTTAGAATTGAGGTGATCTGTGCTTTCCGCACACAGAATGGCATCTGCCTAGTGTCTCGTATTCACTGTAAGGGATTTGGGGCAGATTATTGGAAATGATTTTCAGCACACCGTTTCTTTTTCCCTTAGCTAAGCTGAATTACTGTCCTTGGCCATCTTGTGACTTATTTCTGCCTTCCTCACTATTTCTCCAAGCCTTGACAAACTACGTAATTGTTTTTTATCAGCACATTTTACACTTCCAGGTTGTTAATAAATATATGGAAGGAAATTAGCACCGCAGGATTAGCTATAATCAGATTCCTGAGGCAGTAACTATTAACTTCGTCTGAGGCTGAGAAATGACCATTGATTTCTACTCCTTACTGTTTCTTGACCGGGCCTAAAAATCCACACAAAGATTTTACATTTTGCATATGTAGTCACCAAGTCACGCCTCCCAAAAACATCACTGTAATTTTTTTGGAAGACTAAATTTATCTCTACACCCATTTTTAATTGTTCTCCCATTGTTTAAAAAAAAGCCCTTTATAGAAAATTCTACAAACCAAACAATCACAGTATCTCTAGGTACTGTACATGTGTACTACAGTACTGTAGTTAGTATTCCCATTTCTAGATACATCCCCAGTCACAGAAAATAAGGCCAAAAGGGCCTGTTCTGCAATGGACTTCCAACGAGGGTAGTTTTTGTCTCCAAACCTTGTGCTAAAGAAGCAGAAAAGGGGATCTTTGCCCAAAGATCCTTAGAGATAAGCACAGCATAGGACATGTAGAAAGGTACTATGTCTTTTAAAAAGGGTTTCTGAAAAAAACGTGTCTATATACTTTTAAATTGCGCAACATCCGGTCGGTATTTAAAAAAAAAATCTTTGTCACTTTTTATCTAAAGATATCCTAAACATAGGTCCCTGGGTGTCGAAAAAAACAAGTGTTCAGGCTGGAAACAATCTTGGCATGGCTTCACGACAAGTAGCATCTCTTTCGAGGCATCAATGTGAATTTGAATTGGAGCCAAAAGACATTTCCTGTGAAAGATCAACTCAGGGCAAGTATCAGTGTGTGACTGGCTGATCCTGGCAAACAGCAGGGATGTGGAAGTTGGTTTAGATGAAGGAAGAAGCCCCATTTAGACCTTCTATCAAGGCTTTCTCTGAGTCATCTTTTCCCAGAGTTTCTGAGTAAGTTGGAGGGCAGGAGCTCTGGGCAGCTCTGACTCAGGAGCGTTCCCGGACAGTCTGCCTGTCTTTCTCCCTCTTTCCCTCACCAGGAGAGCCTTGCACAGTCCTTGCAAGACCGACTCTCCTCTGCTTTGTGTGACTGCACTGAAGTCTCACCCTCATTTCATTACAGAGCATTGAGGATCTGATGTGTCTTTGCTGTCTGTGACTGACAGTGCAGTCTCCAGAAGGTGTGACAGCGATGCCAACTCATCTGGTTATAGTCCTTCTGATCCGCTAACCCCACTACAAAATCACCAAGTATTGTGACTTTCTCTAAAGCAATCTGTAACAACAGTTAATTCTACTCTAATAAGAGGAGAAATAAGACTAAGAAAGTTGAAATATTGTAAAGATATAGGGAAAAGTTGAATCCTGTCCTTTAAGCTGAATTCTAGTGACCTATCACAAGGGTCTTGCTGGTTTACCTGCTAAAGATGTTTGCTGTAATTATTCCTTAGCAGCTCGAGAGGAGGAATGATCCAAAATCAGTGACAGGGAATTCAGAGAATTCCAAAGAGTAACGGATTTTTGGTAAAATCTATATATCTTCTTTCTGAAAAGTAGGCAGTGAAGCTGTAAAACCAACTTCACTTCTTTTCATTTATACTTCCGACAGAAATATTTCTTTGCAGATTCTTATTTGAGCATTAGCCATTTAGTGTTCCTGTATGGCTATCAGAACCTTGTGCACGCTCATTTTTAATAATCAGATATGTTCTTAGGGACTTGGGGATGAATATCAGAGCTTCGTAATCGTTGCTGCTTGGCTTACAGATCCCTAACTAGACACACTTGACCCCTCTCCCCTCGCCTTACTCTTTCTCTCCTCCTTCTTTATATTTCTAAGTACGAAACTACTTGGGTCATTAATCTAATGTATACATTTAATAAGTATGATAACTAACACAAAATATGACTGATTCTGGCAGATTATCAACTTTCTTGCATGGCAGCGTTTTATGTTAGGTTAGGTGTGATAAGTAGAGATGATTTCTGGTTTGTAGTAATAATGACTATTTGTGAAATTTGTAATAAAACATTCAATTTTTACTGTTTAATAGGTACACACAGAGCAGTTTTTTTGCTTATTCCCTACACCTTTTCATTTTGTAAGTCCAGGAAAGCATGCTTTTTGGATTTGTACTGGCAATGATGAACGGCCACCCTAGTGACCACTATCTTAAGCATGTTACATTGACTTACTGGCTTAAAGGGGTACCAAATCTGTTATTATTTACATTTTAAAGATGAGAACACATAGATAAAATCTTGTAAGAAATTGTAAGTCCCAGAAAGCTAGAGTCCAGTCTCAGTTGGTGTTATTTCCAAGTCTACATTTCTTGCCTTCTTACCTTTGGTTTTTGATTTAATCCCAACATTTTGGCTGTGGGTGTGAATTTCTGTGGGTTGATAGTGACGGTAGCAACAGAGAGGCAGTGAAAGCAGAAAGAAATCGTTTCTCCTGCTTCACTCTGATTCTATGATTTTTTAATATTATTATTGTTATTGCTGTTGTTATTGTTCCACAATGGAAGACCTGCGTGTTCATACATCGTGTGTCCTGTGTTGTTATTTATAGTAGACTCCCAACCGGTTGCCTTAGAGATTTCTTTTATTATTCTTCTGTATCAAGATACACCAGAGTACCTAATTTTAAATGATATCCTGAATATGTATGGGAAAGATCATACAGATATGTAAAGGATAAACGAATATCTAGTCATAATTGCCCTACCCATTTATTATAAGGTATTTAGCTTAATTGTTTGCATATAGTTTTATAGAAAGTTTTTGTTTGCTGCCTTTCTTTCCCCGTGGATACAGCGAGATTTGTAATGTCGTGTCTTTCTAAACTCTTGGTGATTCATTTTATCCCTACTGTTTGGAATTTTCTAAAAGTATTCAGACAAACCTGACCAGGCTGCACCACTATTTCTATCTATCTGTCTGTCTGTCTATCTATCTATGTATCTATCTTTTATTTTTGAATGCTGTCACGCTTTTTCAAGAGAAAGGTACAGTACTGGGGATGTGACAAGATGCGGGGGAGGGGGGAGGAGATATACTTAGTCTCTGTAAAGTTTCAGTTCATGAGGAAGGAGAATTGCTTTAATTAATGTGTCTCCTAGGAAATCTGAGATAGAGTGGGACAATCTCATCACAATCAGAACTGTCCCCTACCTAATTAGTGAAATATGAAAGCAGAATTGCTTAAGTCAACCAAGCTCACATTCATAATCAAATGTGCACCCCAAATTTGCATGTATTCTGACCTGACCTTTCTGTTCTTAATTTATTCTGGGGTCTCGAGGTGAAAATTACTTCAAAAGGAATTGCCCTTCCCAAGAAACATGCAAGCAGGCCCCGTGCCACTTTAGTTAGCTGAGCAAATTTGCGCTATTTTGAGCTTTATCTTTTTCTAACATCAGTTCATGATGTTTTCAACAAAATTTCTTTGTTTTCTTAGCTTACTCTTTAAGGCAAAGACGAGGGTCTTATCAATTTAGCAAAAGTTGTGTAAACATAAAAATCTGGCGAAAAGACATAATTTTTATTCTTAATTATTTTACTTTTGGCCTTTTGACATGATTCATTAAAGACTACTATTCATAATAGAGATATAATTTTGAGTAGATTGTTAGAATTTTCTAGATGTTTATATTCCAGATTTGGGGGGTATAGAAAGAATGATATATCAAAATGGAATCTGATGAGATTTTGAAGTGATTTGCTTCCTTCATGACATAGAGTTTCTCACATAAAGAGTAAATAGTAATTTTATATTTTTCCTTTTGTTTATTTATTTATTTTTAAAAATCTGTTTTTTCCCATTTTCTTGATATGTGTAAGTGCCATACATGAAGTTTACATTAATATTAAGTATTTTCTTTTCTTTCTCTTTTTTTTTGGGACAGGGTCTCACTCTGTATCTCAGGCTAGCCTTGGGCTTGTGGCAATCCTCCTGCCTCAGCCTCCTGAGTGCTGAGCTAATAGCCATCCACCACCACTCCCTGTTCTAAGTGCTGCTTGGGGAATTGAACTGAGGGCCTTGCGCTTGCAAGGTGAGCACTTTAACCACTGTGCCATTTTTTTTCAATCCCTTCTTTTGTTTTAGAAACAAAACAAAAACTCAAGTGCAATAAAATTTTAAAAATATAATTTTATGTAACAATTTATAAATTATACCTACATTAAAATCTAAGATAGATATGGTGAGCCACAAGACTTAGCAAATGTAATAAGACTGAAATTGCATCAGGTGCATTTTCAGCTCACAAAAATGATATTAAGCTAAAAAATCAATAACAAGAGAAGAATTTGAAAGCTTGCACCTACATGGAAATTGAACAACATATATTCCACAACCAACATATGAGAGAAAACATTTATGTTTTTTTAAAGGGAATCATAATATATTCTGCAACAGATAGATGTGAGAACTCAACATACTAAAACTTGAGCTTTTTAGCAAAATCAATTCTAAGAGGGAGGTCATGGGGAAAACTTGAAGAGGAAGTTTTTTTGCCCTGGCTTCTCTCTCTGCTCCTGGGCATTTCCTCCTTGGTGCTCCTCTCCCGTGACATGTCTGTCTCGGAGCCAGCCAACCATAAACTATATCTCCCGAAACTCTGAGCCAAAATAAACCTTTCTCTATTAACTTGTGGGTGTTGGGTATTTTGTCCCTGAGATGGGAACATGACTAATACATTTTCTTTTGGTTTATTTCTTATTGGAGGAAGCACAGTTTCCAGGCGCACACGGGGATGCTAATAATACAATTGTACCACCCCAAAAATATCTTCGTGCTACTCTCCTCTTGATTAGTCATTTGGATGACTTGCAATTCTGGGTTAGAAATACCTTTCCAAGGGACTTTGCAGAAGTTTTATCATTGTCTTCCAGCATCGGTCTTGTTGTTTAGCCAATTTCCACTCCTGTTCTGATTTGCACATAGCTGTTTCCTAATTCCCTCCTTCCTCACATTTGGAGTTGGAAAAATGGGTCACGGAGGGCATGACCTGAAAGAATGTATTTTTCTTTCTGGCTTTTTCTCTCTCTCTCTGTTTCGTGGTCTCTGTTTATTGAACAGATTTCCACTGCCATGCTGTCCTGCCTTGAAGCCAGCCAACCATGAACTAAACCCACTGAAAACTGTGGGGAAAAAGAAAAAAATAAAAAACCTGTCTTTCTTTACGTTGAAGATGTCAAGTATTTCCTATCAATGAAAAATCTGATTAATATACTATTCCTGTGTTTTGAGGCCACTATTTAGTAAAATGTGTGCTCCTTAACTGTAATTATTATGATAATACAACCATTAATCTGATAAGTAACTAAAGAACAAATAACACTTACGGTGTGGATACGGCAGACAAAGGTACGATTTGTGGTCAGAACAGGACAAAGAGACAGGGCTCAAGGTGCTCATCATGCCACTGAGAACAGCATGTAGTTTAAAACTTATGAACTGCTTATTTCTGGAATTTTCCATTTATTACTTTTGAACCTCAGTTAAGCCATGGTTAACTAAACTCTACAGAGTGAAGGAGACACTACTGCTGTCTTCTATTATGGATGCTGATACATATTTCATTTTTTCATTTCATTACATTAGCCATAATCTTCAAAGCAATAATTACTAAAAGTGTAGATACTTGTCTTATTCTTGATTTTAATATAGCATCACTAATATAACACTCATAAGTCTGAACCTCATTTTAGTAGACTTTTTTTCTAGATAGCTACATTATGTTACTTATAATTTCTTGAGAAAGTAGTTTTTTGTGAAAATATTATTATTGATGTAGTTGTGGAGTCAGGAGGAAAAAATGACATCAATTGTATTCTGGAATTTTGATTGATGCAAATGGGATATGTAGGGAATGAGGAGAAACAAAAACTCTCCAGCTGAAGAACCTCTTGGTGGGTGCCAGTGGGGAGATACGATCTGCAAAGATAGACAGACTTGTTGGTTCATCCATGGAATTCAAATTTCCACTGATCTCCTGAGGCTGACAAGCATAACTTGAAAATTAGGGCACCATGTTTTGATCAGCTACAGAATAAATAAGGAACTGAAATCAGTTATTTGAAGGAAGTATGACTACAGGGCTTGCGTTTGATCAACAATCTTCAAATTTTTTGGATGAATGCAAGTTATATGCATAAAATTTCTTGTGTGCTCTTTGTAAATTTTTTCTTAGGAAAGTACCAATTATAAAGTGAGATTATGAAACTTTGGTTCATTAGCAGTTTAACCTCTGATTATCCAAACACGTATCTGGTTGTAAGAGGATTGGTAAGATTTCCATCCTGGAGACATCCAAATTTTAAGGGACCAAAGGATATTACACTAGTCCAGCAGTGACCCTGTTGAGCACCTGTTAATTGCTGAAATTTCTAGGCGGAAATATTGGATCCTGAGGGTGGGTAATCAAATGTGCTTTACCGTTTTCTGGTAAAGACCCTCTGGTCTTCTTGCTTGCCTTCCCATGACAGTGTCTTGTGGTTTTCTACCTTCCAGGCAGCTGTGAAACACATGGTGACTACCCTTCAAAGTCTAAGTCATGCTCCCGTGTGACTCCTGCTGGACAGAGGACTCTACTTGTGACGGTAAAACGTGCAAACATATGACACAAAGGAGTGCCTGGCTCTGGTGAAGTCTATTATTTGACTTAACCAGACGATCATATTCACATTCTGAAACATGCTGTCGTAATCTGGAGTGAAGAGTGTTTTCAGACTCGGGAAGAGGAAAAATACCAAACCCAAACAAAATCATATCCTTTTTCTTTTTAACAACTGAGTCCCAAATAGGGCTCAAGAGGTCCAGAAGGATGTGGACTGTACTGGAGACACGTTGTCTTCTACAGTCATCACGACCCTCCTTGGACAATTACCTGTTGGATACCATCCTCCCCATTTTACCGAGATCATGCGGCTCTTGGTAATTTTCCTGTACTCAGCAGGGGACGAGTGCACTGTCACACCCTGTGCTATTTCTGCGCGTCTCTTTGGATTTCCTAGCACGCCAAGTGCTGAACAGGGTGAAGGGGAGGGAGGCTTCCTTGGAGCACGTCCCAGGGCCAGGTTAATACCACCTGGGTTGTCCTCAGAGAAGCAGCAGGTGCAAAGATGGCACTTGTCAGCCTCCCTCAGCTTCTGCCTCCTCGCTGCCCAGCCCTGAGACATGAGATCCAAACGCTAACTCTGCATGTCACCTGATTATCTCCCCCTTCCCGCCTTCCTCAGGGGTACAAAATGCTGATGCAGTCGAGATCTTGAAATAAGTGATTTATAACGAAAATGGCCCTCTGCAGTGAAAGGTCTATGACAGACGGGAGAATTTATTTGCTGAGTTACTATGCAAATTTCACAATTAAATCTTAACTCAGCTCCTGAGGGAGTATCAAGGATTACTGAAGGAAAGGGGCTTTGACTTTATTTTTTTAAAAAGAGAGAGCGGTGGCAGCGAACCTCGCTGTTTCTCAGCTCTGCTCTTCCGCCCCAGTCTCAGCGGGGATCGCCGCGGAGGGGACCAGGTAGCGCAAGGAACTAGGAGACAAGGGGGGTGCAATGGAGGAAATGCAAAGAAACCCACGCTCTTATTTGTAAAGCTGAATTAATGAATTTTTAAAAAATATGTCTCTCTAGCACAGTGTCCACGGGGAAATACATCCAGAGACACAGCCGCCCACTCGTCTGTTCCTTTATTCCTTCCCTCCGCCCCTCCTCCCTCCTTCCTCTTTCTGCGTACTACCAGACTGGGAGGTGAGTCCAACCTTCCTGCGTCTCCCCTCTTCTCCTGCCTTCAGCCCCTCCTAACCCCCCAGCTTTCTCAGCAAGGCAGTTTCAGCCAGAAACTCTTGTTTGACAGGTGGTCTCCTGGGTCTCCCTGCTGAAAAGGCCAAAGCTCCCAGGGCAGCGAAAATCTGCCTTTAAACAGCTTCTTCCTTCCCTGGACTGCATGCAAATAGGAGGTGTCTTGGGGCCCCTTTCCTCTCCCGGGCTTCCCGGTGATTTTTCTGAGCTTTGGAAAACCACCCCTTTCTGGAAAGTTCTGAAAGGACGCTCATTTCTCAGACAGCGGCCTACGGATGTCCGGTGGGATCCTCAGTGTCCTGCTCCCACGGTCTCCCCACGTCTCCATCTTCTCTGGCTCCAGTAGGAGGAAAGGCCTTTCCTTCCCTTCCCGAGTGGCTTACCTTGCCGAATGCTCTGGTCTGTGTGTCCTGGAAGGTAAGGGACAATGCTATGACAAGGCCCCAGCTTCCTTGTGCCCTGTGATCGCCTCCCATCGAATAGTGAGTAATGTCAGCCTGGTTCCCACACCGGCTGCCCACTGGACAGCTCCCACTTAGGCAAAGGGTGAGTTCTCCCCTCTGTAAGAAATTAGGAAGAGCTACGGTACAAATAAATCCTCACTACTGTCTTAGTTTTTTGTGACTCTAAGAAAACCTAAAAGGGATCTGGGATAAATCAATTCTTAGAAAAAAGAGGTTTATTTTGGCTTCTGGTATCTGAGCCGTTGTCCTGGGTCTCTGACAAGACTGACATTCACAGTGGGGAACTTATTTTGCAGGAAGTTGCTCAACTCATGGTGGCTGGGAGGCAAAAGAAGGAGGAGCTAAGCCTGGCGGCTCAGACTGAAATCCCAGCACTCTGGGAGGCTGAGGCAGCAGGATCAAAAGCTGGAGCCCAGCCTGATTAAATTAGCAAATCAGCAAGACTACCTCAAAATCAAAACTATATATATATATATATATATATATATATATATATATATATATATATATGGGCGGCAATGTAGCTCAGTGTGAGGCCTTGGGCTTGATCGCCACTATGGGGGTGAGGGAGTTTGGACAGGCAGTGTCCCACAAGAGCCTCATGTTGCTATGGATACTGTGTACTGTTGAGAGGTGGGGCCTGCCTGGAGTACCAATTTCTATCTTGGTTACTTTATCCTCATTGTGACTCAATACCTGACATCCACAATTTAGGGAGGAAAGATTTGTTGCAGCTCACAGTCTCAGAAGGTCTCATTCCATTCACGGGCGGGTGGCTGGAAAACGGTAGAATCACATGGTGGGGCTGCAGCTGGAACTCAAACCGGACAGAGTTCCTGGGGCAGAGATCCTTACCACATGGTGGAACAGAGAGTGACTGGGAGGAAGAGGGGCAGAACAAGCGTAGGGACCCTCTAGGTCGAGACCACACCCCTCAGGTCAGGTCCTAAGTTTCCACCCCTTCCAACCAGGCCACACCCCCCGCCAACCCTACACAGTATCCCTAGGAAGATGAGGCCTTGGGATCCAAGCCACTGCAGGTGGGTCGGAATATCTCTCCGAAGGTGCAACCTCAGTGACCTAATCTACTTGTACTAGGTCTCACCCCCTAAAGGCTCCACCACCAATAGCGCCACAGGCTAGTGACCAGTTCTTTAACATGTGAGTCTTTGGGAAGCTCTTTTCTAACTCGTAAGACTCCCAAACACTCATTTGTAAAATGATGGAAATTTATCCCAGACAGGTTAGCTGAAAGTCAGTAACGGGCTTGGAACTTTCCTGTATCTCTGGGTGGCTCAGTGATACCTGAGAGACCATAAAAGGGGAACAAAGCAATGGAAGGTTATGAAAAAGTATCTCCTTTACACTCGGCATAGTAAGACAGTAGAAATACATAGACTTTCTTAAAGCTTTGACCATATTTGCTTGTGTTTGACTACATGTGCCTCTCAGAATACCTGTTGTGTCTCTCTGAAGTTTATTTCAATTGGAGAAATTATACGTCTTTTCGCTTGGAAATAGAGATAACTTTGAAAATCTTAATAAAGTTTATCAAATTGCTATTGATATTATATTGGTATTAATCTTATTGAGGAGCATTAAATCAACTGAGAAATTGTGTATGATGACAGCAGCAAATTCATAACAAATTTTCTTCATCCCAGGGAACATAAAAAAGATTGTTCTCCTTCAAAAAATAATCACTATCATTTTTTCCCAGCACAGCTTGGATATAAAAATAGGTAATTTTGCTCTAGTACCTTGTAAGTGAAGATATCATTCTGTGGTATTACTAAATGAAGTTGTATCTTAAAAATTAAACTTTGAGCATATTGTGTAGGTGCTTTTCTGTTGCCATGCCTATGATATGCTTCTATATGAGTTATTCTTTCAAAGTGTTTTCACAAATATCCTATTGATAGTTTCCAGAGCCTTTTGGGATAGGTGGGTGGGATAGGTAATTGGTAAGTAAATTATTTGGAACTCATAAGTGGTAGTGAGGATCTTTCAATGTAACATCACTTTTACCTAGTTTAAAAAATGAAAATTGTTCTAGTCTTTTCTGAGAAATGAATGGAAATGGTAGAAAATTCAACAGAAATAGCAGCAATCATGGGCTTTCTCATAGAAAGGTGACCTGAGATACTGCTTATTTTTGGGTGCTATACGACAGGACAGTTCCCTCACACAGTGTGTGTGGAGGGTAAGCTGGGCTATAGCAACATCATTGGCTTGAGAGTTACTGAATGGATTGGTGGAGCACATTGTGGGTGCGTGTGGATGGGCTGTAGAGGTGCGACCCCGGGTACTATGCCTGGCCCCTCGCTCTCTGACACTGATTCCTCACTCTGCTTCCTCGCTACCTACCATGAATTCAGCAGCTGTGCTCCGCCACCTCTTCCACCCTGTGTTTCTGTCAGCTGACCATAGATTAAGTGCTCCGAAACCGTGAGCCAAATTGAACTTCTCCTTTAAGTCACAGTGTTGAGTATTGTGCCCCAACACGACAAGTGGAAAGCTAACACAGTATCACTTGTGGTGTGGCAACCCCTCCTCAAGACACTTTTGGTGATGGTGAACTTTCCAGTCTCATAAAATGTACTAGAACATGTATTTTAATTACTATTTCTTATATTGAGTCTCTTGTAACTTCTTGCTCCTCTGGTTCACGTCACTTGAGACCAACGTCTTATTTCATTTACTCAACAAATAGCTTTTCAGTATACACTAAATACTAGACATTGCCTTAAGAACTAGGAAGATGGCAGTGAATAAAACAAAAAAAGAAATGTGTTCTCAGAGGATTTATAATCCAATGGAGGAAGAAATCAAATAAGACAATAAACTTGCGAAGGAATATAGAAATTTTAATGCTCTTGAGGAAAAATAAGACAGAGAAGGTGATTGGCAGTATTGGGGGAAGGGGTTCATGTTCAAATTACGTAAGCAAAGGCTTAAAATGAGTGTGAGAGTGAGACGGCCATTTGGGTGCTTGGGTAAGTTTCATTATAAGTGAGGAGACCAGAGCCACACCTTTGAAAAAAGAAAGAAATCGGCACATGAGAGAGATAGAAAGTGCTTAGGAAGAGCGCTTGAGCTATGTGAGCCGGAGGACAGTGGTGGGCTAAGATGCTGGGAGGAGACACAGGTCGGGCAGGGGAAAGTGTCAGTGCTGTGCATCTCTGGGTTTTGCTAGCAGTGTCAGGGGGAGCCCTGGAGGGCTATAGAGCAGTGCCACGATCTGACATGGTTTTAAGCGGGCACTCTGCATACTTATTTGAAAATAGATATGGGTGGGGAATGTGGATCAGGAACAAATAGAGGAAGGAGACAAATTTAGAGGCTACTGCTGTAATCCAGTCACTTGGGAACAGTGGTGACATTAACAGGTGGAGACATTCTGAGGCTAAAGCTACTAGGATATAGAGTACAATGAAGAGAATAATCTAGAACTGTTGGGTTTTTTAAAATTTCTTTTAGGTAGTGGAAATGAAGATTGAACCCAGGTCTTTCACACTGGACTTCGTCCCCAACTCGTTTTTGATCTTCGATTTTGAGACAGGTCTCTTTAAAGTCCCACATTGCCCAGGCCGAGTTCAAACTTATCGTCATTTATCCTTAGCCTCCTAGAGTGCACTGCTGGGTTTTTAGGTTCAAAAAGTGAAATGACAGAGCCACCAATTCACTTAGATGACAAGGTTGGTGGGTAAAACAGATTATGCAGAAATAATTAGGAATTTAGTTCTGGGCATGTTAAGTGTAAAATTATTAGCGTATGCCACCTCAGACATTGCGTACAATGACCACGCCCCAATAATAACCAAGTATAGTTAGTTATGCTATAATGAAAATATTCATCCCTTTAAAAATCATTATGCCACGCAAAATTACTCAACAAAAACTACGTGGCTTATAGAAAAAAAGAACACTCTAAACTTTTTTCATTCCTGTGTCAAAAATAAAAGCAGTTTCATACATACTAAATGTTTACATCATACATACATATAATGAAACATTTTAATCTAAAAATGAAGTTTTCTTGTGGGAGTAAAACTTCAGAAGGACTGGGTTGTGTGAATTATTCTAACAGGGTGGGAGGAAGATTATGTGATGTCTGATGGGAAGTTATAGGACCAGATGTGCAGGGATGTGGATCATTCTTCCTGGCTCAGCATTGGCACTAAAACCACTTTCAAGCCACCTTTTGCAGCCCCACATCCTAGGGCACCCTTTTTCTGTCTTTGAGATGAAAGTCCTTCCAGGCATGCATTTATAACAGATACCTATTTCATCAAAATTGGAAATTGGATGCAGTCTATGTCCTTTTCCTTTAATTAAGTTCTGTATCGCTGCTGGAAATTCTTTTATGGGTTTGAAATTGTAGCAGTGTTTTTGAAACCACCAAACCAGCCATCACTGGCATCAAAAGAAACTACTGCAGATGAGGCAATTTCCATCTGAAGTCTTTGAACAAACAGGCAGTACTTTCTCTTTTGCACGCACTGCTTGGCATTTTGAGGGAGGACGCAGAGAGAGGTTTGAGGTGTTGGGTGAGTGTGTGTTTTTTCTCATGTTTTGCTTTAGTGTTTTGTTTTTAAAAGTAAAGCTCACAAATACAAAAGAGTCACAAAGCCCAACCTTGTAAAATAATACGCACCATGAGACAGGAGTGGCTGGTGGACGTTTGCGGTGTCTGGTGTGGATTCCTGTGCAGCTCAGTTTAGCTGGAGGCAGTTGACTGATTCTCTAGGACAAAACAACATCAGCAAATGCAGAATTATACTCAAATTATTCCCCAGTATGTCGATGGCAAGGGAACAACAACATACTTTCAGAAACAGTGCTATGAAAGTCTTAGCTGTATTAATGGTAACACAGGGAAAGTTTAAACACTACAAATGTTGTAGATAGTCAACTCGGGAAGTTTGAGGTAAAATGGGGGCACCTGTGGTCTAAAGTGAGTGGGTCTGTTAGTGGAAACGCAGATTGCCAAGAAATTAACACCAGATACTGTACAGAGAAAGAGTGTCAGGAGCGCTCAATCTATCTCTGGCTTATTCTGGGAGAGAGTCTTGGGCAGCTGAAATGCCTCCCTTTCCAATGAGCTCTCCTGTGGCCTCCCAGCTCAGCAGGGCTGAGGGGGAAGGCTTGCTTAGTAATTGCTTGCCCTGTGCAGAGCTCACCTTGACCCTAACTGGGAACATTACCAAGGGCCCAGAGGCCCAGCACCTAAATGAAATGTGGCTTAACTCACAAGGAGCCTGGGTCTCGGCAAATTAGAATCACAAATAAAAATGAAAACTTGGTCCCATATGTCTTTAAACCCATGACGGTTACTGCTGATATGATACTGCAGGGGAAAACGACTCAGATTTTTGTTGGGTAGATGGATTTTTGGGGTCTCTCTGTGCAATTTTCTTTAACATAGTGGGGTTTTTGTCACTGTAATGAAAACTGCCTTCAGCTGAGAGGAGAAAAAAACAGAGAAGAAGAAAAAGAAACAATAGCAGGCTAGGAGCAGAATTTTCCAAATAAATTAAACAATTTGAGACAAAAGTTATATTAGAAACACGGATAAAACCTTATCCTTGAAGGAGTGAAGATCCGGGCTCTTAAAATTAATATAAATAGCACTGTGACTGCCGTGGGCATTAATTGAGATCTTTAAGCATAAGAGAAGACATGTATAAAATGAGGAAACTGCAAAAGAAAGGGTCAGAGTTAATAAAGAGGATTTGCAAAATCTGGGGGAAATTCCTGGAGCTTTGAGTGCCAACACCATTCCCTCTTCTTCACAGATATTGCAAAAAGAAGCAAAGGGAAAGAATACACAGCGATGCTTTTGCATGTGCTTCTTTGACATGAACAAGTATGGATTTTTCAGCATGTACAAGCCGTGAGTTCTGGAAGTCAGCCTATACCTAAGGCCAGCAATCTGGAGGTCTGAGATCTATTCTTAGCCAAACATAGATGTGACCTTCGATGAGTCTGCTACCTATAAATATAAAAACCACTCACTGTTCAGTTGGTTGGCAAGATTTATTGATGCGTATGAAAATATTTTTGAAGTAAAAATATGCTGATCCCAAGCTAAGTATTATTAACGTGGGAATAGGGGAGAGAAAAAGCGGTCAACAAAAGCAGAACGATTTGCATTAGTTCATCCAGCTCCCGTGGGAAACGTGTGTTTTGCTAGTGGGGAAACTGGGGCAGCCGGGTATGTGAAAAACAGAGGAGACAGCTTGCGCGTGTTCGTGTGTTTGGGAACGCAAGGGGGACAGCCCTTTATTAGGCAATAGATATGCTGAGTTTCAGGTTTACATTACCAGGAGACTTGGAAAAGTTGAAACTCAGCCTAACTAGGGCTGCCAATGGCCTCTAATGAAAATTTCCATTTGGAGAGACTAGATGTTGACTTGGCATGACACCAAACAAGCAGCCTGCTGCAGAATTTTACACCAATTGTATTTCTCCTAATTAAACCCTGTCTGACCTCAGCATTAAGAAACAATTTGTTTCAGGATATAACCAGCACACATAAGCAATTACATTCTGTTAGCATTAGCTGGCTCCTCTGCTATCCAGGGCTGCTCCTGCCGCGCATGCTGCCCAGGAGTCAGAGCTATAAAAAGCCTGGAGTGTTCGGAGCCTTTTTCTACCCTGCATACTAAGGACTAAGAATATCACCAGATTTTAGCCAAGGCAAAGATTCTGGGAACAGTGTGCTTCTGTGTTTATTACAAACGAGTGTCTATATATATATATATATATATATATATATATATATATATATATATGAATATTTCTATGACTTAAAAAAATCTGTTTATAAAAAAACCTGAAGAAGCTATGCTAATCTAGGTTTATAAGAATCCAAGTTTATTTAATATCCTATGTTTCATGTTCCTGTTCAGCTGTAACTCTTACATTTTAGCTGTTAGACTTGGTAGATTTTATATTTTAAACTGAAAAATGTTAGGTCCTACAAAGTTAGATCTAGGGTGGGTTAAAAGAGCATGTAACAGAGAAAGAGACACACAAGGGCCTACAGATGTGAAAGGTCTCAGCAGGTCCATTTGGCAAGATCATTTCACTGGCTGGAGCTCTGAGCCCAGGAAGAAGGAAGGGATGGCCCTCTGGCATGGCCTCGCTTAGCTGCTGGATCTTGGGCACATCCACATCCTCTCTGACTCTGTTTCTTTTTACAAAATGGGGCAGAGAACACCAACTTATTTCTCCTATGGCATTAGTGTACAAAGTAGATCATGCTTATATTGTGACTTGGTCCTTGAAAGTTTCGGAATACTGCCAACTAGTTCTTAGTCCATGCTCCATTCCGACTTCATTCGAAGCTAAGCTTCATACCTCCGTTCTTCTGCCACTCTTAGTTTGGGAGCTAGAAGGGAAAGTGAAAGAGATCTAAGGAGAAATTTTCCTGAAATCTCTTGGAGTTAGCCACCAGGAGTGTGTTTCTCCTTATGACTAAATTTTACCTTTAATACCTTAGAAAAATGTGTACCATTCAGGGACTGGAGGAATGGCTCAGCAGTTAAAGCACTTGCCTAGCAAGCCCTAAGTCAAATGCTAAATACCCGAGTTCGATTTCCCAGCACCACATAAGCGGGGTGTGGTGGCACATGCTTGTAATCTCAGCACTCAGGAGGCTGAGACAGGAGGATTGCCGTGAGTCCAATACCAGCCTGGGCTCCATAGTGAGTTCAGGACCAGCTTGGGCTACAGAGCAAGACCCTGTCTCAAAAGAAAAAAAAAACTGTACTGTTCCTTTTTTGATTTCACTCTTTCTACCTCTAAAATGAGAATAAAGCCATCTCATTTCCCCCCGTGGAGATGGGATAGGGATACACGAATTTGTTGGCAAAGTGCTTGGAGAGCCACATGACACAGGTGCTGCTGAGTGGAGTGTGGTTTCACTTCTGTGTGCTGTGGCAAGGTGTAGCACAGCGTAATTGTGGTGTCAGTCTTCGGAGTTTCTCTGTGAATCAAGAGCACCTTCTGTTGGCAGCTGGGTCTCATGAGCCTAAAAATAAAAGTAAAGTTAGCATTGAATAAAACTTACAGGAGACAGAAGACGGCATTCATGTTTTTTGCCCCTAAGACGTAAGGATGAGTATCTACTCTTGCCCCAAATGCACACGTGTGAATGACAGGTGATGCCATATTTTTGGCACATAGAGCCTAGAGTATGTAATGGTATGTTACAGTGGAATACGGGCTGAATCTTGAAGAGGAACACCTTTATCTGAGTCCCCTCCCACAGATTTTCTAGGCAGGTGGCCTAGGCAGGTCCTTTAACTTCACCAGGTTCCAGTGTGGCCATATTTAATTTTCCATATTTCACTCCTGCATTTTGATGTTCTTCTATTAGTTTCTTATCCAGGGAAGATACTGACTTACCTATGTGTATATAACAATTGGTGGATCGGTGAACCTAAACATCTAGGAGTCATGAGAAACACTTAGGAAAATGCAGCCTTGTAAAGCTAATATAAGGCCCAGAAATCTGCAATGCTAAGAAATTATCCCATTGAATCTGAGACTGGTAGGCTGCCCATAAAATACACACCAAGAACACTTTCTGATGCACTGTAGACATTTATTACATATGTATTGAATCTATCTGTATCAAGAAAAACCCTAACCCACTAGGATGTATCAAAACTTACCTGTTGGGGTAAGTGCTTAACTATCGGGGTCAGCATTCAATTAGGAGGAGAGAGATGAGTGAGGATTGCTAAGAATCAAGGTGGGAAACTCAAGCCCCATAAGGGCAGTGAGACCCTTTGGCTGGCTTTAGGGCGGGCATTCACCTCACCCTGTGTGATACAAAACCTTCCTTGACCTCAGTGCTCGTTCACTGACTCTTGACATGGACCTCACACTCACAGCTCTGACAAGGAGATCTGCTCCACCCTCGGCCTGAAATCTCCAACCATAACTGATTTTACTTTTCATCTTTGTTTCTGCACTCCTTTCCCATTCATTGATTTTTCTAGAACCTGTTGATAATGGTTCTGGTTTTCCCAAAAAACACCAAGTGTTTAGTGACGTAACCAGAAACTCTGTGTAGGGCTGATGGTAAAATATGGCCTATTCAATTAAATTTACATTTCAGGCAAAATACTGGTATCTTTCAAAGTAGATCATAAACACTGCCCAGAGCATATTTATAGTAAAAAAATTTTTTTTTGGTTTATCTGAAATTCAGGTTTAACTGTGTGTTCCCTATTTTTCTCTGCTAGATCTGGTAGATCTAACTGGATGATCTCGGTGTCTACCTTTGGCTCCTGTTAATATCTTGAGCCTTGATGGTTACAGTTAGCTAAGCCTTAGGATGACATACTTAGCCTTTCTTTTTCTGTATCTGTGTCTGCAAAAATATTTCCTTTTTTATGTTTCTAAGCTTTCAATTTACATCTTTCTAGTCCTTGTTGCCTTTTTCAGTTTTCATGTATCATTTCTGGCCGGTGTTACCCAGACTGGAGACTGTTCCAGATCCTTGTTTCCAATTTAATGTAGTCTCTAAGATAAACTAGGAAGCTCTGGTATAGAAAACCAAGTTAGAAAAAATCCATAGGGAAATCTTTTCTTTCTTCATTTCTGTCACAAATCTTTCCCTGTTGCACTTCTTTAAAATCCCTTGACCTTGACCTAACATTGCTCCCAGAATTCTTCACTCACACCTACACTTTTGACAGTACCAATGGTTGTCCTCACCATTACTAGGTATTATTTTATCAGATGTACCTGAAATGAACCCTCTCCCTCCAAGAAAGAGTCCCCTCACCTCCACCCTATCTATAGGATTTATGAAATTCCTGAGGATCAGATCTAAACGTGGAGTCTGCTGAGACAGATCACACAAGTCTGGAATGTTCCTAAGGTAATGGGATTCTGATGTGATTCTACCAGAGTCCAAAGGAAAATATTTTTCTCTGTTTGATACGCACTACTTCAAATTCACCTCAGATTTACCTCGATGGGGGTTTGATAAAGATAAATGTGAGCTATAGATTTCCATTTACCAAACTGCCTCAAATTAAATCTTTTTACATGTGCCCTTATTTTTGCTCATAAGGCTACCCTAATTCCAAGAGGGTCAGAAACTTCTAGCGATGGAGTTGCTTTATTTTTAGTGTTAAAGTCTCTAAGTAAAATATGCTGCTATTGTCTTAAACTTTTTGCACATCTTCCATGGGGTAATGTCATATCTGGGATTCTCAATGTCTGAGAGCTGATAGAATTCTTATTCTCAAAAGATAGTTTTGCACGTACCTGTAAAATTTTTCTTCAGACTTTGCTTTTCTGGGAAATTTTATGTTGATATGTCAAACACCCTGTGGAAGGCACATGTAATCTATCAAACCAGGACACAGAAAGCTTTTAAAAAGCAGTAGTGTCTGCCTGTTGTCCCACCACCATATCCATATTCTGAAGAGGCAGTCCATTTTGGCTACTGTATGTACATCTCTCTTGAAAGTCGAGTCTGCAATTTGAAGGTCAGAGGTTGGAGAGCCATGTGGAGGTATCTGCAGCTCCCCACGTGACAGATAGCCCAAGTGATGTTATCTCACCTAGGCATTTCTCTTCCTTTTCTAGTGCATTGTGTGCATCACTTTGGGCGATGAAGAACTAGGCAAGAGTTCATCTGGATTAAATTAGGTAATTGGAAGAGAGAAAGAAGACTTTCAGAATCTGATGAGGAAAAGCATTGCATAGAAAATTATTACAGGGAACCCAAAGCATGGTCATATTAGGAGAGAGAGGACCACACTGCCTAAGAACACTAGTTCTGAACTCTCATGGTCTCGATTTGAGTTGTGGCTCTCCCATATACTATGTACATTTATGTAGATAAACATAAAAAGTCCATGTGCAAAGTAAGAACTTTTGCCAAGATTAGTTGTGTAGCCATGTAAAGCAGCTAGAAAAAGGCCAGAAACACATTAAATAATGAAAGTAGTAGTGATTGCATTAGTTTTCTATTACTGTGTAACAATTGCCATAAATGTACTCAGAGCCACAAAAATGCATTACGTCAGTTTTGTAGGTCAAACACCTGCTGGGCTCACTTGATTTCTCTACTCTGCGTTCATAGGCTGAAATCCAGGCATTTATTGGGCTGGATTTTCATCTGGAAGCTCCGAGGAAGACTCTGCATCCAAGCTCGTTCAGGTTGTTGGGCAAATTTAGTTTCCTTCTGGTAGGAACTAGCATCTCTAACTCCTTGCCTTTGTTAAGCTGGAGTCTTCTCTTGGCTCAAAGCCACATGCATTCTTTGTCACATGGGTTACTATATCAACAAGCCGGCAACCATGTGTCAGATCTCGTGTTTGTGTATGTTTGCATGCACATTTTTATATGTATATATACTGGGCGTTGAACTCTGGGCCTTCACACTGAGCTATATTTCCAGGCTTTTTCCTTTTTTATTTTTGAGACACGGTTTTGTGAAGGCATGAAGTTGCCTAGGCGTGGCTTGAACTTGTGATCCTCTTGTCTCAGTCCCTCACACTGATGAGATGGTAAAAGTGCACCATTACTCCTGGCTCAAATCTCCTCTGTCCTACGGTTTCTCTGAGATACTCTCCAACTCCCAGCCAGAGAGAAGACTCATTTTTATGCTCATCTCATTGGGTCATACCCACTGAACATCTTCTGATCTTCAGTTCAGTAAATTCAAGGGCCTTATCCACATCTACCAGACTTCTTCCCAGAAGTACCCCACAAGGACATGATCAAATAGCTGAGGACAAAAATCTTGAGAAAGAGCATCTTTAGAATTCTGCATGCCCCAGTGATTATGAAGAGATGACCCAACCTTTTGAGCGGGCTTTATATGCAAAAGGAGAGCTGAAGCTGTATTTGGATGCCATTAGGAGAAACCGTCGAATTGTTCTGTTCCAGAAAGCAGAATTTTTATCTTTACCTTTGAGAGGACAATCAGGAGTTGTAAAATGAGAAACGGGCAAAGAGGAGAGAATTGAGCCACTTGGCAGGTAAATAAAGAAGTTTCAGGGTCAAGCTGCTAATACTATATTTGAGGGTCAGATATCCTCACAATGTTGTGTACGAGTAGCTTTCTGAGAAAATTTGGCAAAATTAAACTTCAGGGCTGAGTAGATGTATTGTTGAAAAGAACAGTTTGAGGTGACCCCTAGAGATCCCAAACTCATTCAGCGAATGAAGGGGCTCCGAGCCAGAGGTGGCCTAAGCAGTTTGTGGAATCTTAAAATGGGAATTGCATTTGCCAGAAATTTAGTGACAAAGCCTAAACTTGAATGTTTGGTACAACATTTTCTTATCTTAAGAAACACATCAGTCATTAAGTAACATTTCTTACATACACACACAAGACAGAGCTGTACAGAATACCTAGGAATCATCTGGTCTAAAATCTTATTTTCTTGGATCAGACAGGCAGGCATTCTTCCTGTGCTTACTAAGCTCATGCATCCACCCACCCACTCTTCCATTAATCTACTTCATCTCTCCATCTATCCAGTCCTTTGACAAATATCTCCACAATGACCGAGATGCACAAGGCATTGTTTTGGGTATTCAATGAAAGAGTTGCTGCCTGTTGAAAATCATGATGTACTGGAGGAGATGGACAATAGGTTAATCAATGCACAATACTACAATTTCAATTATAAATGCTAGAGAGACGTAAAGTGGTGTAAGGGAATGGATGCTGATGGCATATGGTTTAGATGAGGTGATTGAGATGGTCGCTCTGAAGTGCTAACGGAGTAAATTCTGACTAAGTTAGGCAAGATGGAAATGTATAGCTTAGAGAGTGCTGGACCAGGAGGAGGGTGAGAGGAAAGGGAGCCTAGATTTTGCTGGTTTCTTTTTTGCTAAATCGGCTTTGATATCACTTAGGTAAAGACATCAAAGATTCTTAGTCATAATCAAAACCTGTTCTCAATAGATAAATGGAAAACTCGCAGCCACCATGATTTTCAGGTACAGACAGCATTGTCTGGTAGATTGAAGTGGGCTTGTCTGAAGGCTTTTGGGAGCAGTATTCTGAAAAGGCCGCTCACCAAAACCATTTGTAGCCAAAGTTTAAGCCCCCTTCATGGGTACTGAAAAGCTGATTATCCTGCTAGGTTAGCCGTTCTCTCCACCCTGGCTATCTGTCTGCCTCTCTTGTGTTTTGGAAAAAGATCGAATGGGTTTTCCTTAACAAAAATAAAATGTTAGGGTGTTCTATAGATGTTGGGTTAGCCAGAAGGAAAAAAAAAAGATGAAGTTCAGGGGTGAGGTTCAGGGTGGAGCTAAGTCTGTCTTCTATCATAAGGAACACATGTCCGTTATACAATTTATCTGTTTCTCTGTGTACAGCATGCAGAGGAAGAAGGGTGCATACTGTCCTTATTTAGGAAGTGATGGAGGACATCAGACATTTTATCTGAAGAGAAGTAAGTTAAGGGAAATAGAACATTTAGCAGAGCTATGGTTTTTCCCTTTTCTGGATTCTGGGGTCTGTAGAAACAGGAATATCAGTATATTCGTCACTATATCCCCAGAACCGAGCCTAGATCTGTTACATTGTACATGTTCAATAGACAATAGCGGAATGTAGAAATAGTGGATATGCAATAAAATTGCATGTTTTTCTAGGTAGAAGAGCTATTTCGTGTCGGGAGTAAATAAATGAATAGTTCTCTAACACATATGGGAAATGATGATAAATGTAAGAGCGAAATTCCATTCTAGGAAGGGAAGATTTTTTAAAATAATTCTGTTTGTTACACAAAAGACATTGTTGCCTTAAAAGAAAGTGGGATTCGAGGCCTTGAAATTATTTAAATGGAAGATGGTTTGGATCTGTTGAGGGATAAAGGATATTTTTTGAATAGGAAGCTAGCTATTGGAAAATATTTGAGATCACTTTATCTCTAAATATTAGAGGTAAGTGGGATGCATTCTGGGAAGCATGGTATTTCCCAGGTATGGGCAAAACCTGCTCTTATCAAAATGATAAGGAGACATTAATGAAATTAAGGTGGATCTGGCAGCTGCTTGATACCCATGCTCCTCATGCTGCCCCCCGCACACCCTTGCATAGCACTCTCTTAACTTGATACCTATTCTTAGAGCCCCAGAGTGCAGACAAATAAAATTTGAATGTGCCAGAAGGCAGCGTTTATCCCTGGGTGGAGTCGTCCACCCCACTGGATGGTAGAAGGCCCTTTCATCACTCTTCTTGCTCCCAGACTGTAAATGAAGAGCTAATGAAATGAGTTTTGGGGCAGAGCAATGCCCTGGAGGTGCGGTGGCCCAACCTTTTCCCTTAGACCATTTGCCTTTAACTCTCTCTTGAGCAACCGTTCAGTAAAGTTAATAGCTACAAGCTCTTCAGGGGAAGATTTGTTAAAATCATGTCCAAGAAAATAAATATAATGAACGAACAATCTCTGGAGAAAGGCTTGACATTTTTAAAAAAATGTAAATTAGCCTCCCAAGGATCTGCTATGAAAGAGGCAAGGTACATTAGTACAAATGAGGTATTTTTACAGCGATTAAGGGAGCCATCTCCTGGGGACCACACCTGAACTCTTAAAAGCTGAACCAAAAACCAGTTGTGTACCCAGGAATGTAGCGTGACAGATTTGAATGTATTCCACTAATAACTCTCCTCACCCCAGGCGTGCGTCTCAGCGCACGGTTCCCCTGTTGCTCAATGAGCTTTGATACAAGGGTGCTGGAGCTTGGCTTTGAACTCCTCTGAACCCAATTATACCCAGCCATTTGGAAGTGCCATGGTGGGACTGTGGTAGAACAGTGCTCTCTGAACTAGCGCATAGAGAGTTCAAGACGGAGTTGACTGCGGCGGGTCTGGCAGCCGATTCAGATGCGGAAGTGGGCTGCCAGTGGCACGGCTGTCTGCCAGCCTGAAAGGAGGATGGAGGATATAAAAGGGAAATTCAATTAGTTAACCAAAAATGGATCCAGCGAACTGGAGGGGCAGCTGGTGGCAGCTCCTGTGCTTTGATCTGTGGGAGAAATGGCTCACTTCCGCCCTGTTCCTTGCTCCGGAATTGTGGCTGAAAGGGCAGTTCTTCCCCACAGTGAAGGGAGGTACTGCCCTCCGCAAAGCATTCCAGATCTTCAGTCGTAATGGAAATCAGTTCTTCAAGTGAGAATCCTACCCCTTTTCACCCAATCAGCTTGTGACCAATTAAGATGACCCCCGTAGAAAAAAAAAGAGGAACCGGCAGGCAGGTTATTGCTCCTGTCCTATTGGGCAGGAGTGCTTTTCTCCCAGACAGAGGTGTCGCCTCCGGAAATACAGTGCTCAGAGTAGGAGAGAGAGAGAGAGAGAGAGGCAGAGAGAGGCAGAGAGAGAGAGAGAGAGAGAGAGAGAGAGGCAGAGAGAAAGAAGGAGAGAGGAGGAGAGAGGCAGAGAGAGAGAGAGAGTGAGAGGGAGAGAAGACTTTTGTAACCAGGCTCTAAGAAAAGGAGCTGTCTTTTATTTATATCATAAATCAGTTTTGTTCTATGCTTTGATCTTAAAGCATAGAATGACACTTTAAGTCTGATCCCTCTAACACGGATCTTTTTTCGTTGATTGAGGCAGACGCGACCTGTGAGCCTCTAAAGCAGAGAGCCTTTCTCACGTGTCCTCTTTAAAATTTGAAGAAGAGATGAATAAGAAACAAGAATGACTAATTTTTCTAGCTTTTCCGGTGATCAGAAATCACCAAACCATTGAAAAGTAGCACCTCCAAATGTGTAAGTGATTTGTGTAAGGACCCGAACTGGATACTACTGAAGGTGGTTTCTTCATCTTCAAATGGAATGAAATGAACAAGCAAGTGAAGGGAACCCTCCCGGGTCTGGCCTGGGGGATGTGCTGTTTCCTGGAGGATACAGCGGCTTAAGTCATAAGGGCGTGTCCTGCCCCCACTGTGCCCTTGGATCTCACGGAAGCCATGGACCAGACACTTCCCTCCTGCTCTGTCTTCTCAGGAATCTCCCACAGCTCCTATTTGCGAGGACGAGGCTCTCACCTAGCCTGTGCTTTGGTTGGGAACCTTGGTCTCTGACCTGGTATCAAAGGCGCAGGACTGCTTGGAACCAACAAACTCCCCGATGTTATTTGGGAACAAGCCCTCTGCCCTCTCTTCTTTTCTTTGTCATTCCTTCCCTTCTATTTCTGGCCCAGGCATTCCTCAGTAGAGCTAATTCTCCAGACCATAGCCTGAGTAGGGATGGTCTGTGTTTTTAGCCCTAAGTTGAGGAGCCAGGCTCGGAACACGAAGAATACTTGCTATGACAGTAGGAAAATACCTCTTATTTACTTCTGCTAAAGTTAGGACAAAACACAAGTTACTATATTCATAAAGGTTCCTGTCATACAGACGTCAGCGCTTTTCTAGAACACAGATTAGAGCAAACATCCTTGGCTCTGTCTTGCCTCTTCCTTCTAGTACGGGAGAAACGGCCACATCTTTACTGGTCTGGTGGTTCTAACATGTTTGCTGTTATGATAATGAGAACCTTCCTTTCATCCCGCCCGCTTCCAGCTGCTATTCCTCTCTGTGCGTGGCAAAAGCCTCCTAATTGGGCTTCCTACCTCTGGGCTTTCTCCAGTTTAGTGTATCATATAATAATGACATTTGCTACTCTGTGCCAGGGACTGGGTGAAGCACTTTGCACAAATTATCTCAGTGTGTCTTCACTAGTGCCCAAAGGCTAGAGACTGTTATTGTGCAGATAAATCTATTGATCTCCCTTTAATTCATTTGTGTGTACAGTGGTGTTAGTTCGCCTGTTGCATGAAGTCCAGTGTTCTTTCTGCATACAATGAGAAGCCGTATACACAGAGTGCTGTTTCTGTTGCCCCCACTGCTGTTGTCAGTGTCATTTCCCCTGTCATTCGGCCGTTCCTTGAATTATCCACACCTACTGGCACAACAGCAAACCTTTACTTGTTCTTTCTTTCCAAACCCAGGGTTCTTTCTACCCAGTACCGACCCGGACAATCCCGCATGATTGTCCATTCCAAAGTACCACACAGATCGACCCTCTCTTTGCTTACACAATAGTACTATTTTCATGCCACTTATTACAATTTCCACTTAGATCATTTGTTCATTTGTATCTGTTGTCTTGCTTCTTTATATTGAAACGTATCTCTGTGAATCAGGGATTTTTTTTAGCTCTCTCCTTCCTACCTGTCTTTCCAGCCTCGTTTTACTAATCTAACATAGAGTACATGCTATACAAATAACAGGGAAACCAATGATTGCAAGGTAAGCAAAAAGAAAATAAGAAAGAAAGGAAGACGACCCTAGATCTCAGACAGGGACTTGAATAGTCATAGTGTTCCTTAAGTAAGAGAAAATGAAGGACTGATTTAGGAACTGTAATTCCTCTAGGAATGTTTTCCCAAGAATAAGCGACAATTACCTGAGACAGCATCTCTCTGGATTCCTCCTTTCATTAGAAGATGGCAAAATCGCTAAGGCATATTATGTCGACACCTTGCTCTTACAGTTTCTAGAAGGAGTGGTGTTAAAGTTGCCATGGCAGCAGCGTATCTGTAACTTGCTACAGATGTGAGAGTCAGTTTTAAAGTTTTCTTGGAGATTCAAAAATATATACTGCTCTCTAATTTTGCATAACTAGCTGTTAATTGTCCATAACTCCTTCCCTCCCTCTTTGTCTCCCCCCCCCCCTTTCTTTGTGCTAAGACTATTTTTGAACATTATTCCTTTGGAAAAAGAGTAAAAATCACGTCTCTGCTTATATGCACTGCTGTCCGCCTGTTAATTGCTGTCACGAGTCCTAGTGTCATTGATCAGAGAAGACAAGATTTATAACATGCTAAAGGGATCATGTACAGATCTGCTGGTATGATGCCCTGCTTCTCACAAAGGTTTGCTTACCCCAGCCTGGTCTAGATCTGCTTTGTTTCTTGGGCCTGTGAGTGTTTTGTTACCTGTGTGCAGATACACACAATTGACTTCTCCGCTTGTCCCCTTCCGTCTTTTGTGTTTCTGCCCATATAGTGTTTTCTCACAAATCTTCCCCGGCCATCTACCCTAAAATGTTCTGTTTCACATGTTTACAATTTTGACTGTGCTATAATCATCTTCACAATGCTGTTTACTACATGCAACTGTTTATAAATATTTATTTGCTTACTTATTTGTTTTCCTCATGAGAATATACACTCCAAGAGGATAGAGGCACCTTTTTCTTATTTATGAATAATGTTCCATTATATAGATATTTAACTATATATACATTTAACAGTTGATGGACATTTGGCTCTATCTAGCTTGAGATTCTATTACAAAGCTAATAGACATTTATGTATCAGTTTTTGTATGAGTGTATATCTTCATTTACTGTTTATAAATAACCAAGGATAGAATTCTCCATCATACAGTATTTAAATTTTTAAAAAACTGTCCACCTACTTTCCAAAGTTCTACTCTTGCTTGTTTATTTTATTCCCAATGTTTATTAAGAATTGTTGTAAGAATGATAATATGAAAAAACATTCTTGAATATTTTATAAAATTGTTACATTCAAGCCTAATTTCTTCACTCCTAAATAACTAGCAAGAAATATTCCATCATGAAATGAGAATTTTATTCTTGTCACATTTCCAATTTGGCTTTTTGACAGAGAGAACTCCGTTCTGAATTTAATGCTTACTCATGGGAATTGTAGTATTCCAGGTTTGTAGATACGTGTGCTCAACTTACCATATACATGTCTACTTTCTATTAAATGCTTATGGTCTTATTATATATGTACTTTTAATTAAAGCAGTTTCAAATGTCTTTTTAAAGTAAAGGTCATGAACCTCAGCTTGTTTATATTTGAACATGGTTAATGCTGCTTCTGACCCAACTTGAGAATGCTACAAATTTCATCAGTGTCCTGGCACTGTTAAAATATTTTTATCTTGTTGGATTGATCTAATCCCCAAAATGACTTTTATGTAAAACCTAGGCACTGAAGTAATTATTTTCCTGTGTTCCACTAAGTAACTATGTTTACCTCGAGTATATAAAAGTATCTCTTCTTTGAGAAGCATTTCTCAATAAGGCATAAAGTTTTGCGCTATTTTATGAAAGTATGACCTCAATTTCTAAAACACAATACATACCCTTTTTAATCTTTGAATACGTACTCATATTTTTGATGTTGGTTTCACAGAACTCCCAAAGAACTCCCTGTGCATAGAAGGGTATTTAGCTGATGTTGGTTTAATACGTATTTGATAAGGAAGGAGCAGAAAGTGTTGATTTTTGTGTAACTCATTCATTTGTTCAGACATCCATTCATATGTTACAGGTGGACATATGTTACGAGCCCTCGGGGCATTGAGGGAGGACAGAGGGCTAGAAAGTACAGCCCTATCGTTCTTCAAGGTTGTTTTATCGCCACATACACCATGTCCAGGTAGTGATAAAACCAAATCAGCAGAGTGAAAATGATGAGTTTGTGGAGACGCTGGTGGGAGGCTAGAGCTAGCGGAGGGGAGCAGGGGCTGTGGGGTCTCAGGTAAGCAGGTTCCTAGCTTCTTTCCACTGGAGGGCGCTGGAAGTTGCACCAGTACTGAGCTCTCCTAGAGTTGGATACCAAGGGTTAACTTGCCATCATAAAATCAGCATGAACACTGCCGAAGAGGCCTGCGCACACCCTCAAGTAAGTAATTAATCCTGGCTGCTTTCCGTTCTCTGGCTTTCATCATCCTTAATGTTATCTAATTGTAAAATTATTCTTCAAACCTTCTTAGTAGAAAGGAAGAAAATGCCCAGGCCCAGCCTGCTTCTCTTGAGGGCATGGCAGCCTCCTGCATGTTGGTGGAAGTACCCACGATGCTGCTAATTAAGAGTATGTGAGCACTTGAGAACTTTTTCTCAACTTTCATAAAGCAGCTTACAAAAGAGTTCTCGCAGAGCATTTCTTACGGCTGCTGAGCTGCCATTCCACAGGAATGTGGGCTGCCTCCACATCGTCTCTGGCTGACAGACTGACACAGTGCTGGGTCCACCTAGAGATACTGTGGGACCATTCCACCTCGTATGAAGGCAAGGTTTCCGGTGCCAAGGTTTTTCAACTCATGGTGACACAGGTAGATAAATCAAGTTGTCACCTTCCAAGAACACCTTTTTGCCCTGTCTGTCTCTCTCCTTCAAACATGAAGGCCTTTCTGTAGACCAAGTCATTTCTCTACCCACGACTGTGGCAAGGGGGCATCAAGCTATCTTTCCACTGTGATTACCTGCCCAGACCTTTGGCCTTGAGGTCTCTAGGTAGCCTTAGCAACATAAGGGCAATGTGCTATTAAAATGATGACTATTTTCTTCAGGCTAGTTAAAGAATAGGAGAGACAGTCTTGGATGGCATCCTGGTCACGGGGGAAATACCTCATGTGTCTCTGGGGTGAAATATAAAACCGAGGGCTTGACCTCTTTTGGCCATTAAAGACCTTTGGGTTCTCTCCTGTCTCTCTGTTTCCTACAAGAGTAGTGATGGTATTAATTCTGTGGATGGCTAAATTCTAACTGGGGTAATTATGCTGTCACCCTAAGTCCCCCTGGAGATTTGGTTAGAAAAGTTATTCTTTGATCATGCTCTTAAATCCTGCGGCGCTGGGCTTTGTAACATGGCAGGTGAAGAATGGCGATTGGATTCCACATTCCCCCTCTGCTGGGTGAGCAATGCTAATTCTATGTATGCATTCTGCTCAGTGCTTGGGGATTCTCCTGGCCAACACTGATGCACTAAGCATGAGCTATTATTAGTTGAATCCCAGAAAAAAATCAAAAGAATTTGTTGTTCTAGGTGATATGGCTTTGATAAATTTTAGTTAAAGCTCCTAACAAGTATCAAAATAATAGGGAAGGGAAAGATTATCAGGAGTTCAGGGAAAACATTGTGCATGCACACACACTATATATAGATAAATACATATATATAAACATTTCTTTACATGTTAATATTTTTATTATAAACATAGCAAACAGTCTAATTTGTCACTTTTTGTTTTTAATTAGGAATCTCTACTAGGCTCAGTTTGTACAGATATGTAATCTTAGCACTCTGTGAGTCCCAGGCAGAAAAAGCATCAAGTTCAAGTTCAGCCTGGGCAACCTAACAAGACTCTGTTTAAAATAATAGGCCAACAATGTAGCTCATTGTAAAGGTCCTAAGCTTAATCCCAGTCGTTCCCAATCTCACAGTAAAAGAGAATCTTCCACGTGACTCAGTGGAGGATTGTAGGTATTGGGTGTGGGACCTGAGCTGGGCATGTTTCAGGCAGTTGTGTTTTAGAGTAAAATAATATGGCTGAAGACACTTTAAAATTATGGTGAGGGAATCATAGAGAAAGTGATTATAGACTTTAATGAAAATCTCTGAATGCTAAATTATTAAACTCTTAGAGCAACCCAACTACAGAGAGTTTACAGAGCTTAAGGGCTTCATGCGCATTGGATGATTAAATAAAACATATGGCTGGATGTGGGCCATACGAGCAGCTTTATAATTAAAGCAAGGGACACGCCTACATAACTAACTTTGGGGACAAACTTAAGCATAGAAATGCTTAGATTTTCAGTCTCTTGTGTCTCCTCTTTCCTCATATTTATTTTGATGACTAAAATTAAAGAAATAATTTAGCAGATTTTATAATCCTAAGTGGAAAGGAGTCTAAATCTCTATCAAGAGGAGATGTATAAGTCAGGTAATGAAGTAAATAATATAGATCCCACTTCCGGTCATGAAAAGAGGCTATATACTAGGTAGTTCTGAAATCTCACATTTATGTAAGTCTTTATTTGTGAAAGTATATATTTCTGAGTATGTACGGTATAAGAACTAATTCAAGACATTTATACCAAATTTCACAATGATGATCTGTCGGTTTAACCATTTTTATCTGTTTTATTTAGGCTAAATATTGTAAGTTATGTTGTGTAAGTAGTATTGAGCATTGTACCTAATTGAAAACAATGCCGCAGAAAAAACATAATCCCACCCATAAGTCTCTGTGCCATAATAGCTTGAATGATATTTTACTCTATAAGGCTGAATCAACCACCCATTGTAAAATTTAGTGCAAATTGGTTTGTTCTGAATAGAGTGTTTTCTTAGCTGGGGGAGAAGATGGCAAAAATTGCTCTGAAGCGATGTTGAGTTTGAATTCTGAGGTTTCAAGCAGAAATTTCAGCAAAGCCCTATATTCTGATGTAGTCTTTGATGATCGCGAAGCCTCTGTCCCTTGCACAGAAACCCAGGCTGGGCTGTGGCTGTGGAGACCTGTTTTCCTAGCAGCGAGGAAGCCTGAGAGGGGTTAGAAAGGGTGGGCAGAGACTGGGGAAGCCATCCGCAGCCCAAGGCGTACACGGATCCTGCAGCTCCTGTGCTGCTGGCAGTAAGTAATAAATGAAATATCAAAAGAATGATAAAATGTTAATCAAATAGATGGTACTACATAGAATCTTGTCTTTCCTTCTGTGAGAGACCAAAAGAAATTTTCACATGTTACCTTTTAAAATATTCCCTTCTTTGGAGTCTGAAAATAGCTAAAACAGCTGGATTTCAATGAGCACTTACTCTGTGTCAAACACTTCTCCAGGAGTTTCACAAGTATTCACTTATTTAAAACTCACAATGAGCCAGGAAGGTAGATGCTGTTATCATCTCCCAGTTAGGAACAGTGGGACAAGTTAACTAATTTGCCCAAGTTAGACACGCGATATAAATGCCTAGTGGAAAGTCAAAGACTTTTCATTTTATTTCCTCCATTTTCTCCACCATTATTTGAACAATTGTTGAGAATGGTCTTTGCATGTTTTCCTGAGGCTTTGTGTCTTCCTGCGAGAAACAACTAGTATGATTTAGACTTAAGAATTATGAAAATTTCATGAGAGGTGTTCTGTAAGTAGTCAAAGCAGTGGAGATGCTCCTGCATGGGGTTGTGTCCTAATAAAGCCATCATAAGCTGAAAGATGCATTTAGTCTACCTGCTGCCCAAACACAGCGTAGGCTTGTCTGCTTTAAACGTGTTCAGGGTGCTTACGCTAGCCTGCTGTTGGGCAAAATCACCTAACGAAAAGTCTATTTTACACTACAGGGTTGGTTATTTTATGAATCAATTGAAAACTGTAGCGACAATGGGTAGGAGATGGGTCCTCTGTATTCCCCAGCCCTTTATAAGGTTTGTGTTTTGAGACAGACCTCACAACGTCACTAATTTGCCCAGATTATATTCAAACTTGTGATCCTCCTGCCTCAGTCATCGTAGAATGGTGAGATTACCACTTTCAGCTGGGTGTGCTATCTTCATGCTATTAGAAAGCAAAGCAAAAAAAAAAAAACAAACAAACAAACAAAAAACAAACAAAAAAAACTAGTCAAACACTAAATTTGAACTATTGTAAATCACCGTGAACCAGGGACTCTGTATTGTCTCTTTGCACTTAGATATGGCTACTGGCGATAGAAACCCCTATTCATATCCTCCCTGTGTCATTGCATAAAAATCAAGATTCAAGATGGATCTATGTATAGGCTTCCAATCTATTACATGCAAATTTTTGGGCTATGATTACCACTAACAAAATGGTCATATCTTCCAAATAATAAAAACTTAACATATAGCCTTGGTAAATTATTTTTTCAAACTATACATAATGCACACACACACACACACATATGCACACACTGCACACACACACATACACTAAAGGACATTTAAAGTTTACATCATATAATTATTTTGGAATGTGATAGATGAGATAACATTTAACTCTTTTTTAATATGAAGAATGAATCACATTAATTGAAAAAAATAACATTACAGCAAATTTAAAGTTGCTCTGGAAAAATGACCCGGCCTTGAGTAAGTACTATGCATCACGTTGCAGGGCTGGGGCTGCATCTCAGCTGCTGGTGTCAGCCCCCCTCCTGGAGGGTGTCTTTACTGTGGAACAGTGTCTGCGGAGACATGAGTTCCAGGAGAGACATGAGAGAGGGGTTTCGTCCGTGAGAAAAGGCAGAGTGGCTCCTCATCGCAGATGCAGCTGGAGGGGAGAAAATGTGAGGGAAGAAGATAGAGAAGCCCAAGAGATAACTAAATCCTAAAACGGACCCGTATTTCTTGACCGTTAATGAAGTTTATATTCTTAAGAGCGCTGTGTGAGAGTTGTGTGTACTCTGTGTAAATCTGAAAAATTCACAGTGGCTGAATAACACACTGGCTTCTGTTACAGAAGAAGACAGACATGAAGAAGCAGAAACCCAGAAAGTAGAAGAATCCAAGAACGTGAGGATTCTCAGGAACATAAGATAAGGAGGCAGAGTATGGACAAGAGGGGAAACTGACACAAACACAGCTAGACCTGCAGGGCTGGGAGGCCCGGGATAGACACTGGTACCACACTCATGGACACATGCTGTTTGGATCTTCTCACCTATTAACATAAAATATAGAAAGAAGGAAGAATCTGTATTTCATGGTCTGGAGTGTAAGTTTGTGTGATTTTTTTTTGACTTCTGTATGAAATAAAATAAAACGTAAGTCTCTACTTGTGAGCAGAATATTGGTCACGGTCAGGATTATTTTTTACGTAGTTGGAAGTTTGGTTTTGAAAAGGTGCTGTCACTCAGCAATATGGCTTCCCAATGACACAGGCCTGGTATTTAAGTTTCCTAAAGTGGTTATTGTGCTGTAACGATGAACCTAGGCAAATATCAAGGAACATACAGAATATATAATGCAAAGGGCATAAGCAATGTACACGATCCTTCCACCTTTCAGTGTTTACCTTTGGAAAACTTTCTTTCCTTCCTTCCTTCCTTCCTTCCTTCCTTCCTTCCTTCCTTCTTTCTTTCTTTCTTTCTTTCTTTCCCTTCTCCTCCCCCACCTTCTTATTAAAATATAACTGCTTAGATTAATAAATAAGTGTCATCTTGACATAGCAGACGAAAATAGTGTAAAAGCTTCCTCCTTTGGTATGTAACGTCTGATGAACTGGGCCCATGCTCTAGGGACCCCATCCAACCACATTGACACGTGGTGATGGGGTGTAGCCCCTGCCCCCAGTGCTTTCAGAGCCACATGACCAGGACTGACCTACACAGCAGTGGCTGCTGTGGTCAGAGCATCTTAGTAACATTTTAAGGAGTCATCTTTCTACTCCTTTACATCCCATTCATTTTAACTCACTGTCATTTTTCACCATTCCTAAACACTCAGTGATCAAACTCGCAGCGTACCGCTGGCCTCCTAATGTCAAATCACAAGGGAAAATTTTTCATCCTTATTTTATGCCACTTTGAATTTGATGCCATTGCTCACTGTTTCTTGTTCATATTCAGAGCTCCTGAGTGGCACTATTCCCTTTTGGATCTCCTGTTTCAACTGTGCACTCAAATCTCTTTTGATAGTTACTTTGTTTTTTCTCCCTTTTATATGATATTATTCCCTGGTTTTATCTGGTTTTATTTGTCATTCCACAAATATTATCTTCCTTTTAAAAATGTCCCTACACTAATACACACTTTTTTGTTTTAGACAAGCTCTTGCTGTATAGTTCAGGCTGGTCACGAACTCACTATCTAGCCCAGGCTGGCTTCAAACTCATGGCAATCCTCCTACCTCAGCCTCCTAATTTTTGAGGCTACAGGTGAACACCATCATGCCCAGCTTTAGATATGTTAAATTATTCTCGTTCTCTCTCCCACATGCTAATTCTTGATGAAATGTTATTTATTCGATACTAGCAATATTTTTTCAATTTTATTCTGTATGTTTATTGCTTTTCTTTGCCCTTTTTCATGAAATATAAGAAATGGTTTTTAAATGATATTCTCCTCAAGCTTTCCATTCTGTCACGCTGGTATCTCCTCACTGTGTCCTTCTCCCAATATTCCTACCGTGGTGTAGTCACAAACTTCGTTGATTGCAGTTGACCGTGGGAGTTGTTTTGGGCAATCGTATGTTAGCGATCATCGTGCAACAGGAGATGTCGCTAGTGCTAGCACATCTGGGCTATTCTAAAAATCTTCCCTTTTAGAATTCTGCCACCATGCTATAAGGAAGGTGGTCTGCACCTGACTGCTGGAGGATGCAGGCCATGTGGAAGAAAAAGGCATTCCAGCCAACAGTCAGCGCTAGGGCCCCAGACACAAGAGAGGCTTCCTGGATTTATTTCCAGCCCATCTTGAGTTCCCAGCTGGATGCAGCTGCTCAGAGACCCCAGCCAACCCCACACACAGAACTGGCCTGCTGACCACGGGATGTTTTACAAATTCAACAGTGCTGCTATTTTTAGCTCCTGAATTCCAAAGCGTTTTGTTATACAAGAATAAAACTTCATGTGTAGGTTTTGAATTTCTTTGCTGGCTTCTAATTTTCCCAGAGTGAAATTAAAATCTCTCCCCAGGCCGGCTCAGCCATTCACTTCAAGGCTCAACTGCCACGGCCAACTCAGTGCCGCCTCTGTCTCCTCAGTCACACACTCGAAGAACATACAGTTGCTTACGGAGGTGCTGCATGGGCAGCGCTGTCGGCGTGATCAGTTCCTCCTTCTTCTAAACTTACCTCTCCGTTCCACTGTGACTTCTTCCAGGGATAGTTACTGACATTTCAAAGCCCCAGTAGCACGTAAAAGGTATTATTAAACAAGATAGTGAAGATTTGAATTAAAAATTACCATAAAAGATACCTTGCCATTCATTCCCCTCAAAACATCCCCCTTGCTTTGAGCATGCTTATCCCATGGCTGCGGTGGCTTTCTGAAGGGCCTCTTTCCTGAGTATCTTTAGTTGTATTGTTGCGGCTGCCTCAATATTCTGAACCCATTGAAAATGGTCACCTTGGTGGTCATTGGAACTTTGGAGAAGAGCAAGAATTTTTACAATGGCAGATTAAATGAATAAGGTGGATGATGACATGCTGTTGTGTTTTATTTGGCAGGAATTTCCATATGTGTTTGAAATCAATTTAGGACAGCAAGGCAGCTACAAAGATACTCACATAATGGGACAACCAGAAGTGCTTCAGAACGTAACAAGAACGATGAGAAAAAATGTGTTCAAAGTGAGAAGGGCGATTTTGAGGAAAGATTCCTGGTCATGTGTCTTTTACTGCAAAAATATATTTTTACTAAAATATTCATCACACCTTACTAAATCTCATAGTACACGCATCTTAGCAACGTTTGACAAGTTTGTTCCTAATTGTTTTGATGATGTATTTGTTTCTCTCATTGAATTTAGAGAT
The DNA here is from genome assembly GCA_004027205.1 of Ctenodactylus gundi. NCBI lineage: Eukaryota > Metazoa > Chordata > Mammalia > Rodentia > Ctenodactylidae > Ctenodactylus > Ctenodactylus gundi. The sequence goes on from PVKB01000109.1 coordinate 890,899, forward strand.
TTAGTGACCTCTCATTTCTACTAGGTCCCCACGAACATCTCTGGGCTTAGCCATGTCCTCCCAGTATAGGCACTGCAGCCATGTTGAATCCCACCTCCGCTGTCTGGGCCACCTTTTCTTCAATGACTCTTTGCTCACACTGCATTCCATTTTCTGTACCTCTACTCAACCACTATTTTCCCCCATGGGCCTCAGTCGTCAGGACAGTCTTTTCCAACTCCGCAATATTGCAGCACCTGCTCTGATTTGAACTTCATTTATCCTTCCTCTACTTATCTCCAAAGGTAACTCTTATCCTAAGTGTTTCTGTGTTTGTCTATACCCTGTATGAGGACCAAAACTCTTAGACCGGAGGACAGTCCCTTCTTGCCATTGCATCTAGAACAAAGCCTAACACAAAGTATTTATTCGGTACAGTAAACAGGTACTCCAACATAGGAACACATGAATCGTGGAACAAATGTCTGTACTTCACGTGTACTAGCCACACACCTTGGATTTTTAAGCGCGATTCTGCTTTCAAATGTTCCATGCCATAGTCTCTGCACTCCCAACTGTATTTACTCAGTCTTAGTTGGGAAATGTAAGATCCATGTACCTAGAAAAATAAAGTATGGTCAGGTTGTTGCCTCTCTTTATTTGAACTATTCACTTAATGTAGCCTAAACTTGCATTAACTTTTATTAGAGCCATATCATACTGTTAACTTATAATGAAACTGTGGTCAAATAAAATCCCTAGGTCTCTTTCACATGAACAATTGTCAAAATTATAAACAAACTGGTTAAATTAATAGCTGGGAATGGCTGATAGGGAAACCCTATTGCTCAAAATGCAATTCTTTCTGGGCCAAATGTTCACCCATCTTAACAGTAATTGCACAATGCATTTGCAGCTAAGGCCTCATTAAAACTTCATGCTCACCTGTGCTCAGACAGCTCGGAAGATGCATATAGGTTAGGGCAATGGCCAGGTGATTGCCTCCTGGGCTTGCCCGATTGTGAATTTCAGTGAGAGGCACAAAAGTCTGTGCCTTTGTGCCCTGATTTATTATGGGGAGTTTGTATCCCAGGGGAGTTCAAGCAATTCAGAAGCAGCAGGAAGAAACAGGGAGGCAGGTGAGCAAAGAATTGAGTGACTGCGAGAGGTATTGTGACACCTTGTTAATTATTAACTCTGGCAGCAGGAAGTCAAGTTAACCGGAAGGGGAGGGTAGACCTAATTAAGTATCCAAACAGCATTTGTAAAAAGCAGATATCGTCCAGAGACAGGCAGTGTTCACGGGCTTGACCACAAATGAGTCCTGGAGTCCAAGAGAACCTGGATGTGTTCCAGAAACTTGCTGGCTAGCTGGGAATGTGGTCTACAGAATGTGTGCCTATAGTCATTGCTGGCTTAGGTATAGTGTATAAATCCAACTGCCTCCGTGAAAAGAGACATAATAGGTTTGATGGCCAATTTTAATCCAAGGTAAGAGAAATACTAGGTAGCAGAGAAGGCAGACATAATTATTCAAATATTTTCTCTTTGTTTCAGAGAAAAAGAAGAGGGCGAGGTACCTTTAATCTGCTCTCCTTCACGCCTCAGATAATGAAACTTTTAATTTTTAAAAATATTATCCTGCCCGTATCAACAACATTACGGCAGTGTGGAAGTTACTTTTCTGCTCAGTACAAAGACATTAACAGAGTACCCTGTGATATGATTGATTTTGTAAGGACTCAAATAGAAAGCAACTCTGTCCTGCAGGATGATGTTGTGGAAACTGTATGTGTAAGACAGAGGGCTGAATGGATAGCAGGGGGGACAGAAAACGAGTGGTTGTGTGAATAAAAGGAGGAAACGGACGGAGAAAAGGGCCCTCTTGGGAGTACACAGAGATGTTTGGGCTCTCCACACGTGGAACTGTGCTGAGGTTCCTCTACAGTCCTCCTTCATTGGGCAGGCCACGTAACCTTGCTCATCGTGGGTGTGCCAGAGAATGTCTGCTTTACAGAGTTATCAACATTAGGTGAAGTTACAGAAATTAATTTCCCAAGACAACTTCCTCTCGCCACAGCGGGGTGCCTTGCCCACCCCTGCCATTAAACTCTCCAGGAACTAGCAAAGAGGGGGTTTGGAAGTTTAGAGGAAGAATCTCAAGAAGACTGCCTGGGCCCATCTCTGAAGGGGTCCAAACATCACAGGTTGCCTAGCATGCTTGTCTGTGAGCTGTACTGCCTCCCTGCATCATCCCTGACTCGGATGGCCTCAGGGTCTCTAAGGGAGCCAATCCCTTGGGGTCCCATGGAAAGGGTGCCTCCTAGAGTCGTACAGTGTTTCAGTCTGCAGAAGTGAATGGATATTTGGGCTGCAACTTATAGATCGATCTAGAACATGGCAATTAGCTCTGAATATTATAATGGAAAAGCTTAAAAGGAAATTTTAGTGCTTATATACGCATATTAACTATATTATATATTTTCTATGTGTCCTAAGGCGATTTCTCTTTACTCAAGAAAATGGGGTGGGGGTGGGCAATAAAACAGAAGGTCACTTGTTCCCGATGTTGGTAGACTTTTTTCCTTTTTTAAATGTTAGTGAAATGTTCATATCTTGGGAAACCCAGAAAGTATTGAAAAGTCAAGTGATAAAACAATTCAACTCCTCATAAAAATCCCTCTTACAAAAAAAAAAAAATAACATCCTGGGTGACTTCTTTCTAAATAATTCTCTTTAAAGATCTCTATTTACCAGTTACAAACTCTCTTTCCTCTAATCTTAAATGTATTCAAAAATAAAATGACTCCTAAGTCATGAAAATTACAAACGGATGAAAATTTTAGTTATTTAGTGAACCTCAGCTCCATGCCTGAGTCTTCTCCAAACCTGGGCACTCTCGGAGGAGTCAGTCCACTTGCCGAAACCATCAGGAAGGTCCGTGAACTCCAGCCTGGGGATGAGGGCACGAGTTCACCAAAGCCATGATCCTTAACAAAGGGAGTGTGTGACCTTATGTAATTCTCATCCACAGAATATATTACATGTCGTCTTCACTGGTGTTTTTAGGAATAGTGTTGAGCACATATAAACTCAAATTCAATCTCCTCGCAGAAAAAAAAAAACACATCAATGCAATATTTTGATTTCTCCCGATTTAAATTAAATTAAAAACCAGCAATTAATTAAAAAATGAAATTTCTTAAATGTGTAGAGCAGGACCCTGGACATTTACTTCAAACTCTGAGGTGAGGATGTCTTTATAAACCTTTTCATCTGTGTCTTAGGTTTTCTTTTAACGTCAGTTGTCTTCCTGTCATATTTCGTATGCTGTAGGTTTTTTGCCATCTTTAAAATGGGCTGACTCACCCAGATGCTTTGTGATCTTACCTAACTAGACCTTAGGAACTCTATTATGTAGTGAGGATACTATCTTTTTTTTTCAGCACTTTTGAGCCCCAGGTCTTCGCACGGAGTCACTGAGTTACACCCCCAACCTTTTTTGGTTGTTTATTTTTGAGACAGGGTCGTGCTAAATCACTAAATTGCACAGGCTGGGCTTGAACTTGCAATCCTCTCGCCCTAAATTCTAGAGTGCTGGGATTACAAACCTGCACTCACCAGACCATTCTTCTCATTTTACTTTTTTATGAGCACTTTAGAATTTGACCACTGTTGCTTTTAAACTATAAGAAACAGAGACTCTAGCAATGTCCATTTTTTCAACAAACTATCCTTCATTAAAGAATTAGAATCAAAAGGAAAACAGAAACTCATCCTCTGGTAAAAGGATATAAGAAATGTTATTCCAATTCAACGCAAGAAATATAAAAACATGACAGGCAATTCAGAGGTGTCCATAACGGGCTTCAGCTGGGAAGTAGTAATCTACCATGATTTAGGGTGGAAGCTCAGTTCTGCCTTCTTATTCTATTAATTGATTTTCAGATCTATTTCCAATTGATCCTGTCAGTATAGCTCTAATCTGAGAACCAGGAAGTGGGAATTTAGGTCTCCGTGCCTTTCCAGTATGTGTTTTGATCTTCTCATATTACAGGTGATGAAAGTCACCTAGCAGCATTGCTTTATTCAGTAGGAGGCAAAATTTAAGCTATAATGGAAAGTGTTTACTGAAACTGAAGATTTTTGTTAGGTTAGGAGGTGGTTGCTGCTGAGAATAGTTACATTTTTAAAGTAACTAAACTGTTGTAAAATACTGTACTTTCAAGTCGATATGGAAAACAGAATAGCAAGGCTTCAAGTAAACCACTATGAATATTTTACTATTACCTACACAAGCCATCACTGTAACTTATTGATTTATATAAAAATGAAAATATTCATCACTTTTGTTTACATTATGTGTCATTAAGTCTGAATGATATCAGCTGCTCAGACCTTGTATTTTTTTTTCCCTTGAGTGAGATATCAGAGTATTTTTCGGGGTACTATAAATATGCTAAAATTCTTTTCTTAATATTAGTCTTTCCTAGAAATTAAAGGGTGTCAACTTTTGCTAACTTCTTTTTACATGTCAGGTAATAAGTGCTTTTGTGTTGTTGTTATTCTTACTTCACATAAGTTGCAACCTGTAAAGCAAATGTTATTCTTCCTATTTTTCAGGTAAAAAGACCAAGCTTCATTCAGATCAGTTAAATATTAGAACTCCCAATCGTGCCACTGGAAATTGGTGGCACTGGCATTTGAATCCCGTTTTGTCTGGGTCTACAGTCTGCCTTTATTTTTTTTTTCCCTCTACATCATTGTCATGGTTTTAACCAAAAACACTCTTCAAAGGTCTCATGGGTTTGGATGGTGATTGAATTATAGGGGTGGGGAGGGTGCTGTAGTCATCAGAAGAAACATCCATTGATTATTTCCTGTGCAGTTAGGAGGCGGGTCCTGGCCGAAGGGATGAGTCACTGGGGTGTGACCTGGAAGAACATATTTGGTCCTACACTCCTTCCTTCTCTCTTTGCTTCCTGACTCCCATACGGAGAAAATTTTCCTTCATGAGAGGTGTTTTGGCCACTAGGGCCCGGTGATCGTGCATGGACTGAGACCACTGAAACAGGAGCCAAAATTAAACTCTTTAAAATTGCAACTGTTAGATATCGAGTTCTAGTGACACGAAGGTGACTAAGACAATTATCGTTCTGCTATATTCTCCAAAAGTCGTTTTAGGGAGGCCTTTCATCTTAGAAAGTCACCCATGCATTTCCTTAGTACACAAGGTTCTTTATAGAAGCTCATATCCTTCCGTCTCCTAGCACTGAAGCACATGTTAGTTAGGGCTTTTCTGGAGCCCTGGGGAGAAATCAAGGGGCTGCTAGCATGCACTTAACATAAGCCCCATATTTACATATCTACTGATTACATTTACATTTCCTCACCTGTCATTCCAGCCTCTATCCAATCTTGCAAACACCCAAGCCTAGAATCATGCATAAAAGAATCTGCCTAATCCGTGTCTTTCAAAAGAATAAACTCCTGTGTATTCTCCTGTGATTCTCATAAACGAAGTAAAGAGTAGCATAAGAATTCTCAATTCTCTCATTATTTCTAGCTTTAAATTTTGTAGGGAGTTTTGTAGCAAAACTCTGCATTTGTCTGTGTTCACCAACGAAGGAGAGTGGCTAGAAATAGGCTGTGCTTTTGAGATGTCCTTGAATTACACGAGCGACGCTAAGTGGAGCCCAGTGTCCCTCTTTAGGGACCAGGGCGGAGCACTCATGTGGAAGAGTCTGCAAATCGCACTGTGATTAGTCTGGGTTGGAATCATATTCTCTCTACTTAGGGCAAGTTATGGGTCTTTTGATTTCCTCAGCCTTCCAACTGTAAAGGGACGATAGCAAAATCCCAGAGAGGGGGCTAAAATCATACTGCGCCCAGCGTTGAGACTAGGCTTGGAAAGATGCCAGCCACCCCGAGGGTAGGGGAGCCCTTTTCTGCTGTGACGGTAGATGGCTTTTATGTCCTTGATCTCACTGTGCCCTCATTTTCTAATGATTGGGATCAAGCTCTTTAGTATTTTGTCCTTGCTAATTGAATGACTAGTTTTAGATAATGGATAGTTCTTAATTTTCTATTTTTAGAAAGTGTATAAATATCTAAATTAGATTTAGGCAGAGTGAGCAGCGGTATTTGATATGCCGAGAACATAATTAGGTTGCTCCGTTTACCTACGCAGTTGCAAGCAAACTTTAAGTCATTAATCTGTAAAGGACTTTGATGAACCTTTGAACTAGATAAAAATATGCCAGTCATGGCTAAGTTCTTCTCTATTCCTTGAGAACTTTCAAAGGACGGAAAGTGACTAATATATTTGATTTTATAACATCATCCGCCGGCTCTGATCACACTATTCGGAAATCTTCAGAGGATTCTTACTGTCGCCAAGTCGAATAAAAGACATTTAGGGTGAGCTAAAATCATGGTGCAAGGAGGCAGAGATCTGTGCTCCGGTTTTGGGCCATTCCGTTTAACCCTTAGTGATATGGGGCAATTCTTACTGCCTTTTAGGCCTCAGTTTCCTTGACTGTGAAATAAGGATAGTAAATTGAGTCTGAAAAAGGTTCAAATGCCTCATGTTTGTACAAATGAGTAGGCAAATTCAAGTGCAGTTTTGACCTCAGACGTGGACACAGAGCCTGGTGTGCCTCACCCTGGCTTTCTTGTCCCGGGTTCTCTCCCTGCCCACATACTCTCACTTGGCCGCCAAAATCTTCCAGTTACATTTATTTCAAGCCTTCCTGGTCCTGCTTTCTGCCTTCATCACTTTACTGACACTCTGTCCTAGAACAAGTGTAGTAGTGGTGATGGCACCAGCCTGTAATCTCAGCACTCTGGAATGTTGAGGCAGGAGGACCACAAGTTCAAGCCCAGTTTACTTAACTCAGTAGGACTCTACCTCAAATATGTTTTTTTTTTTAAATTATGAAGGGCTGGGCTCAATGCAAAGGCCCTGGGTTCAATCCCTAGTAACATAAAAATAACAAACATAACAAACAAACAAATAAATAATATCTGGCCCTTACAGCATCTCACTTGTCAAGGATCAACTTTGATGAAAACTTGGAAGCTACAATGTTCAAGTCTGACCGCACCACAGGATTTCACATCCTATTTATTGTCTTACCACTTTCTGCCTTGTAGTTATTTCGCCTAAAAGCATACATAATTTAATTTCTGAATGAGGAAAATTCTTTGGATTTTTGCCCCTCTTGTGCTACTGGTTCAGAGAAGTAAACTCATCACTGTGGCCTGCCCCACCTACTGTTCTTTTTTACCTCCTCTGAGATTAGATTCCATCATTACAGAAGCTCTCTTTCCTTTGTTTTCTTCTGCAAGAAGCCCATGAATTCCCAATGAAAAATATTCCCTTGGCCATTCTTTCTCTGTGAGGGTGTGGCCGGCTGGGTGTGAGCTGCTTTCGTTGCTACAGCTCCTCAGTGCTCAGGGCTGGAAGCCACTGCCTTGGACCTGAGGGCTACATCAAACAGTCCTCTTCTGTTTGCAGAAACCAGCCCTCTGTGATCTTTGCCTAGTCGTTCTCATCCCAGAGCATTATGTGTTACCTTTCTGCAGCCTTCTTCAAGTGCAGTTCTTCCTCTGTGACTTCCTTCCCTTCCCCACACTTCTATTAGAATAGTGATAGCTAATTTTCAAAAAGAAAGATTCAACAAATAGTCAATAAGCAAAAAAGTTAAATTGACCTTAGCAGGAAGAAAAAAGAGAGTAGGAAAGCCCTTGTCACTTTGACAAGAAACGTATGTGCACAAAATGCTCAACTCCATTGTAAACCTTAAATTCTGCACTTGTACATATCAATAAAATGGAGAAAAAAGAAGATACAAATAATTATCACAAATTAGCGATAAATAAATAAATAAATAACAAAAAACCCAGATTCACCAAAAAGCAAACAAAACCTTACAGTGTGATCTGTTTCCTCATTGTTCTTATTGATAACTTCCCCCCCAATGCTCAATATAATTTAGTTCAAGCGTTTGAAAAGTCACCTGTTTGTGAACTGTCACTTATATTTGTGCATACTTATAGAAATCCTCTTAAACCACATGTGCATAATGTCAAAAATTTAAAATTTACTGATCTACAGTAATTTCTTATTTCACCATTGTTCATAATTACTATGGCTTGATAAAAACTCTGTGACAATAAAAACTAAATTAGGGGTTGGGTGTGTAGTTCAGTGGTTAAACACACCTAACATGCAGGAGGCCCTGGGTTCAATTCCAGCACACACACACACACACACACACACACACACACACACACACAAACCCAAAATCCTAAAATACAACAAAAATTAGCACACATATATATAATGAAATACTACATAACCACTGAGTGGAAGGCATATCAGTAATTAAAAGACATGAAATATTTTACAATATATATTTAAGTGAAAAATAAATCCACTAACAGGAGGATAAAAATATTTACTCAAGTACTATTTTGAGTACCTACATTATTATATACTAGAGTGCTAGTCCACATGGTGGGTAATGTGAACATGCATAGAATATTTGGAAAAATATACACTAAGTAGTAAAAATAGTAACAACTTCTATGTGGTAAAATAATTTCCAAGTTTTCTGATATATATATATATATATATATATATATATATATATATATATATCCTCTAATAATGTTATGATTTAAAATGCCTTTAGAATAAGCACAAGCTCCCTTAGCTTTTCGTGTTCAAATCAAATTCCTTTCCCAGCCCTATTCCCTGTGTTTGTCCACTCCGCATTTACTTATTAAACCAGCCCTCCCTTGAACTTCTTGATGTCGCATAGGTACCATGAAATGTTCTTGCTCCCTCTTATCATGGCAAGTCCCATCCAGCCTCCCTGTGGAGGCCCAGCAGGAAGTAATCCTGCCTGTCTCTGAGCACATGTGCCCAGCATCCACGCCTTTTTCCCCGGCGAGGAGGGGAGCAGGGTGCGATCCTTGAGAGTTGACTCCTTATCCAGGTTGCCTCTGTAGTCATGATCACACTTTTCTTGGTCGTTTGAAAGCATGAGGCCCTGCGCAAGTACGGAGACAAAGCAGGAACTGACAAAGGCTCGCACCCCGCTCCAGCTCATACATCCTAGAGGGCGGAGCCTCTTGTTCCCCTGCAACATTATCACGCATATGAACACCAGCCTGCGCAGTTCTGAGGAATCCATGCCAAATGTCCCTGTCCTCAGGATCCCACGGGCTCTCATTCCTCAAACTAAGCAGTGGCCTAGGGTGGGTCCTTGCACTCCTTCTTAAATAAGCAAACAAACGACAGGCTGGTGTCAGCCATTGTGAGTGTTTGGTCCATTATGCTCAGATGTACAAGACTCCCAAGTGCCGAAGGTAAGAACTGTTGGACTTCCTCCTGCGGACACCTCACTCTTCTATCCCCCCTACGAATTGAGTCCCACAGAAGCGGTGGTTTCTTATTCCATCTCCATGGAGTTTCACAGCCGGGCTCTGGGCTCCATCTACCTGTGTATCTATCATTTTGTTTTCCCATTTTACAATTAGACTGTATCAGGGGGTAGGGGAGAAAGGGGAAGGGCGGCCATGGAATGTATGTTAATGCATTTTGGTGAGCTGAAAAGTAAAATGGTGCATGTTCACTTAGAAAAGGAGTGTGGCTTGGCTGGTAGTTTTGACAAAAAGAACTCACCTGTCATGTGGTTTACAAGGTAGAACAGTTCTCATAAACGTACTGAACTCAATCTGAATCTGCAAAGGGTGACAAAAATATATTTAAACTATGTTATCAGATAAAACACTTTATTGTGTTAGTAAAGGACTTTTGAAATGAAACATTATTTTTAAAAATCAATCTTTCTTAGGGCATTGCGTGTAAAGTATTAGCATGTTTAGTATAAGATGCCTTCACATGAAAGAATAATGGATATAATTAATCATCATTTCAATAAATCTTGATAAAGCCTTTGAGTACTTTTCCCAACACTGAAAAAGATGTGTTTTGTATCTGAGTAAACTATATATATATATATATATATATATATATATATATATATATATATACATATATATATATATATATATATCAACATGCTCATGTGTGTGTGTGTGTGTGTGTGTGTGTGCGCACATTTGAAGGAGATCTCACACAAGTTTTCAGCTAATCTAAGAATGTTTGATCATAGATCACTCTGATATTTGTCATATAGATCACAGGAAAATGAGTGACAGCACCATGATAAAGCTTCCATTTTATTTGACTTATTTATGTCAATGATTTTTAAGTATTATGTCTCTACAAAATGAAACTTGAAAATGGTTTTAATGCCTGACAATATCTAATTCCAGAAATAATGAAAGCATTTTGAAAATTTAACTCTTACTTTTAATAATTGTCAAGATTTGCAATACAATAGCATTAATAAGCCAATGTGGAAGAGTAATTTAGTGCTTAGCTCCTGATGGGTAGGAGATACAATAAATAAACATATGAAGTTTAATGCACATGCCTATTAAAAGGGCAGAGTGAATGATTAAGTGTACTAGAAACAGCAACATGAGAAAAAAATGAGCAGTGTACAATTACTGGCCTTGGAACAGCTTGTTAATATTTTCAAATAGATAATGGTGGATAGAAAATTGCTCTGGTATTTATATTCAATTTGATACATTTCAAAGAGCAATGTAACAGTTTCTTTTAAAATGTCAAGAGTTAAAATTGCAGGAATTAAATCCTCTGCACCAGTTTGAGTTTGTGATTAAAATTTTAGAAGTCAAACAAAAACACGTGCGGGAACATATGTTTTTAAGCTTTCAAATTTTTATGGAGTTTATAAGCAAAGATAGCTCAAAAGTAACTGCCCTCGAAGATGGCGTGCCTGGCACTTGGACTTTACCCACGCTGTGTGCAAGAGATCAAATCTGAAGCAATAATTAATCACTGCATTATTGTTGTAAATCCTATACCGATGGAGTCTGGTTCTTGGCTAATTTCCTCCCGATTAAGGTTTTGGCCCACTGGTCATGATGAAGAAAGCAAAGCCAAAGTTGCAGTTTTTATCTCCCACATGGTTCATGTCACATCTCTGCATTTCACTTAAAAAATACATAAAAACAAAGCTCCTTGAAAATGTTTCATCTCTGACTATAACAAAAAAGAATGGCCAATTAATCTCTGTATGGGAAGCTCACCTTAAGTTTAAAATGGGACCAAAACTAAGGCCATGGGATCGTGCCCCACAAAGAAGCTCTGCTAGAGAGCAGACTGTGAGTCCTTACTCTGCCCTCTACAGGCGTGAAGGTGTGACTCCAGTCTTCCCAGAGGACACCTATCATCTCTTGGCCATCTCTTGGTTCTTGGCCTGGCAGGCTTTATACAAGCTTCAGTAAAATTCTACTTCTGCCGACCAGAGCATGTTGTAGACGGTTTTGTCTAGGAGGAAAAAAGAATTTAGTTCATACTAAATTTACTTCAGCTGGGCTTGGTGGCACAGACTTGTACTCTGTATGTTGCAGGGAGGGACTGAGGCAGGAGGACTGCAAGTTAAAGCCCAGCTGGGCAACTTAGTGACTTACTGAGAATCTGTTTCAAATTAAAAAAAAAAAATGCTGAGGATGTAGCTCAATGTGAAGGCCATGAGCTCAGTTTCCAGTATCACAACAATAACTAAATAAATAGATAAATGAATACACTTTAACATTTCCAGAAAACTGGGACTCCTGTTTCAGTGAGGTTTTCCCATTACTCAGCCTGATCACACATCCGCCCTCAGTCCCTCTTGCCTAGCCCAAGCTCGGCCACTCTCCTCTCACCTCTTGAAATTCCTCCCCCAGGTCAGGTGCTCCCAGGTTCCCGCCACCCCCCGCTGGGCCTTTTCCTTCCAGACAGTCATAAGGCTCACTTCGTTGTGGTATTCCAGCCCTTGCCCAAGTCATTTTCTCTGAGCCAGATTCCCCCTGCCCAGCACCAAATGGTACCCGCCCCTTCACTCCATTGTAATCCCTGTCTACTGGTAATTTTGTGGGGACAAGATACTGAAACCAGGAGCATTCCAGACAAAAGGAGAATGTGGAAATAGTATTCCAAGTCATAAGCTGACCTTGTTTTCCACGGAGGTTTCCTGAAGGCGTGGACTTTGTTTTGTACATATCCTGTAATGCTTGGTATCTGGTGAGCCCTAATAAATATTTATTGAATAATAATAAATTTAGCAAGAATGTTTCCTGTCATTAAATATTCTTCCCCAATGTAAAATTTAAAAGCTTTTAGTACATATGGCCCAATTGGTTTCCAGAAAGATTTTTATCTTTAAGCAATGTTTTTTAACTTTTAAAATATCAGTTAAATATTAACACAAATTGATTCATTTCTAATTGATGGTTCTAATATGTATTTCTTTCATTAGTGTAAAAATATGATATTTACATGTAGCTGAGTGTTTTTCTCCTGCATTATCTATGTCTTTTACCTATTTTCTCGTCAATATTTATTATATGCTTTGCAAAACAAGAAATGAGGGTAAAATTATATCCTATAGCCTCTACAAATTAGAGTTTTTGTTTAGTTCATGAAAGAGTAAATTGTATAGGGAATAATAACTATGAGAAAGCTAATAAATTGATTTTATTGTAATTAAGGAAAAATATTCAGAGATTTTTCTCTTTTTTTCTATTAAGCAGGCTTGGCAAAGCTTGTTCATAAAATCTCGAAACAGCAACATTTAGTTACTGAGACACAAAGCTTTAAAAATATATCCATTGTTTCCTTATTGATTCTGCCGTCTGTATGTGGGAAAGAACTAGAGATTTTTAGAAAAAGAAACCTTCCACTCTCTCTGACCATACAAAGGAAAGAGTAAAGAAAGAAGTCGCCTATCACCTTTCTAATTCCTATTGAGAATGATAGAAGGTGTTAAAATTAACTATGCCACATTGTAGCTATGATAATTGAAATCTAATTAAGATGATTATCATATGGTGTTATTTGGCAGAGAAGTCAGATACAACTGAGTCCTACCTCATCATAGACACCTCTTAGAGGTGAGCCTCCAAGGACAATAGAGCCATAGGTGGTTAAACTAGTCACTGTCCTACATCTTGATAGCTTGGACTCAGGCCTCCATCTGTGATGTGGAAGATGAGCCAGCTAGACTTGGAGTCATGATGTCAGTTGTTCTTGGAGCGTACTTCCTTCCTCTTGAGCCACGTGACTGTTCCTTGATTGCCAATGTTACCAATATTACCACCCGGGAAGGAGTAGAGGTTGGAGTCACATAGACCTCTCAAGGTGGAAGAAAACACAACCTGAGAAGAGACAGAAGAGAGGGGGACAGGACAGGGCCTGCCCCTATGCCAGGCCCCTGGTTCAAGGCTCATCAAACCGAGGGCCTGTACTTCTCATTCGTGCTGTGTCTTTATACAGGAGAGGGCCCACAGTGGGACACAGAGACAGCGTGAGATAAAGTGAGATGGCTGGGGCTTCTCTAAAGGAGACGACTTGGACCTCATTGGTAATCTTTCCACTGTGGAAGAAACCAGAGAAGAAAAATCCACATTCAGTAGCTGCACCGCTCACCTGCTTGAAAGTTACTCTAATGCAAGGTTCTAGGGGTTGAGCAATTCAGATCACAGCTCTTTCTCAAGGGGTCTGGTATTGTGATCCTGCTTCATCCTGGGCAATGGGGGACAGGGATGTGCAGAAAGGGGCAGGATCTTCAGGGAGCTTCTCTAGGGGCCAGCGCCCACCATCTTGATCACACGCAAGGGGAGACACAGGCCAACACATGCAAAGTTTCCCTCGCTTGTTAAATGAAGTGAGAACGTGCTGAAAAATTAGGTCTAGAGCTCTGGGAGATGGTCTTTGCAGCTAAGGGTAATGCTTGAAACAGAGTCACCTGGGGATTGATTAGCCTGAAATTTCCTGAACTTCAAAGGAAACTGAAAGTTAACTGGGAAAGCATCAATTCTCAGTAGAGTTAAGAAATTTAGGGAAATAAGGACCATACATCAGAGAGAAGTGATATTTTACATCCAGATTTTTATTCATTTGTTTTCCTTGATCTAAAGGGATCTTTCACTTCAAACTAAAGCGGAAATTTTCACGCCAGGAATTCGAAACTAGGAAGAATATTTAACGTCTCTCCCAAGGCCTCTGCACTGCAGAGAAGGAGGCTGACGGGGGCGGTGACACTACACTAAGGTGAATTTGCCAACCCCGCACTCCCTCTTCTTCCAACTCCGGTTGGTGACTTACGTGAGCACAGCTTGTAAGGCAGCAAGTTAGCTTAAAAGTGACGAAGATTGGCCTTGCAAAAAACAGGTGTGCCTCCATGAAAAAAATGATGAATTATTGTGTGCAGTTTGCAAGCACAGGTCAATGGAAGAGCACTCGCCTAGTGTAGATAAAGCCCTGAGTTCAGTCTTCACATGTACAAAAAGAAAAAGAAAAACTTGCAAATGTGTAATCCGTAATGCTTGCAGAAAGGAAGACTTTTGTTCCTGTTTATGCCTTTTGCGGTAGCAACTAATCAAAAAGTATATGCAGCATAAATACATAGGACAGTATAGTGTAATGCGATAGTATTTTCTATTTGCCAGGTACCATAAGAAGCATTTTACATGTTTTATTGCATTTATCTTTGCAACAATTCAAAAGAACTAGATGTTACCGCTATCTTCATTTTATAGATGAGGAAACTAAATGGCAGAGAGGTTGAGTTGCTTTCTCAAGGTCACACAGTCTGCTAATAGTAGAACAAGGATAGGCCGAATGAATAGTGTTGACAGTAAGTGCTCGTAAAACCTGGAGAGAATAACTGCCGTTTTCTAGGATAAAACATTATTCACAGTGTAGCCCATTGACCCTGTTGGAATCAGAGGTTTGGACCATTCGTTTAGATGACCTGGATTTTCTTTTCAGCCAAAGTTGATGACAGCAAAGTCACATGGTTGGAGAGTATCTTGCATACTCACAAAGCTGGCTATCTTGTCATTATGTGGAGGTGTTATAAAGGTGTTATAAAGCTACTCTGGGTTTTCACTTTCTTAAGGAATTTTGTCCAAGCACCCTCTGGAACATGATACAGTACCCAGAATGCGAAATGAAAGTATTACATTAAAAATCGTGTTGAAAGACTCCTGCTTATCATATAATAATATGTGGATCTAATATTATTGCCCCTTCCCTTTTGGATGTGAGGGACACTGAAAACTAATTTGAAAATTTTCTATTTCAATTCAACACAACCATTATGGCCAAGATATCTATGTTCAGTTGCTTCTGGTTGTGAATTTCACATTTATTTACTTGTTTCCTGTACACAATTCTGCTCCTCCCCTTCTTGTCCTGTTTCCTTTCTTCTTTTCCTTAGAATACAGGAAATATGTTCTTATTACAAGCCTCCTTATATCATTTGTAGACTCATGGTACATAAAAATAAGCACTAGATTTCCATATTTGATATAAGAACAAAAAAATCAATGTCCGAGGACACTTTTAACAAGAACTTCTGGGATGTTTTTATTCAACAATAATAAGCCACCAAATTTTTTATTAAATGCCTAATTAAACAACATAATGTGGATAGAACCACATAAGTATGAAATTAGTGTTATAAAGATTGTAAAGAGAATTTGGTCAATGATGAAGCTAATAAAGCTTAGAGGCTAAACAGCTTGCCCAATGTCATTCAGCTAATTAGTGGCAAAAAAATCTAAAGGGACAAAAGAATAAATATCTATCACTTTGCATACAAAACTAGTCCAATACTACGCTTTTTAAAAAATCTCTTCTTAGTAAGAAATAGGACTCTTTTAAAAATACATAAGTCATGTGAACAATGAAAAACATTAGAAAACAAAATACGACCGTGGCTTAACAAGAAAGCCACAGGAGGAGATCTCAGCTAGAGCTAGGTCAGCACAGAACAGGTGCGTGTGAGGGGAGCTGAGAGAGGCAGGTTGGCAACTACCTCAGCCAGTGAAGGCTGGAGATGGCTTGGAATAATAATGCAAACTGAACTGAGTCTAGAAGGCAAAATCTGGAAATTACCAGATAGAGAAAAAAGGTTGGGGATGTTTGAGAAAGAGAAAAGACAATGGAGAGGTAGGAAGGCCACGGAACACCACAGTGTCTTTTCCTGAGGGTCCTCAAGCGTTCTGGAGGACCTTCAACACGGAAGGAAACATTGTTATGTTTTGAGTTCATCATTATAGAATGAACTGGGGAGCCGTTGGTAGGAGAAGCATGAAAATTAGCTAGCTGCTACATTAGTCCATTTTCTGGTAGTAGAATGGAGTGCCTGAGGCTGGGTTGATAATTGTTAAGAAGAGGCTAATTTAGCTCCCAATCTTTGAGGATGGAATCCTACACCCTGGTGCTAGGCATGCAGATGGCATCATGGCAGGAAGACATATGAGAAAGAGAGACATGCTGAGAGAGGAAGCCAGAGAGGGAAAGGTCCAGCCTTGCCCCCCCTCTTTTTTTTAATAACAAATTGTTCTCATGAGAACTTACCTGAGTCCCAGCAATACTACTTTAATATCATTGGGAGTCAGAGCCCCTGGTGACTTTCTACTAGACTCTCCCTTGTAAGGGACTCACCTTTCCACACAGCTACACTGGGATCCAACTCCGGCACATAAACTCTTGGAAGACACACCATATCCAACCAGAGCAGCTGGTTGTTTAACAGTTCAGGTGAGAAGCAAGAAATACCTGAACAATACCATGATACCAAAGACATGGAGGAAGAATTCAAAAAAAAAAAAAACTTAAGTGAATGAGCATTAAACTCAGCAAGGCATGGTGATCAAGTCAAGTTGGTGGAGACAGGGAGGAATGAAGTTCAGGAAAAATCGAAGGTGACTCTCAGACTGGGGGCTTATAGGGACACTATTTCACAAAGAAGCAGAAGGTGCAAAAGGGTCTGCTGTTGAACGAATTTATGGTCTGTTATTAGGCAATCTGGTAGACGTTAGTGGATGGCGGCAGGTAAAAAAGGAGAACTGGAAATTTCTCCTGGTGGACATTACAAAGTCATATGTATTGTTTTTCGGAGGGAAAGCCTCTGAGACTGTGACATAGTATAGGTGAGGTCAGTAGCATGACATGATGTTGCACATGGAGAGTCACAGAGCGCAGGAGATCTCAGGCATGGGCCCCCACACTTAAATGTTGGATGAAAAAGAGTTGCCTTGAAAACCACTTGAGCAATAATACGAGGGGTAGAAAGAAAATGTGAAAAGATTTATATCAGAAAAACATTGTCAAATGCATGCTACAAATACATGACAAAAGTTTCATAATACAAAGTAAGACACAAATCATATTTTGTTAAGAAGTTGGAATGGAAACTCCTTTTGATTTTGGCAGTTAGTTGCGTATTTGTAATATCGCCAAGGGCAATTTTTATAGCATCTCACCCCATATTAAGACCAAGAAAAATATACAGTAGGTACTCAATAACTGCTTAAGGGAGCAATGAGAAGATTTTTCTCTGTACAGTAGCAAAAGTGTTTGTTTCAAATGAATTCTGCATGCAAAAGGCATCTCCTCTTACTTGACGTATGCCATATGCCTACACAACCACGAAAGTAATTGTGTTCTTTTTATCAGTCATTAAAAACCTAAAAGTGAAAGGTTTAGTTTAGTGATTCTTGCATTCCAATTATTTTTCATCAATTTACTCAATAGAATAATGATCCAGATGGGGAACAGACCATGACAGCTGAAGGGGCAGAGTGAGAACTGTCATCCGGGTCGGTGTGATCCTGTGTGCAGACGCTCAATAAGGACTGCCGTCACATCACTACCTCCATTCTTTCCGAGGCAAGTTGCAGCACTGAGTGGCTTCTGTGTGGCATTACTACGTGGAATTATTTGGGGATTAATCTTAGAGAATCATTTTTTTTCTGTTTAAATTATATTCAAAGTACCAGTGGTGTGAATGGCAATGAAGTTGAATTATTGCCACGATAGTATTTTATTTCCTCAAAATCCTGCTTTTCTGGCAAGATTGTCAAAAGTATCAGCGTAGGCATTTTGTCTCGTGGTAAATACCACAGTCCCCAGTCTCCGCCCTACATACGTAACTATCCTTGGATAGAAAAAGGACAAAGTGAAGAGGAGGAAAGAGGGATTTGGCACTGGCTTCTTCCCTTTATGTCGGCGAACATTTCAGGTATTTATTTTAGTAGCCTGTTTTGGTCCATTGCTTGCTAAAGAGACACGAAAAATGTAATTGTATTTCACAAATAATTCATATAAATATATAAAGGGTGAATCATAATCACACCTTGTTTTCTTTTTCTTTTTTTTTCTTTTTTCAAGTCCTCTTTTTACAGTAGCTGCATGTCAGTTCTAGGCTGAGTGCCAGTTGTATCAATTAAACAGTAACTAATTCAAGTACATTTGCAATCTGTGTTTGAAATGCCAACCCATACAGTAGTTACCAATTAAGCATGAGGCAGATTAATGGACGCATTGTTCTCCTGCGCTAACGCCACCACGTTGTCATTAGGCATGTAAGCCCAAGTGAGCCACAGCCTTCTTTTTCAGGGGAAAGAAAAACACATGCTTACAAAAAAAAAAAGTTGAGTGTTTTATACCATGCAGAATTATTTAACAGGCAAGGTGGTGGGTAACCTTTTGAAAGGAGAAGAAATTATGGCTGTTTACTGTTTTTTCTCCATTCCTTTCTTCTGTGGAGATTTGATCAATGGAGAAATATAAAGGTGCAAAATGGGGAAAAAATAATGGGAACAGATCAGACAGACAAATAGCGCCTGTAAGTTCACAGTTCTTAAAACAGATGTTCTTTTCAGCTGGCTATAGTATATCATTATCTCCAGGAACCCTGAAGATCAAGTACAAAGATTCACTAGAGATGGTAGAAATGTAAGACATTTGTTGTTCAAAACTCTCGGCTCTGCCTCCCCTCCCTTGTCCCACTGACTGTGGCCCACTAAGGGAGATAAATACTTGGGGCAAAGATGAGACACATTTTAAACCCCAACCTTATGATTTTTAGAACTGTAATCATTACAAATAAAACGTCTCATCACTCACTAAACATTTAATGATTGCTATAGTTCATATCAGAATAACTGGAAAGAGTTTTAGCATTTTTTTAATGCAGTTGGCTTTAGGTTGACAACGTGCGTGAACTCCTTGGATGTTTCTCCTCTCCGTTCTCTCCTCCCCCTTCTCCTCCTTCCCCTCCTGTTCTGCCATTTTGTCAGACAGCTGATAAACAAAATGCCTGAGATGTTTAGCTTTACATTTTCTACTGGAGGAAAACAACCCACTTTCCATATTTTATGGATTAGTTTCCAGTGGGCATGGTGTGGTCAAGGACATGAAGACCAAGTTCCCAGTTTCTAAAAGTTTTTAGAATTACATGTATAGCAGGAGGCCGATATGAGACCCTTGAGTACGACTTCTAGAGCACAATGTTCTTTCATTGCATCCATTGGCCAAATTCTCTTTTGTTTTAGTTTCCCAGCTTGGTCTCAGGCTGCTGTGCTGCAATTCAAGACCATTTCTATGAGGCTGATAGCATGGTCACCTAACAACACCCCGTGAATATGTTCACTCTCCTGTTTCCACTCCCCCCCCCCCCCTCTATTTGCTTTGTCCCCTCTCTCAGCACACGTGTCTGTGTCTGCTCTTTGTCCAGGATTCTGAGAGATTCTGTCACTCCTCTGAGTGGTAGGGGGAGAGTGAATGGACTGAATCCTTGGGCAAAGTTGTGATTCACCCCCTTATACACGTGTCAGTGACTCTGATTTTACAGTGTGTTTGTGTGTGTGTGTGTGTGTGTGTGTGTGTGTGTGTGTGTGTGTGTGTGTGTGGTGCCTATGTCCCTGTTTGTGTCTCTCTTTTGTGTGGAAGTGGAATAGTGGTCTTTAACTGATGTTAGTCACTGTTGTGACTTGCTGGTTGTTTTTTCCGCCTGCTGTGCAGTAGGATTTTCAGGTGAATGGAGTGTGTGGATCTCGTGCTAAGGAAGGTACCGAAAAGCTTTTCGCTTCCTGCTCCCCTCAACCTCTTCACACTCCTATCCCCTCCCCCATTACCTGCTTATTGGAAGAGGAACCGAAACACTGAAATCAATAGGCGAAAAACTTGCCACATGGTCTTTATTGTGGAGGCAAGGTTTCTACAGAAAATCCTTGTAATCAGAAAAGAGGGAAGATGAGATTAAACTGATTAAACTGAGAAAGTCAAAAAAGGACAACTTGA
This sequence comes from Ctenodactylus gundi, assembly GCA_004027205.1. Taxonomy (NCBI): domain Eukaryota; kingdom Metazoa; phylum Chordata; class Mammalia; order Rodentia; family Ctenodactylidae; genus Ctenodactylus; species Ctenodactylus gundi. The sequence continues at coordinate 911,123 of PVKB01000109.1, forward strand.
AAGATTAGCTCTACGACGCCAGAAAAGCGTAACTCTCTGTGCATGCTAAGTAGAGCTGTCCTCCTCACTATCAGCCCCTTCATCGGGTGACCTTCTGTTGCATTAGCACGGAGCTACTTGATCCAAGGCAAATACTGGAAATTGAAAAGCCAGAATGGCACTGATTACAGCAGGTATCAATATTATTGTAATGATGCTTCGTTATCATTAGGGAACTTAATTACTTAGGAGGAATGAGAAAGCCAGAAAGTAAAACATGGAGTCAGAGCTGGCAGCGTCCAGATCCAGACAGACACTTGAGAACTGCCTCAAATGCAGATTCAAGGGAAGCCAAAGGGGCAGAAGAAGAAGAAGGATGGGGAAAAGACTGTCATGGCGCAGGAGTCGCAAATGGCCATGACGATACAAAGAAAGGATTACTCCAAGTGCCTTCCACTCTGTCTGGGCACAGTGGCTTCTTTGCAAATATTCCACGGTCCAAGGAAAATATGAATATATAACAAGGAACCAAGTGAAATTATTTTGATGGCACAATAAAAAGTTAGCCTCATTAAAAATAAAAATGCAAATTATTAAAGCTCATGTTTTGATCTTGACTAACTCGACTTCATTTTACTGAAAAGCTAATCTTGTATTTCAGCCTCCTTTGTACAAGCTCTCTCCCTCCTCTCTCTATCTTCTCTCTCTTTTTTTCCATCTAGCGTTGCAGTTCTTGGCCTGCCTGTTGTGACATTGCAATTCTGAAATACAGAGTTCAAGCTGGGCTTATGTTTCCTTTTAACTCTGACCCCTAAATAGAAACACAGAAAGAACATTTCTGAACACACCAGGGCTGCGGTTGTGCTGAGCCAAGCCAGAATTAGACCCACTGAGTGACCTACAAATAGACCTGACCCAGCCCGACCTTCTCTGTCCAAGTGCTGCACAACATTCCCATGTCCAAATTTAATGAATCAAATTTATTTACTTACTTTTTGGGTAGGCACAGAACCCAAAGTCAACTTCAAATGGCATTTGAAAGAATGTGTCCATTCAGTCAAGGCACACCACCGGCAAACGTTTTCCTGCTCCACTCACCACAAAGTCAGTTATTTCTCTGGCTCATTTGAGGATGGGAAAAATAGAAGAATTCCAAAAATCTGAAAGAGGAAAATGTGTTTGGAGGAAGGAATGTGAAAAAGCTAAGGTCAAAATGTAGCATCGTGAAGGCTCCGTAAGCACTTGCGGATGAGTCGGTAACGCTGCGGGACGCAGGACTGTATTCCTTCCTTGACACTCACTCATCTGTAGTCTCGGACGTTGTGCATTCTGGGTAAGGAAGTTACACAGTGATGTGAAGCATACTGGGATTATCCGTGATGCTCTCTTGTACTAAAACGATGAATAGTTCTCATTAATAAAACCTCCTTCTTTGATCAAGCAATGGGAGTATAGAGTGAGGCATTTTTCATACTGGCTGAGGTAAGTACTTTCAGGACTTATGATGTCTTTTCGCATTGCTCTCCTAAAAGTTCACAACCCATCCTGGGAATTCTCAGCATCTCTATAACTTAGAGTTGATGCTGATTCACTCTGGCCTTCAAAGAGATAAGCAAGGTTTTGCTTCAAGCCAGGCTTTGCCTTCTTAAATCTTCACTTTTGCTTTATGATTCAACTACTTCAAAGTTGATTGGATGTAGGTAGAATAGTTCCCAATTCTCTGCAGGGAAGGGGATAGATTCCAAAATCTCCAATTGATGAACAATACCACAGATAATACCAAACACTATATATTCTATCTTTTTCTATGCACATATACTGATGGTAAAGCTTAATTTATAAGTTAAGTTTAGTAAAAGATTAATAATTATAAGAATATGTCATAATAAAAGCTATTTAAGATTTAGGAACTTTCTAGAATTTTCCATTTAGTATTTTTAAATCACAATGAATCAAGGGTAACTCAAACTAGAGAAATGAAATCATAGATAAGAAAAAACTGCTGTACAATTCCTCCTTTTAAGGGAAATTCTTATCTTCTAAATTTCCTAGAACTGAGAACTGAGTTCAGCAATTATGATCTATTTTTCAAAATCTTAGATTCTAATATTTTAATATTTCCCATGTTCGTTCTATATTTCTTCACCTTTGTTTTGCATTAGAGTCACTTGAGAAGGTCGTGATAAACAATCTCCTGCCCATATTTGGATTTAATTGCTTTGAACCAAGACCCAACTCTTAATTTTCCTGACTATAATATTAGGGTAACATGATCAATTGGTCCAAGCTTCCTCATTCTTTCTCATTGTTAACCGTCTTTTCTAATCTTTCTTCTTCTTCTTTTTTTTCTTTTTTCCTCCAATACTAGACATTGAGCCTGGGACATTCTACCACTGAACTATATCCCCATTCTTTTGTTTTTATTTTTTAAAACAGACCTTGACAAGTTTCACAGGCTAGTCTTGAACTTCACCAGAGACTCACAGGTAACTGGGATTTCAAACATGAGCCACCATGCTCAATTAGCCTTCTTTCTTTCTTTCTTTCTTTCTTTCTTTCTTTCTTTTTTGCAACAAAATGTACAAACAAATAAAATTTCTCCTTGCTTATGTACGTGTCTGTAGTGGGCTCTCAATCCTGGCTGATAATCATGATACTGTGGTGAATTTTTAACTTACACGTAGGCTGGGCCTATCTGGAGAGATTTCATTGGTTTTGCATGGAAGCTAGTATTCACTCTTTTTTTTAAAGCTGGAAATGGAACTCAGAGCATTAGACATACTATGAAAATGTTCTGTCACTGAGCTATATACCTGTATGATTTTATTTTTTTAAATGAATTCCTCAAAGGCATCAAGCACAGACTGTCAGTGGGTTTGAAGCCACAGCTAGTTGTCCTAAAGAGTGTGTCAGTTTAGGGGAAATTTTTGTTTGTTTTATATCCCCATAACAAATTATTTGAGATAATCAATTTTAGAAAGAGAAAAGTTTTATTTCGCTCTAAGTTCTGGAGACTCCAGTTCATGATCTAATGGGCTCTTGTTTTTAGTCTGTTTTTAGGCAGCACATCTTGCTAGGAACATATGACTCTCGTGTGCTGGAATCAGCTGTCTCACTTTGCCTTTGTAAAGCAGTAAAGAGGAAGGGGAAAAGGCCAGAATTCCATATCCTCTTTGAGGCACACCCCAATGTCCCAGGACCTCCTGGAAAGCCTCACTTCTAGAAGATTCCTCGACCTCCAGATAGTGCCATATTAGGGTTGACCCTTTTACTGTGCCTTAGGAGATCCCTATGGGAGCCACAGCAGGGATTTTTAATCAGAAAAGGCATGGGTGGCAATGGTTAGGCTTACACAAGTCAGAGATATATCTGAGAGTTTCATAGATTTTTTAAAACTAGAACGATTATTTTCAAAAAATTTAGCGTATATATTTAAGATTTGCATGATGTTTGAGATACACATAGATAGCTTCACTAATCATGATTGCATAGATTTATGGATTCTGAGGTAATGTTTAAATATACATATACAATGTGGAATGCATAAGTTAACATACCTATAGCCTCACTTTGATAAATAAACTGAAATTCTTGGCAGACCACTTTTAATGAACAGGTCAGACAAGAGAAAAGTCTACTACCAAATAGATTTGCTTGATTATCTGAACTTATCTAACATGAATTTCTTTTCCTTGTGTTTTGTTTTTGTGATTTTGGGGCTGAACTCTTCATTGTTAATGTTGAGACAGGGCTTTGCTACATCTACAAGTTGCCTTGCCTGGTCTTGGATCTGCAATCCTCCTGCTTCCGTCTCCCAAAGTTCTAGAATTAGAGGCAAATCCTGCAGTCAAAACTATGAAAGACTTTCATTTTCCTCATCCATACTGCCTTAGATGGCACCAACAGCAACCTCATACTCAAAACACAAAATGAGTTTGAAAGGATATTATTTCTGTTCTTTTTGACTACAAGAATTTATACACGACTGGAGTATTTTTTATTCTTAGTATGTTTGAGAGATTAGCACTTAGAGCTACTAGCTTCTAGGTTACTTCTACTTTGAGTGGAACATTTGAATCCATTGGTTCTATTTAATGCTATAAGCCTGCATTATCTTACTTCTTTAAAACAATATTAGTCAAGTTTTGGTTTTATTTTTGCAATCAGAAATTATCTACTAAATTAGAAACCTTTGATTACTTTTTCCTAGTCTCAAAGTCATCTACTCAGGTCTTTATCAATAAAAAATATCTTGATACTCATGAGGTCAGAGTTCAGGTACTGGAACCTCTGTCATAATTATTACAGAAAACCCAAATGCCTGCATATCTGTGTCTACCAGCAGAACAGTAACACAAGACATGCATCTTGTCTCTTGTGATTTGACTCATAGTTTGGTTCTAACTTTCGTGCTTACATCACATCCGGGATCCTTAGCTGCAAGGGAGAAAGTCCAGTTTCAATCTTTGTAGCCTTCAGACTTACTTTGTAGAGTTCAGCAAGATGACTAGACATATGGCCACCACGCAAAGGTCAGCTGTAATTTACACAAGTGATACCATGCACGATGGTACCAAAATATAAGGTACCTTAGAATTAATCCTATAAAATGTACACATAACCTTTATGGAGAGAGGATGGAGTTTTAGTTGAATGTAACAAAAATGCCTAAGTACACGGAGCAATGTGCTGTATTTATTAATAGACAGTGGTAATATTCTGAGCATATCAACTCATCTCATATTTTAACCATAAATTTGAGAGCTTTTTTTGCAAAGTCTCATCTAATTTTCAGGGAATTAAAAAAGTTAATCTAAAGTATAGGTAGATAATCAAAGGTCCCAGGATACTCCTCCAGTGTTGAAGAGGACCAGGCTGAGACACCTGCCCTACTTAATATCAAAATATACTATAAAACTAGAGCCCGTCAGCATAATATTACTATAGGAAAGACAAAAGCACTACTGAAACAGATATAAAGCATATACCAAGAGATGGGACTCATGCAGAAGTTGGACCCGGAGATCAAAGAGACCAAGGAGGAGCCATGAAAAAAGTGGGTCTGGGCGAATCAGTTGTCATGTCAAGGAAGTTTTAAAACGAGACGAAACAAAAGAAAAAAAAAAACTAACCACAATTGGTATCCCATCTCACTCCTAAACAAAGGTCAAGCCTTTGCTATTCAAGGACCTAAGGGCTGAAAGCAAATTCTTAAATTTTTAGAGGAAATCTATGACAATTTCTTTGTGACTCGAAGGTATGAGAACACTTCTTAAGATGCAAAAAAGTGCAAACCAGCAAAAATCAAATAAGTTCAACGACATTAAACCTAAGAGCTTCCTTATAGTCAACGATTCACAAACAAGGAAATAGATTCAGCCGCAAACCAGCAAATTTGATGGTAAAAATTTTACTACCAAGATTAGCTCAACCGATTCTAAAAAACAGTAAGAAAGAAAGGAACAAAATGACCCAGGAGAAAACAAGCCATACGAATAGTAGGTATTTTATATAAGCAACCAAAATGGTCACGCTTGCAGGAAGAAATGTGTATGCTCAAGACTGTTAGGAAAAAGCCTGTGAAAAAGGAGATACAATTTTGTACTCATTGTAGCCATGGCGATCCCAATAGTGTCTAGTATCACCAGGTGTCGCAAAGATACAGAGAAAGAGCATTTTGAACACCAAGGATTGAATATAAATGGGTATAACATTTTGATGAGCAAAGTTATTTGGAAACTTTTTGAAAAGTGAACCACATTTGTACATTGCGTTCTGTAGTTACATTTCTGGTCCACAAGCTAGGGAAAACCTCACAAGTAAAAAAAAAAGAAAAAGAAGTGTGTGCAAAAGTGCTACTAGCAGGATCGTGTGTGATTATAAAAATCTGAAAACAGCTTAAAAGTCTTAGCAACAGAAGAATGAATAAATTATAAAAAGTTCACATACTCTAAAGTTATATAAGAATACTTGCAATTCTCTTCTTAGTATGATATACATAATGGCATTGGTATAACCTTGCGGCACTTAGGGTCACTTGTGTATAGGGTGATCATGCATACTGGATTGCCTAAGACAATATTAGTTTGTTCAGAGACCGTCTAGTTCCGCGTTATCCCGCCAATGTGATTAGTAACAATGTCTTCTTGCGCTTCACCGTACTCTAGTGAAAGCAACACAAAATTGTGTGGACATCCTTTGCCTATGGCGCTCAGGGAAACTGTTGTATTATTTTCATTTACTCTTGTAATAAACATGATTTGTGCTTTCAAAACTTTCTAGTGAGACACAGAACATTACATGGGCATCCTGTGTCTATGGAGCTACGTGAAACAAACTGCTATGTTTTCATTTTCTCTTATGAATATGATCAAGATCAATAAGATGAAACTATCACATTTTTAGACAGGTGAAATAATGCTTAAAATTTGAATGGAAGAATAGAATTATTTCTATTACAAGTATATTTTAGAAAGATAAAATTATGTCTCTTACACAATTTTAAATGAATATGAGTTAAAGTTTTTACCTAGTTCATTTATTATGAGGAAATTAATAGCAGTTAAATATGAAAAAGAATCCACAGCTTTATAAATAAGACATGGCTAATGCTGAATGAGTTTAGTAATAGTTACAATACTGTCAATAGCCATAAACAACAAAATAATGAAGTTGAGAATCATTTCTCACACATGGGAAAAATTTGGTCAGATTCCTGGGAAACAGCTCATTTGCATCTCTATGAACAGAACCAATTATATAATCACCAACCAAGAACAACTTAACCATCAGCCCTCTACAATGTAACTCTCATCACTGTAGAGCCTCAAAATAGGTCAAAGACAGTGAAAGGTACAGAAATAGCAGTCCAACCCAAGAGCTTGACAGTCAACATTCACAATTTTTAAAGGATATCAAAGCTTCTGCGTGGGTCTTTTCCAGCTGTACCATTGACACAAAATACGCACAGCATTTGTCTAATACCGTGTTCCAAAGTATTTATAGCTTTCAATATTTCATACTCAGCGGATTGTTTTGGTATGTCTTTGCAGAACTAATAATGTTCTATAAAGCGTTTCTCTCGAGGGCCTCTAATTAATGCTATTAACTAAGCACTCTTAATACTGTCTGCACATTCATCCATCTGCATTAAAGCCATTTTGCTTTTACAGTTTTCTGGATCAGTGTTGTCCAAGTTACACAGTACGGTGACGATGAATCCACGCATAGTCATTCAACAGTGGCACCTTTTCCATTTTCTGTGCTTCGTTAGTCCAAAACATAGCATTGATAATTTCCGTTCAGGCTAGGAAAACCAATGACTCAAATTGTGCCAGGCATTTTGGATTGTTTAGTGACTAATTGAATGATTTTGCAACCAGTTTTTCATAATACAGATACGTTTTTCTTATTTAGGGGCATGAAGATGTTTGGAAAGTCTAGTTGCTTGATGTGTATCGAGGGGAATTGTTTCTAGGACAATGCTGTTGCTGCTTATTACTGTCCTTGCTTTGTTTCATATTTCCATGTAGACTGAGGAAGGAGAGATGCAGTAAGACATGGGGTTTCAAGTTTCAGAGTTTGATTTACATTATTATGATTATGATTATTACAGGTAGTCTTAGTTTGTGAATCTGAGACTACAACTTCTGTAAGAAATGTTTCAGCTAGCATGGTGGCTCAGGCCGTGTGGTTCCCACACTCTGGGGGGCTGAAGAAGGAGGGTCACCAGTGGAACCTGAAGAAACACAAGTACCTGATGCTAAATGCTTGAAATCACCTACTGAATCTGTGTACTCACAGTCACCTTATTAAGTCAATGAAAATACGTTCAACTGCTATTGACTGTCATATTATCTTTTTCTGAAAAAATTCAAAGTGATTATTTCAACAGAGTTTAAACTTTGGCTCATTGCTAGCATCAAGTCTTTAGTCGTTATCACCTTCTAGAACGCTGATGAGACCTCGCCGTGTCAGTCTTCCAAGCTTACAAGTTTGCCTAGTTTTTAATTCAGTTATACTTTTTATGTCTAGATCTTGTTCTTACATTTGACCTCTCTGTAGACCCTCACTCTTCAGACATATTTGCGTATCATTTCTTTTCATACACTAGCTGCTTATTTTATACTTTGTGTCAGATAATTCCTTTATCTTTTTAAAATATCTGCTTCTGAGGTGGTTTTTGGTTTGCTTGGTTTGGTTTTGCTGGTTCTCCGTTATGGTGTCATGCTTTGTGTGTGCCTGTTTGGTTTAGGTTTTGTGTTAGACTTCAATCTTGTCTGTATCGGTTTTGGACTATTATGATCAGAATAGCCAAGACCAGGTAACTTGTAAAGAACAGAAATGTAGTTAGCGTCACTGCGGAAGGATCCAAAATGAACATGCTGGAGTGGGAAGGACCTCTTACGGCATCTTCACAAGTCAGAAGGTGTGAAAACAATCAGGGACTCACATTGGGTCTTCACGTGGCAAAAGAAAGCAACATCCCCCTGGAAGCACCTGTCATTGTTGTTGCTGTCATTGTTGTTCTGTTGTTGTGTTAATCCTGTCTGGAGTGGCTCTGCCCTTGTGACCTAATCACCCATTTTTACCCCTCACCTCCCCAACGCTGATACATTGAGGATAAGATTTTTCAACACATGAATTTAAAAAAATGATAGAAATATCTGAAGTTCTCGAACCTCTAAAACCTAATTTCTTTGATGTCTGTGTTGAAGTGTGAGCTCTTCCAAAAAGATTCGTACTTTTTGCCAAACACCCTGCTAATCCTCCTAGCCTGAGATCATTTTATACTAAATTCTTAGCTTGAGGATTTCATTCAGATGATCCAAGTGTCAAAAATCCAGTTGCAAACTTCCATAGAGGCTGGTTCTTCTCAAATTCTCAGGGCAAGTATGATTCCCCTTGGTTCTAAATGCTGATGTTTGAGGTGATTTTCGATTTGGTGTCCTTCAGCAAATGCCCTAAATCAAAGCATGCCTTTGGCGTTTTAGTTGCCTCCCTGGTCCTTACAACCATGTGTTGTGAGAGTCAGAGTTCACTGTAATCAACAGGATGCGCACAGGTAGTGAGAGCGAGGCTTCGTGTGGGGAACTGGTTCACACACACTGTTGTGGAGATTACTGCAAAGTCTAAGACGTGCATGTTAGTGGGGCAGGTAGATACTCTGGGGAGAACTGCCGCTCGTGGCCAGAGATGATCTGGGGGAGCTGGCACTCTCTTCTTCCAAGAGAAACAATTCTTTTTATATTAACGTTTTCTACTGACTGAGTAAAGCCCTCCCACATTATGAAAGGTAATCTGATTTATACTAAACGTTTACTGATTTAAAGGTTAATCTCTTAAAAGAAAAGCTGTACCAAAAACATATAGGAAAATGTTTCTCTAAATATTTGGGTATCATATTGTTGCTTGAGTTGACACATAAAATTAAACATCACATTTGGTTTTCAGGTTTGTTTGCTCGCTGGATGTCCATAATTTATTTTCCAGTTTTGCATTACACTAGAAAACTACTTTTAAAAAAAAAAAAAGTCATTGAGCGTTCTTCTCTTTGGGCATAATATACATACAATTAAAGTATACAGAATTAAATAGCTTTGCTTGGTTAGTTTTGACAAAGTTATAACTTCATACCAAACAAAAAGCATGGCATTTTTAATTGTCATTTGCCTTTTTTTGATCTAACTTCAGTCACCACCAAAAACTAAACATTTCTGGTTACTATCATCTTAGATTAATATCACCTGCTGTGGAATCAAAAGTAAATGAACTCAGGATGCTGTCTGTACCTTTGTCTTTGAGACTGGGTTATATTGTTTAGTATATTGCTAGTTCATAGCTCTCATTGTTTAGGAGGATTTTATTGTATGGATTAACCATACATTGTTTACTCATTTTTAATTGATAGATATTTACATTGATTCCAGATTCTGACTATTACGAAATAATTGGCCATAAATGTTCTATTCTTTTGTGAGTATTTCTTTGGAACATATGGTTTCATTCTTCTTAAATAATACCTAAGAATGGAATTACTGTCATATGGAGTAGACATATGTTAACTTTATAAGTAACTGTCAATTATTCTCCAAAGCAGTTATACCATTTTATATAACCATAAACAATATAGCAAAATTCCAGTTGTCCTCTATGCCTAGCAGATATAAAAGTTAATTCTGTTTTCACTTCTCTCTCTCTCAGTTGAATATAGACCTTTGCCCTGAGTTACATTGCCAGCCCATTTTTAACTTTTCATTTTGTGACAATTTCCCACCAAGTTGCTAAGTCACTCCAGGCTCAAACTTGTGACAGTCCTGCCTCAGCCTTCTACAGTGCTATGATTGCAAGCCTGTACCCTTGGATCTGATTTATTTCTTTGTACTAGTAGAAAACTGGAAAATAAAATGAAGTAATAAAATAATAACATTACCATATAGAATAGCATTAAAATATAAATTACCTAGAAATTAATCAAATACAACAAATGTTAGAGTTTCCCCCATTTTATTAGTAAGTATATGTGATAAACAATGAGTATGATGAGCTTGAGAATGCTCTGCACGTATATATCGGTCCAGCTCACCTTCCCTCTCTCGCCCCCTTTTTGCCTCACCGCCCCCTTTCTCATTCTCTCTGACTCCCATTGTCCTGCCCATTTGAAAAGAAAGAAATGTTGTGCATATCCACAGTGGGGCACTACTCTGGCATAAAGATAGATAGACTGGATTCATTTGTGGGTAAATGCACACAACCTGAGGCCATTCTGCTTAGTGAAGTGAATAAAGTCAGAAGGTTAAATGATACACGTGTTCTCTAACATGTGAAACTTAGAGTATAAACAAATAACTACAAAGTATTTTTAGAAGAAGTTATAGGCCTAGCTAAATGAACAATATATTCATGGATTAGAAATAATGCCTACACAGAGACGGTTCAGAAGGGTTCACGACATGTAGTTGTGCCTATAGACATCTGACTTCACATTCTATGACATCAGGGTGGTAGCTTGTTATCAAAAATGGTGGGGATATTTATACCACTGAAATTATCAAATACTATGAGCTGGCCTCCTCTTTCTAAGATGTTACAAGTCATTGATTGGAAATTTCAATATTCAGGATAACTATCTTTCAAAAATTGACCTATAGATAGGGAAAAAATGACAAAGTTCATCACAGTGTTTAAAGAAAAGTGGAAATTTAACTCTAATTTTACATAAAAATTCAAAGAATAGAGGAAAACACATTTTTGAAAGGAAGACTGTAAGGAACTCACATTTTTTTGGCTTGAAGACTTACTCAATGAGAATATTTTTATAACCCTTTTTATGTACGTAAGATCAGCAGTAATGCTCCTGTTTCTTTTCTCAATCTAATAATGTGAGTCTTCCCTGTTTTTTGTTCCATTGAGATAAATTTTAACTATTTTGTTAATCACATCAAAGAATGAGTTGCTGGTCTAAGTTATTTTCTTCACTTTCCTGTTATCGACTTCAGGTTTTAAATTCATAGCCAAACATATCACCAAGGAAAGAAGTGTTCCTAGAATCTGACAGATAGGAAAACACAGAGTACACAGCTCGTAAGAATGAAACCCCCTTCACCAGCTGATATGTTAGATCGTACGTTTGACATTCAGCTAAAAATTAAAAGGCATACTGGTAGACTAAAACAGCAACAATAATATCAAAACCCCCACAGCTTGAAGGAACAAAGTAAGCAGACGAGATGTGTGAGAGACTGTGTAGTTAACAGACCAGGAATTTAAAATAAATATGACTACTATGCTAAGGACCTTCATTAAAAAGAACTGCTGAAAGTTATACCTCTGTAATTATATATATATATATATATATATATATATATATAGCATTGGGTGCAAACGCACACCCACCCCCACACACCCACCCCCTCCCATATATATATATATATATATATATATATATATATATATATATATATTTCATATAGGTATAAAAACCCTAAGGAAGGATCAAAAATGTGAGATATCAAAAACACTATAACAGAGACGCAGAATGCCTTTGATGGGCTCGTGAGCAGATGGGAGACAGCAAGCACATAGCGGTGAACTTGAAGATACTTGACAGAAAACACTGACTTAAAACAGATCAGAGATGTAAACATAAGGACTAAATTTTTAAAATGCCTAGAATAACATTGGGAATGATTTTCATGACCTTGAATTTAGCATAGAGTTCTCAGATGTACCACAAGAGAAAACACTGATATGATGAATGTCATCATAATTAAAAACTCGTACATCAAAGGGCATCACCATTCCCAGCACTCAGAAAGCTGAGGCGGGAGGATTGCTACTATTTCAAGGCTAGCTTGGGCTTCATAATAAGTTCAGGACAAGCCTGGGATATAAAGCAAGATCCTATATCCAAAAAAAGCACCCCACAAAGTGGGAAAATATTTGCAAATTATAGATATGTGTGTGTATACACACACACATATATGATAAGCAATTTGTATCTAAAATATATAATATGTATGTAATAAACTCTTAAAACCACAAATGAGTCAACCTACATTTTGCAAATAAGCAAATAATCCCAATGGACATTTCTCCAAAGTAGAATTTAGATGACAATAGGCACATGGCAAGAGGCTCAACCTCGTTAGTCAACGGGGAAAGACATATCGACATTGCAAGAGATCCCACCTCATATCTACTAGGATGCTAGGATGATTAGAATCTAAAGGTCAGGTAATAGTCACTGTTGTGGAAAAATTGGAACACTTATACATTATAAATGTTAAGGTAATGTAGCACAACTACTTTAGGAAGCAGTCTGGCAGTTTCTACTCAAACATATATCCAAGATAAAACATAAAAAAGTACAAAAATTTTATAGTAAAATCATTCGTAGTATTCAAAAGGTAGAATCAATCTAAATGCTCATCAAACAAGGAATGGGTATCTATACCATTATTCAGCATTCAAAATGAATCAAGTATGGATCAAGGCTATCAATATGAGTAAACCTTGACACATGAACATAGCCAGTTATGAAGATGTCCGAATTATGTAATTCCATTCATAGGAAATTCCAGAATTAAAAACATCTATAATCCAGAGACAAACGTTAGTGGTTGCTTAAGTCTATCGGTGGGTTCGGTGGAGGGTTAAAAGAACAACTCCTAAAGTTCACAGGACTTCTCTTTGAGACGATGAAGTATTTTAAAATTGAGCATAGCATTGGGTGCACATAACTATGAACACATTAAACATTTGTAATAGCATTTTCAAAGGAATTGATTGTATACTCTATGAAATACAGAGCAATTTTCAGGAACAGTTTCTCTTTGCTGAGTTCTTTCAGTCCTCCCTCCCTTACATCCGTTCTTATAGTGTATACCTTTTAGTAAAAATCAGCATTTTATTAGTATTTATTTTCATTTTATTTCATCTCTTTTCTGTGAAGTTCTCTTCAAAGGTTTCTTCTTGCCATTGTTGAGTTCTCAAGTGAAGATCTTTCTTATTGCATCTTTGTTTTAATTTTTCCTCTCCCAAATAATCGTAGACTCTTCAAATTTAACATACCTAGTTAACTTTACAATGCAAAAGTAACACCTTATAATATCCCACTCTTAAAAGTGACCAGTTCTCAGGACGTTTATCACTAGTCATACCTTCAATATGTATATGCAATCACCTGACATTTAAATTCTAATTTTTGCCTGGCATTTTACCCATATCTTCTCTGTTCTCGCTTTTGTTGCAAGGTGTAAACACTTGGAGTTGCAGTCATGTTTCGATCTACTCTTAGGGCCCCCTTGTCTCTCCTCTTTACTTTCGCCTTTCACTTTTTATCTTCGTCGAATATGTCCTGTGAAGTTTTCCTGAGTAATGGTGTTTTGGTGGTGAGCTGTCTGGTCTTGTTCTGAAATCGTGTTTTGTCCTTGCTCTTGGAAGCTTTACTGCGTGTACAATTCTAGGTCAATAACCATCATCTGTTTTCTCTTTGAAGATGCAACACTGCTTTATGAACTTCCATGACTGTGGAGAAGACACATGTTTCTCAGCTTAATTGTATTTTTGAAAACCATTTCTTAAAAATATATATGCTTCCAGTGTCATCTTTTTGCCTTATAGCCCAAACTCCTCTATAATTGATACATAAATGTCAGTTTAATTTTATTTCTCATGTTTGAAATTCATTGAGCTTCCTAGAATTATGGATCTACCTATAAATATTTCTTGAAAATTATCAGCTTTATGTATTAGAATATTTTCTTTCCTTGCTAATAATCAAAGTCCTTTTTACTTTGACATGTTCATTAGGTGGCTGCTAGAATTTTCTGTCCTCCAGGCCCATTTAGCTCTTTTCTCCTTTCATCTTCTTGATTCTCGGCTGCATTCTGAGATTATTTTCTCATGTACATAGTATAATTTGGTAATCTTCAGCTGTACGTCATCTGCTTTTAAACCTCTTCTTTGGATTTTATTTTTTAGTAGTTTTCATTTTACTTTAATAGATTCTTTTCTTCTGGCCCTAAAAGCTTTAAAAGCTGCTACAGACATCACTCCCGATACTCCCGAACTCCTCGATCCCCCTTTCTCCTAGCAGCAGCACACCCCAGGGACACGGGAGTGCACCTTTCCGCGCAACCCACCGCCCCCTTGTCATCAAGCCAGCGAGCTTGCCTCCTGGTCTCTCTGGGCTTTGTGTTTCCTGATTGCGCTGCCTGAAGAGCGCTATCTTGCTGTCTCCTGAAACATCCAGATTTGAACAAAGGCAGGCACAGGAGACAAAGCCAGGGAACTTTTAGAATCAGCTCGGAAGGTCTGTGGACTTTAACAAAAGCATGAGCTGAAGCAGTCTGCTAGAAAAATCCTACATTAGACTGACAGATCCACGTGCAGCCCTTGTGGGAGAAGAGACAGCAAAAACATGGGTAGTGATCTACTAGGATCCCTGAGCCTGGACTCTCATGTGGCCTGGTCTGTGAAGCCACTGAGGCTGGGGACATCAGAGGTTCCACAACATCAATCAGTTCTTTCATTCATATGTATTGTTTTCATAAATATACTATTGAGTACTTCTGAGAGAATTTCAGAGTCCACAGTCGATATTATTTGTCCATTATCAAGCTCCTAAAATGTTCTTCTCTAGCTATGATTTCTGTACCAAGGCACTATCTTCCAAGTTACAGTGGACCGAAGTCCAGCTGCACAGTGATGACCTTGGAGATCTTTTTATTCTGCTCCAGGTGAATACATTGTTTGAGAACTACCGATGTAGAGTTCAAAGGTAATCATTCAGAGTTCCTGATTTTTAGAATGAGACTCTTTCTGCCTCAGTTTATGCCTGCTGCAAGGTTTATACCTGGATTTCTTAGCCCAGGGAAGTAGGGAGGAAAAAAAATACCACAGCTGTTCAACAATTTTTTCTTAAGAAATTCTCTTTGTTTCACTGTTCTTCCACCTTTTAATAACCTTGAGCCTAAAGATTGTGCAACCAGGTTGAAATCCTGCCCTTGCGACAATGAGAGAACTTGCCTACAATACTTTGCTATTTGAGCTTTCATTTCTTTGTTTGATTTCTGGAGATCACAGCCAAACTGAGACAGAAATGGTACTATCCTAAAAAAGTCTGTGACATGGGAGTGATCATTACCTTCCCGCCATATACCTACAATTTTCTAAAAATATATTCTATTCAACAAAAAACTTTAAATAAATTATTACCTTGTGGACATCATAAGCACACAAAAGGTTCAGTTTAAAAGGAATACTATAAAATTAATTATAAATAAAAATGTTTAGATTTCTTCTGATGCCAATTCATGATTATTTTGCTTCCCGTATATTGGATACCAAAGCTCTAAAAATAATGGTTTTATTTTATTCATTATTACAATTAAAAATTAAATGCCATAAGTTTTTACAGCCATAACTTATAAAAGGAATTAATGTTTTTCTATTGGAATTTTTTAAAAAATGGATTGTATAAAACCCCAGGAGTCATGCAGGAACAGGTAGGTTTGGAATCCCACACAAGCACGTTGTCTAATTACCTACTGCCTCTCTCTGCAGACTCTCCAAGGAATTGTCAAGTATATTTGTTTTGCATGATTTGATTTTTTAATGACACGACCTGGACTGGTGGACTCAAAATTACTCTGGTAGTTGTTGCTGACATATTTCTTAGCACGAAAAGTTACACCAATAAAACAAGTGTACTCTGGGCTCCCATATGGGAACTGTTTGTCATCATGGTTGCCGAAAGCCGTAAGACAGTTTGTCTGAGGAAAGGATTCCAGCCCATAAAGAAATTGAGTATAAACGGTTCAGTAGTCCTCATTTAGTCAAGCTATGTGGTTACAAATATTATCAGAGATGCTAATCTGCAGGCCAAGAGAGATGGTCAGTAATCTGTTCTCAAGTGTCCTCTTTCAAATAAAAATCTCCTTTTGGAAAATGAGATTTTTCTTTTAAAATGAAGACATCCATTTCACATGCTCTTTATTTACATTCTCTTTTCTAAGAGTAGCAGGGTTTTTTTAAATGTACAAATAAATTGATGATGCCTCAATGATCAATATTTTTCTGTGTTTTGATATATGTAAGCCATTCAAATTTTATGTACAAAAGCTAATTTCAGAAATTAGTGTTTCCACCTGCTTCCTGGCCCCAATTTGATTTGAAGTTTCCAGCTTGAATCAGGTTTTCATTTTGTCTTCAAGTATTTTATTTTTTTTTTATCTCTAGCAGGGATTGGGTGCTACAAGTTGCCCATTTACCTTGCAGACATTAAATAATAAACACGTTGTTAAATGCCTGTAGATTCTAGTAGTATTTTTCAGTGGATTTAAGCAATTTTGAACATACTCTACTGTTAAATAATAACGACTTTTTTTGCTATGAAGTGCTTGACTAATGTTAGTTAAGAGTGGAAGGATCATCTATCAGCTACTGAGAAAGAACATTATACCCATATTTTTAAGTGATTAAATAGAGGCAGAAAATTTCAGGCATTTGCTGAAAGCAGCATTATCAGTCAGGTAGAAACAGAATGTCAACATCTCCCAGTTCTTGCTTTTGAGTTATTTTTACAATTCTGCACACTGTTTCCTTCCCTCTCTTTTCTCATAAGAAGGAGTCTGGTTTTTAAAGGAACATCTGTTAATATTCTTAAAGTTTTCAGACATTGTGCATGCATGGGTTATCTAGTTAGAGAGAGTTAAAAGCTTTGGAATTAACCTAGTTTCTTTGGAAAACGACCAAAAGTTATGATTCAGTTCCATATAGGCTGTGGCTATTCGACTTTGGAGCCCTACACCTTTGTGTCTGTTTCTCCATTTCTCCCTTTAGGGTAATTTGTGCAAAAAAGCAAGGAAAGTCATCATTATTGCTACATTGTTTATGCCCTAATTCCTTTTGAGAAAACCTCTTCCATCCCCACCTACTTCTCCTTGAGTTGTTTCTAAGTTAGAAGTGTTTGTTGTAAGCTTTTTATTTTTCTCAGTAGATAATTTTGGCCAAAACGTGGGCTGAACTCATCCAATGTGGCTCACTTTCTTTCTGCCTCCATCAAGTCCCGGATTGGTCTGGGCACCTCTGTGATCATAAAATGTTCTGTTGCTACTGATTTGTTTTGTTTCTGTTTTTTTTTTTTTTTTTTTCACCTTGGATTAAAGGCACACAATGAAGCTCTGGGCAAAGCTCAGGGCTACAGATTGCTGAATTAGAAAAATTGGGGGAAGAATTTAAATTGAAAAAGAAAAAAAAGTCAGCTTTGCTATTAAAGAGATGGAAGCAGGAATTTATGTCTTAGATCTTTTATCACAAATAGGCATATTTTCACTTCACTTTTATAATGTAGTACAAAATTTTGGTCAAAAATGAGAAATTTTTTTATTGTCAGGTACTGATTTTGAGGAAAGATGTAAAGACAGCTGAGAAAGGTAATGCTATATTGTGGTGACTGTAGCACATTATTTCTTTTCTGAAAAAGTTGGGAAAAATAAAATATATATGTGTAAGCAGAAAACTCTATAAGAATTAATTTTTGAATTGTCAGATTATAATCTAAAAGCCCTTGGGAATTCAGTATTTGAAACATAGTATCAGAAATGTTATTAAAGTATTACTTTTGGTCATTTAGACCAATTTATACCGTCTTCAATTCTTGACTAACTTTAAATTTTCTATATGTCTAATTATACTAGAAAACATAAGATCAAACCAGTTATGTATTTTCAGCAGCATAGTAATATATTTTTTTAAAAATTACATATATTCAAAACAGACATCTGTATGTACTCTCAATCACCTCTTTGTTCTCTCTGGTGTCTGTCTTAGAAGAACACAAATTCTATTGGATAGAGCCCCATACCTATGATCTACTCTAACCCTGACGACTTGATAAAATTCCCAGTAGGGAGTAGGTATCATGGTTTCTTGTGTCTTCTGTACCGCAAAATATTCAAGTTATGCCAAAGTTGTCACTGTGAATGACCAGTGTGAGAATAGTCAAATTTTCTGTATGAGAGATTTCTAAGGTTATTTATTATTATAATTTGTTACACATGAAATCTGAATGTTTATAGAAATATTTTAAAATATTGGTAAGATCACAAATGAAACTAGCAAAGATATCTATCACTCTTACGTATATACAGGTATGTATACTGATACATTTTTCTTATTGATATATTTAAGAAAAATATAAAATGCTATGCAAGATGCTAAATATTATTTGCACTTTCAATGTATAACCAATTGTTTTTCAAACCAAGAAATGACATTTACATCATTATACAACTCACTTTAAAACATTGAAATTGTCTTGCAGACTATTGCTATTTTAAACAAATTATGTGATGAACACTTCATGTGTATTTGCACCTTTGAGCCATTTTATCCTTTGAATAAATACCTAGAAGTTAACTTGCTCCAATAGAAGAAGCAAATATAAGCCTCCTCAGTAAATATCACAAAAGTCCCTTGGGGAAAAATGTCAAGTTTTACATTTGTCTGGTAATTAATATAAGTTTGTATTTTTCCTTGTGCATAGTAATATATTATTTGTAAATTTATTTTTTTCTTTGCCGATGAAGAGAAAAATTGTTTAAGTCACATAATTTTTATCATCCCTAAGGTTTAATCATTTTACATGCTAATAGACTATTGATTTTTTTTTTGTTTTCTGGAGTATTTTTTATTCTTTTGATTGCTGTTTTTATTTGAATAGCTGGATTTTCCATCTGTGTGAAATATTTATGTGGTTTATTTTCTGCCTCTTTCATTTTTAAATTTGTCTCATGATGAAAATATTCATGTGCAAAGATGTAAGGAATACTAAGTGAGAAATGGTGTATTTTACACATTTTTCTTTTTAATGTATTAGTTATGGAGTTTTTTTTTTAATTTTTGTATGATAACAGCCTATCTTATTTTCAGTGAATTTTATTTTTCTATGGTATTTTTGGAAAGATGTGCCACCTGAGCTCTGCAGAATTAGAATATTCAGATTTTTTTCTTTTTTTCTTTCTTTTTGAACTCTTTCTTAGTTGAAAGATCAAGAAATGAAAAAGATGTTGTTTGACTCACCTGAGTTCTCTGCTCTTACAACATTACTTGTCAAAGCTGCAGAATTTGGGGTTATTTTTCCTTTTGGAAAATGTTTATTTTTCAAGTTATCGGTTCCCAATTGCTATCTTCAGATCTGGTACATACGAAGCAGTTAAAATTACGCAATTTTTTCACTTTGGAATTTAGGACATTCCAAAATGTGCCGAGGAAACAGATCTTTGTTATCTAAAGATATAAAATCAGTATCTAAGCAAAGTGAGATCTACCCCAGATCGCCCAGCAGGCAGTTAAGGAAAATGATGGCTAGAAAGAAACGCCTTAAGTTGCACGTTCAAAAGTCCTGGGAATCCCAATGCTTACTTTCTGCTTCTCTTCTACCACATTGATTTAAAAGTCCAGAATTTTATAAGTTGAGAAATACGAGAACAGACGTATTTGCTGAAATGTTGAAGGGCATAGCTCTTGTGGGTCAGGCTCTGAGTTCTGTTTTCATACTAATTACTTTGCTCTAAATATGTGAATTCCTGGATTTTTAAAAGCATAATTTGTTTTCTTCTAAAATGACATTTCTAATTTATAATGATGCTAATGGGAAATTTATTATAAAATATATTTGTTAAATTTTTGATTCACACACAGATTAGATTTTGCAAGTTGACTTTCTGGGTTCTTTTTAGAGAGATTCAGGAACATTATGTTTAGGAGTAGAAGGACAGTTTTCAATTCAATGAACACATCACCGCCACATTATGTTTATAAATGTAAATTCTATCCAGAATTTTTCACATTCCTCACATTTACACCTAAAACACAAAGAGAGCTGGGGTGGATGAAATAGCTCTAGTGACTCAGACTTTCCCCTTTATGTGGCTTTTCCACCTAGCAAAATGGTGACTATATAGCTGACAGAAACTGGCTCAGTAGGAATGCATCGAACTCACAGCTACAACCTGAAATGTTAAACCAGTGGAAAGACCATACATCTATCCATTATTCTACAGATGCATCCGTTATTCCTTCTAATTTCACTTAACAGAGTAGTGCACGCTCTCGGGTTTTAAACTTCCCCTTTTACAGAATAAGTGGGTCAGCCTTTCCAAGGCTCTGAGGCAGTCAAGTTGATCTGCAGGATCTGTTCGATGAGGTCAACCTGAAACTGCAAGGAGCAGACAAGACGATTTGGAAGCAAATATCATTTCAGCTCTGGATCACGTTGACATCTGTTACAACATATCATCAAACAGGAAATCCCACATGACACTTGAAACAATGCGAGGAAAGAAAAAATGCTGCAAATTGCAAACTCTTTGGATTTTTGTCACAAATGAACAGGATTTTGACTCAATCAGCTTATGTCATATCTGTGGATAAAGAAAATAAATATAACTGAATGTGACAAGCTGGCTAATAGTTTAATTGGATTTTCCTCACTGGCTATTTTTATTCACAACTGGTGGTTGTATAGGTCCGTCTTCAAAATGAAAATTATCTTACGCTGGACTCTCTTCTGTAGGAAGTGATGCAATAGCAGTAGATGAATAAATACAAAATGCATGCAGCAGGGAAACACGGCATGTTCATCACAATATTTAATCACTAGAGAACTGATTTTCTTCTCAGATCCTTTATGTTTCTTTCTCTTCTTTTTAGTTTCCTTTCAACAATTTTACTACTCAACAGTCATGGAAAAAAGAATCAAGGCAGAATTGATTGGAATTTGGCAATAGCAATTGGAATTTGCTATCTTTCACTTTTCTACTCTTTTTAGACTCGATTAACAGTGAATTTTAGTCATATGAAATCTCGGGCTAATACAGAATTAGAGCTGAGATAAAGGCTAGAGTCATGAAATAGCTAACAGATGTGCCTGGGTACATGGGATGCTGTACCTGAAAGTGTAACAAGATGGAGAAATACAGTAATATGTATCTTACATTTTCCTAAGGACTAATGGATGGAAGAAAGACATTGTTGAGTCATTGATGGTTGAGCACAACCTCCCGACTGATAAGCTCTATACCAGTTGTTGCATTTAAAGCAAAAGATCTGGCTAAATTAATTACAAAGACTTGTGAAATTTTTAATTTGTATTTTTTTACTGAGCTTATAAGTCTGAAGGTTTCAATCTAAAATGTACCCCTAAATGCTCATGTGTTTAAAGATGATTGGCTCATGGGGATGCCATATTTATTAATGGATTACAAGGTAGGGAAATAGGACCTGGCTGGAGGAATGGGTCGGTGGGGCATGCCCTGGAAAGGTATATCTGCCTTGATGGTCCCTCTCTTCTCTTTCTGCTTCCTGGCTCCATGTGATAAGCAGATTCCTTCTCAGCACCCTTCGGCCACTGCCATTAGGCCATACATAGATTGACATCACTAAAAATATAAGCAGAAAGAAACCTCTTAAAGTTGCGGTGCTGGGTATTGTGTCCCAGCCACAAGAAAGTAACTATGTCATCTGAACTGAGATCCAAGAAAACAGTGGTGAGTTCTTCCTTCTTTTTTATTTGTCTATAAATTTCCTAGCTGTTCTTCCAAATAATTGTTTAAAAACATTTAAAGAAAATAATTTAAGGAGTACTAAGTCAATTGCTTACCGGATGATTACTCTTATTTGGCTTATACTGGCCTTGAGGGGTGTGTGTGTGTTTGTGTTTGTGTGTGTGTGTGTGTGTGTGTGTGGTGTATAGTCCATTTCTATGCAAAGTGTTAAGTGAAATGTCACTGGAAAATACAAATGAAATGTCAACTAGGGAAGCATAGAGAGCTTCTGGCCAGGAGATTTAAACAACATTGTATCTAACAAATAGTTGAGTACATGGCGGAAATAGAATGGATTCTCTGTATGTGAATGTTCCCCAAAGGCAGCACTTCAACTGTCAAAAATGGGACTTGGAAACGATGCATGGGTATCAAAACGCTCAGCCTGCTTGCACTTTCCGTAAGCACAGCTAATTGAAGCAGCATTTGTAAGTCTGTAATATACAACAATAAGCTTACTCTTTGTCTTAAGTTAGAGAAACTCAGTATTTTTCCAAGCAAAATGTCTGAGAGAAAGCATTTACAAGTCAGCTTTATTAAATACATGGTAGGAAAAGGAAGACATTTAGTTGTACAACTTTAACTGAATGCAGAGACTTTACGACTATAATACTTTAAAAATAAGGACGTTGCTTAAGTGTCATATCATCTTCTGTTGTAAGATAGGCTTTTTCTATCAGCTTCATTACGTTATAACTTCCATATCTGTAGTTTACGCTTTTTAAGTATACAACCTAATGATTTTAGTCCATTTTCAGTGTTGTGTAGCATCACCTTTATCAAATTTTATAGCGTTTTTATGGCTTTCGCCTCAAAGATCTCTCTTACTCCCATTCCTGTCTCAGGGAACCACAGACTGCTCTCTCCTAGCTAATCTCCTTTTTTGGAGACCATGCCAAGGACCCTTTCTTCCTCTTTCTCTTTCCGTGTGAGATCCTTAAGGCAGGGGCATCACCTTCTTGGTCCCCACTGAGTATTCTGGTAAGAGTGTGATTTCTCTTTAGAGGAATTCCTATCTGAAAGTTTATACTTCAAAACTATGTTTCCAAATCTCCTTAGAAAAACAGTACGATAAAAGTCTGACCTCTGGATTGAAGAAGACCTGGGCTTAATTTCGGTCTCTATAATATTTAAAATGAGTGACTATGCAAAAATAATCTAACCTTTGTCAGCATCATTTTTACGACATGAAAAAATGTAGTTATTAATACACGGTATGAGGTAATGTCAATGCCTGATGTCTTATATGCACTCATTAGAAACTTTACTCAAACCATATCTAAATTTTCTCTTCAAGGAAATTATATTTTACTTTTTGATCCTTGGTTTGACTAAGAATTTTTCTACAATCTGCAACAGTATCAGTATTATCATTTTCCTTTCTGTTTAATCTTGGCCTCTTGAGTTGTTCATTAAAGGATGGCTACAAGTCATCATTTACACAAGATCATATTATTTCATGAACACTTTCTAACTTCTCCACCTAAAAAAACTTTTAATGGGAATTTGTGATCATTTTGTCAATGATCCAGTGAAATTTAGGCAAGACAATGACAGCTCAGTTGGAAACAAGCAAGCCCCTGGAAATCAAAGATGGAGTCAATGTGGATCCTGAAAGTGAAACAGTGATGCTTCTGGGTTTTGCCCGTCAGAAGGAAAGAATCTTGCAAACAAAAACTATGCTTAGATAGAAAGACTTAGCCAAGCCCCAGGTATATCCAGAAACAACAGCAAATGGCTACACACTCCTTAAAGGATGAATGGGATTTCAGCAGGGAGAAACTGGTAGAGAGTTGGAGGGGGACATTTAAGGAGAAGTAAACTTCAACTGCAACCATTCATTTAGGTTTTGCTCATCATAAATGTCAATGTTTGTTTATATCAGTGTTCACTAGTATGTTCTGAGACAATAAACAACTTCAAACTTTAGTGTTTAATAGCTTATAAAATTATTTCATACTCATAATTTCTCTCCCCCCCTTTCTCTCTCCTGAATTCTATGACTTGTTCTTCATTCAG
Source organism: Ctenodactylus gundi (assembly GCA_004027205.1). Lineage (NCBI taxonomy): Eukaryota > Metazoa > Chordata > Mammalia > Rodentia > Ctenodactylidae > Ctenodactylus > Ctenodactylus gundi. The sequence goes on from PVKB01000109.1 coordinate 935,233, forward strand.
AACTCACGATGCTGACAGAGCAGCCTGGTCTGGGACTCAGAAGGCACATAGCAGTAGGGAAACGGCAATGGTGGAACCGGAAACCACGCAATGTCTATGGGTTCTCTCCTATGCAACTTCTCACACTTTCTTCAAAAACGTAAGTTGTGTAGTCAAATATGCTGTCCAGGGTTGGACCTGGTAGAGGTGGCCAACTGATTTTAACAGCATGAAATATAATTTCCCTCACACCTATGTTTAAGCAGGGATCTCGAGACAAAAATCTCTGCTTCCAGGGAATACACATTCCATTATGGATAAAGGTATATAACTGTGGAAACACCTCCTAGAAGGCAGAAAAATGGTGAGGAGTCTGGTGTATTACTTTGGGTTCTTTCAAAAGGCAGAATTTATGAAAATTATAGTAAAAAAGATCTATTTGGACGGCTTACACATTTGAGGATACAGATAGTTCAAGATGGCAGCCTGCTCGTCCGAAAGCTGGAGTGTCTGATGGCTGTTCAGCCGCTAAGTAGGATACCTGTTTGGGACTGCAGGGCAGCTGGTGAGAGTCTGCTACGGATCTCTGTTGTTCGAAGAACAGTGCTGAAAACCAAAGACTGAAGATTGGTGATTAAAGATCGGCAATAGGCAGACAGGTGCAAGTGGAAACGGGAGCAAATCTGTGATGAAGATCTGCGACTTGTAGCAAGTTGGCCTGGGTAGACAATTGTGAAGGTGAGAGATGTCCAGGGGAAAAAGAGGTAACAATCTTTCTTCTTCCTTCCTTTTATACAGGAGCCTCACAAACCGACTGGGTGCTTTTCTCTCGATCACTGGCCCACAAGTCACTCACTCTAATCCAGGTTGCTTCTCGATTCTCAATCTAGGCATGGTTCCCAAATCCTAACCCAGGCCAGGCATCGTTCCTGATTGCCTCAAATTGATATAATCTCTCGAATGGTCACTTTTGGTAAGGTGAAAGAAGGTAAAGGAAGATGAAGTAGAAAAGAACATGTGGAGATAGATGGAGAAAGGCCTTGGACACCATGCTATAAACATTAGATTTACATTTAGTATCAAGGAAAGTAGCTAAATTCTCCAAAGTACAGTGTGATGGTTAGTTTTACATGTCAAATTGGGTAAGCTAATCAACTCAGCTATTAAATCAACCATTAACTTAGACATTGCCATGGGAGTATTTTGTAGGCATGGTGAGCATCCTTATGCAGTTGACTTTAAGCTATTGCAGAGGCCCTCTAATCAGTTCAATGCCTTAAGAGAAAAAATTAAAATATGCTGGAGAAGAAATTCTGTTTCAAGACTGTAACACAGAAATTCTGCCAGAGCATGCCTTCAATACCAGCACTCTAGAGACTGAGGCAGGAGGGTTGCTGTGCATGTGAAGCCAGCCTGGGCTACTCTCAGAGGTCAGCCTGGACTACAGTGATACCTTGCCTCAAAGAAAGAAAGAAAGAAAGAAAGAAAGAAAGAAAGAAAGAAAGAAACCTTGCCTTTAGTATTCTGCTTTGTCTTATAAGTTTTACAGGAGACAGTCCTTACCATTGCATCAGTCAATTTGTTAAAATAAATCAAATAAATCTTTCTAGATGTAAATGTAGATATATAGCTTGACCTAGGTATAGAAAGGTAGTTATAGGATATATTTGTTCTGAGTTTCTGGAGAACTGAGTCATAACAGAGTAAATATCATGACTCTTTTTTTGTTGCTAAAAGAGGTACTGTAAATTAGGATTTAAAGAGCTAGATAATAGCTCAGAATCCAGAACTTGAGGGAAGAGATAAACTAGGTAATTATTTCTCTGAACATTCCTAATGCTTTATCCTTATTTTAACAACTTGGTTATTATTCATTAGGATGTTCATATGTGAAAATACAGTATAATATAGATTATTTCTCTTCAAAACTGCACTGCTTCTTGATTTATCACTAGTTGCTCTAAAACATCAATTTTCCCAACAGGTGGGAGATAGGTATTTCCAGGATCAGAACCACACAAGGGGCCCAGTAAGAGCATGATTTTTATGTAGCTAATAAATACTTATGCTTTGTTTTTCTTATAGGTCACAGTACTATCAGAGTATGACTCCATTTTTAAGGCCTCTTTTAACTTTAATTACCTCCATAGAATATTTCCAAAAACAGTCACACTGGGGGTTAGAGTTCTCATATAGATTGGGGGAGGACATAATTCAATTCATAACACCCACTAATAATCATCCATTTAACTTTTGTGATACTTAATTCTGTTTTTAATTCCTGAATAGTAGATAATATGTATTCAAATTGCACTCTGAATATTGCTAAATTTAAGCGCTACAAACCTAAACCATGCATGAATTTAGTATTCAGTAAGACAAATTCTTAGATGCCTATTGCTTGCTGATTTTTTTCATACTTGCTAATGTGTAAAGTTACCATTTTCAGGGTACAAGTACAACACCAAGTATTTAATTTTTACCTGAAATGGAAAACTTGTAGTGAAGTATTATTATATGCTATTTTTCTGTGCTAAAAATAACAAAAAAAATCCTCTAAATGTCAATTAGGTTTTATCAGAAATCATTTATTAAGTGTTGCATCCTCAGTTTAAATCTAACTGGGTAACTAAACATTAAAGTAAAGGGGAAAATCTATATTGGTCTAATTTGAATTATATGTTCTTCTCAACAAGCATAATTGCTATTGACTGCCTGAAGCGCCATTGTCTAAGTCATGAATAATCATAAAACATTACAATTGGCACAAGGAGAATGGAAAGAAACTCATCACAAAACAACCCCAAGCACAAAATACCAACAGTCTCTCCCTCCCTTCTCTGCCTAAAAGAATAAAGCCATGCAAAAATACAATGACTTTATTACCTGAGAAAATGTGCTACATAGTAATTGTGAGAGCTTCATTTATTATGGATAGTATTTCACTTCGGGTTTGACATTTTATTCTGCAATGAAGCTCATTTGCTACTAAGTGTGTGATTAAAAAAAAAATCTGGATAGAACTTTAGTACCATACCGTCCCCTCTCATTAAGTGAGTTCTCAGTTCAGAACTAAGGATACAGATTTTTGCTGCAGAAGTTGGGTGTCCAAAATGTCACAAGTTGAATATTATGAAGAAGAGTTAAGGTTTCAGACCAATAACCCTCTTGCCCGAGGGGCATCTAGAACCACATTGCAGAGTATATATATATACTGTCAGTTATCCTACATTCGGCTCTTGGGATCTGGGAAGTGTAGGTATACTGTCAGTTATCCTACATTCGGCTCTTGGGATCTGGGAAGTGTAGGCTTGGGCGGTCTCTCACAGGAGGTGATACTGGAATAACATACAGCACCTGTTGTACTAATACTTGGGTAATTTGTTGAAAAACTCACAGATAGTGATAAAATCGTTTTCCTTTAGGTTGCAATGTTCGTTTCATCAGTAAATGTTATTAAATATATACACATATGAACAAATCTCACATTATCATTTCCGTAGCAGTGCATAAACCTTAGGAAAGGGTATCTTAACCTCAGCATTCTAGAAATCTGAGTGCATAATTCTTTGTGCTACGTAGCCATTCTGTATACTCTGGGATTGCGGTTCAGCATCTCTGGCCTCTGTGTAATACAGGACAGTAGAGCACTCTAGATGGAGATGAAGCAGTGGTCCTAAACATTGAAGAATGTCCCATGGTTGGGGGTGTTAGTTAAAATCTGTCTTCTTCCCCACCCCGTGCAGCCAAACCCCTCACTCAGTCTGAGGACAGCAGCCCTTGAAGATAAGTTTATTGCAGTATGGTAAAAATGCAGAGCCAAGGTAAGCCTCCAGTTTGAAAACCAACAAGGTGCATTTGGTTCCATGTGCGTCCCAGCAGCTACTGGAAACAACAAGGAGGAGTATCTCAGGACAGGGGACTGGCGTGTCCACTGCCAATTCCATGGCTCCGGACAAGACTACCAAGCTCTTCAAAGACAACTTTAAGTTCTCTATGGTTAGTGGCAATTAAGACTAAATGACCAAACTAACAAACCACCTAAATAACAAAGAATTTTTGAACAAGGTTGGTGAAATGGAATTTAAAAGTTAGCTGTTTATTTCAGGATTATTCCTAATTTTAAGGTGATCTTTAATTCCCAGGCTGAATGTATATTTGCTGTATCTGCGTTTCTGACTTCTGCAACAGCTTGCTCACTTTGCATTTTGGTTAGTTCCTAGTATCTGTCTTACCACTGAACTATGCACTCTTGATGAATCATAAGTATTTCTTCGTTATTTTTATGTTCTTTTAAAATTAAATTAAATTAAATTTTACATTATTTATTGGCACTATCAAGCCCAGGGTCTTCACACTGAGCTACGTCCCCAGCTGTCCTTCTCTTTTCATTTTTCCAGTAGTGGTTCACTAAATTGCTAGGTTTCCCATATTGGGCTTGAGCTTCGGACCCCTCTTCCTGGTTTCTCCCTGCGCCACACAGGCTGGTTTACTTTCGTATCCTCTATATCCACCTTGGGAGAAGAGGAATCACTACGTATTTGCTAACTACGTAAGTAAGTATTACGTATGCTGACTTACTTAACATTTATTACGTAGTATGTATGTGGGAAGTTGTTCTCGAACTTGAGGACGTGCAAATAAATTTGTGCTGATATTTATTTGTGAGAATTCATGCCATATTGGAGATAAGAGACCTGTAGTCATGTAGAAGAAAGATGTAGTCAAAGCAGAAGACATTTTAAAAGTGCTAAAGGGCAAAGTATAAGGCATTTTAGGGAACAATTAATATTAACCTCTAGGTTTTCAGGGTGAAGAAAATATTCTATTTTGTAAGTCAGACATCCACAAGAGGGAAATTTTAAATAAAATTATGCCAGAAAAATCAATTTTAGTTACAAAAATAAAAAGCAGAAGGTGATTATTTTCTTCTTCAAACATAGACACACAGAAAAAAACCAAATATTAAATAGAAAATATAGAGTTCCTAAAAGTTTGTCAATTTTTCCTATGTGTGGTGTCTTTGGAACAGCCTATGTAGGAAAATTTAGTGCTTGTATAAAAATTTATTTCAAATATTATGACTAATTTTGAATGATTTTATACTATATATTATATCATATTTTAAAATATTTTATGTGCATGGCAACCAGAGTTCAAAGATTGGAGTTGAAGTTCTACATTGGAAGTGTGTGGCAAGTTAGTCAGGTTTCACATTTTAGTGAATCCCACCATAGTGGGGTTGTAATGCTGCCGCAACAAATTACCAACATGGTTGAAATTATGCTAATTTGGGTCCTTACAACTGTGTAGGTCAGAAGTCTGACAGGTCTCACTGTAGGACAATGACGATGCCAAGAGGGCAAGTTCCTTCTGGAGGCCTTTCAAGCTCCAAGTTCTTGGCTTGTTTCTTCTTTCATCTTCAAGTCATGCAGCACAGCGCTTTTCTAACTTTGTGTCCACTGTCATCGTTCTTTCTGACCATAGCCAGAAAAAATGATCTATTTATAAAGATTGTGACTAAGTGACACTCATGAGAATAACCCAGGGCAGAAAATGATCCCCACCCAGGGACAGGCCCTTCAATTCGGCAATGTCCTTTCTCCATATAAGGCGCATGGTCTGGATTTAGAAAGCCAATGTCTGTTGGGTATTATTCAGTCTTCCATATGGATGAAATGAAATTGTCTTTGGTAAATTCACCCTTTGCACCTGCAATACAGACCCTGGTCCCTCGGTTCCATGCGATTTCCAGGTGGCGTCTTGCTCTTCTTCCTCAGGTGAGTGGATAAAGACCTGCTTCAACACGGCTTCTTTACCTATACCTCATCACCTTCCATGAGAATTTAAGTAGAGAAAATGGGTTCACATTGAAGCAGAAATTATGTATCCTCTTGTAACTGTTTCTGAAATATTTGAGTCTCCTCAATAGAACATTCATATTAACAGGAACCTTTTTATTAGTCATGTGTAAGATTAAAGTTAAAAATATGGCTTTTAACCCTGTCGATAAAAATAATCATTTAAGACAACCAGAAAGAAGCATTTTCAGGAGCAATTCTTGAATAATAGTTAGACCAACTATTTTCCAAGTTGATGAAGATACCAGGGAGAGATGCTTTTGTTTCATTTTTCTTTGTCAGTTCTCAGCTTTTTTGCACTTAAAATGTTGATACTCACATTTCTTTGAATTGTGGACTATTGAAAATGTGCAGTATCCGCAAAATACTTTTTGGATTTGGGTTGGCTCCTTATTGTTGTGACAGAAAAAAGGAAAAGAGAAGTTGAGTGATATATTATTCTTTGTATTTATAAAATGGCCTGAAAACATAAAAGTTTTCACTCTAGAAAGCAAAAATAAAAACAAAAACAGAGTCTTTCACAGAAAGCAATTTTTAGGCCTGGAAAATTCTGGAACACTTGCTATTCTTTTCTCATCTTATTCTCCAGTTTGACAACTCTGTAAGAATTACTATACTTTGAAAAATACTATTTGGACATTTTTACTACTATGTTTTCTGTTCAGCAAGACTTGCTTAATAAAAAGCAGAATAAAGAACACTATTGAGTAGATAAAATGATTCTATAGTCTAAGAATTTTAGAACTTAGGGTTATCATAGAGGTGAACTTTTTCAACTCGGGCACACAGATCCACTCTGTAACATCCTTTGTGAATGGCTGCCCAATCATGACGGGCTTCTATTTCTCTCCTTCATGACAGCCTTGAGACCCCTACTTCCTCATGATCTTCACCTGGAGGCACCTGAAGTCTCTACTCTTCATCTGAAGAGCGCTCAGGGTGAAGCCCCAGGATCTTGCAAACATGGGAGGTATGGGATTGTCATAATAACATTTTTCATTGCTAGGACAGAACACCTGATGTACACCACTTTAGGAAGGAAAAAATTATTTTTGCTCACAGTTTCAGAAAATCATAGCACATTAGTGGCCGAAAATGAAAATGGTGGAACCACATGGTGGAGCCAAAACTGGAGAAAGAACTCTGCACAGCATGGCAGAGCATAGGTAGTCCAGGAGGAAGGGCAGAACCAACACACACCCTTCCTTCCAGGTCAAGCCCAAGCATCCACTCTTTCCAGGCAGACCCCACCTCCCAGTGGCACACAGTATCCGCAGTTACATGAAGCTTTTAAGGGACACTCATGACCCAAATGACATGGTCCCTAAAAGACTCATGCTTATGCAAAATTCATTTAGTCCTTTTTAAGAACTGCCAAAGTCTTAACAGTTTTTACACCATCCAAAAAACTGCAAGTCTAAAAAATCTTAGCGGGAGCTTCCTTGAGCCCACAACTCTTGCCTTCGTAAGCCTCTAAAGTCAGGACCATGTAGATATTGCCCAGATCCACCACTGGCTTGAGCAGTAGGCTGGCCTCCTTGTGCAATCACTGTGGAAGTTTCTGAGTTTTAAAATAATTGAACTCCGACAAACATCTTTCTTTTTGTCCCTGGGGTAAGCTTCTCAGAGCAAGCTCTTTTGTCTTTCTATCCTTGAATCAGTAAAGGGTGGGGTCTTGTTGACTTCTGGGATGCCCTCAAGGCATCTTTCTTATAGTCATAATTTCAAGTACTTGGCTTCTTTTTAATGCTAATATGATTAACTTCCCCGTACTGTTTTGCTTCACCACTGCACTATGGCAAAAAGACAAACATTTTATATTATTTTCCTCTGTCATTTTTCCTGCCTTTCACCACAGAATAGGTTAAAAGCGGTAGCCATGCAATAACATGAACATTGGGCTGCCTTGTGATTTCCTCACCAGATTAAGTGGTTCACTGTTGTTAATCTCAGTTTCAGGCAAAGTCTCTGGACAAGGGCAATATGCCAATTTACTTTTTGCCAGAGCGTGGCACACGTGGTTTTTAGCCCACTTGCTGATAAAGTCTTCCTTCCCAACTGTAACTTCTTGAGCTTGGTCTTTCCAATCTACTCTTCTGACAGCCCTCTGGTCTTCTGAACTCTAAACACAATCTCCCATCAAGCTTGGTTCAGAGCACTCTAAACCTTGTCCATTCTGCATTCTCAAAACTTTCAAAACTCCTCCAGCAAACTAGTTCCAAAGGATTTCAAACTACACCATCATGTAAACTTGCAGCAATGATCCCATTTCTTAGCACCGATTTCTGTCTTAGTTACATCCTTGTTGCAAGGACAGAATATCTGACATCCACAAATTTAGGGAGGAAAGATTTATTTTAGCTCACAGTTTCAGAAGGTCCATTCACAGGCAGGCAGCTCGAAATGGTAGAATCACACAGTAGGTCCAGAGCCAGAGAAAAAACTCCTCCTGACATGGCAGAATAGAGACAAATCTGGGAATAAGGTCTGAACAAGCACAGATCCCTTCAGGTCAAGCCTCAAACATCTTCCATTTCCAACCAGGCCTAACCACCAACAGGACAGTATCTATAGTTACACGAATAATTTGGGGGACACTCCAGACCCAAACCATAGCAGGGACACAGAATTATGCCATCAACTTCATTATTTTAGACTTCCTAGAAGTCTCTTTTTGTTTGTGTTGGCGATCGTGTAACAATACCGACATACGGGATCATTGTTCTCCTGAGATTAAAAAAAAAAAAAATGGCTGCAATTCTTGATAGGAATAGTGCTATCCTAAAGTACTTGCAAAGTCAGGTGTCAAGATATTTGTATCTAAGCAGCCCATTAAAAGCAGGATCGCAGGGATGGCATTCAGAGGAGACACCTGAGAAACTGGATCCCCTTTAGCAGGATAGAAGGGATAAAGTGGCCCCAGGGTGGCAGCAGAGGAGTCTTTGGGAGCTTTATTGAGCCCTGATGAGGAGTGAGCCAGAATATCTCAGGTATCTGCCCCATTACAGCAGCCATTGCTGCATGCTTGGCTCCTAATGGAAAAGGTAACCTATGCTTGGATGCTCTATCAGCTAATGGAATGCCAAGCATAGACGTAAATGTTGTTACAAGAGGCGAATAGAAAATTTAATGAAGACAGAAGAGATCGTGGTGGCTTTGCAATGTGAAATGGTGTCTACAGATGCAGAATGCAAGCCATCGAGATGTCAGATGGCTTAATTTTTAGCTTAATATCCACAAAACCATCAAAGAAGAATTCATTAAATCAGGTAAGAAATAAAACCAAGAGTGTTTTGAACACAGCCACTGTGCACAACAGCAAGCTTGTGCTGCTAGGCATACTGGGTAGCATTTTCTTCTGTAGTTTCTGCTTTATTAATTTGATACAGTGTCTCATGGATGACCAAAAAGGAAAGTACCACAAGGGTGAAATGAAACAGACTCTTTATGAATACTTTAATTTAATTTAAGAAGCCTATAACTATGGCAGCAAATGCCCTAGCTATTGGATTAGGAACATTCACAATACCTCTTGGTGATATGGTTTGGACTAAACAGTTTGGTTTCAAACACTTTATGCTATCCTTAGACGGAGTCCAGATGGCTGCTCTTCCTTTATAGTTCTCGAAATTCTGGGGCAAACGCCTGTGAATAAAATGTAGCTCAGTGGGTAGAAGAAGAAGCACAGGGGGATTACGGTAAGGGCCGGTTTCTCGGGTGTGTTGGCCAGCTAGCTTCACCCAGAAAGTTTTGGCTTGCATCCAAGTGCCAGCTTCAAAAAGTTAGTGGTGCTGAAGGCTCTGTGTCCTGTGACACGAAGTTGAGACTGAAAAAGGCCACTGAGTTGGGATGTCAGAAAAATCTACCCTTGCAGCCTGAAACATGTTCACCCACAGCTCGTGCTTGAAAACGTGAATCGAAACATCCAAGCTACTTATTACTGAGATAAATTTGAGTACTGTAAGTTTAAAATGAATAAGTACAAAGCTTCTTTGTCCAAACATGATTATTTTATACTTCTAGACATATAAATATAAAAGTAGTGAGCACCTGGCTACTCTTGGAAGCTCTAGTTTTTGCTCTCTATCCTGTACTGTTTTTTTTTAATTTAGTGTCTCTGGATGACAGAAAAGTTTGCAATAATGTTTGTTTCTTCATTTTTTTTCTATTAGAACACAAAACCTAAAGGGTGTTAACCAGCCTCCTTTTCTACACAGAGACACAAAATGATCTATCTCTTTTGTCTCCTAAGATATGGGTGCAGATATTTCAGAGATACAAAGTTCTAAATCAAAAGCAAAACTATCCTTTAGAAAAGATATTTCTGATGAAGGGTCTCAGCAAGCACTTCACTGTCAATGGGGTCCCCTTTCTCTGCTTAGTGTCTCCAGTTTTTCCCTCATTAAGGTGAAATAAACACTGTCTCTCTAGGAGAAAGCCTGTTTGGCAGTAGTAGCTCATACCAGCCAGTTTAAGTACAAATACCTAACTTATAAGTTAGTCTTAATGCGTTTAAAATAGTTTTCTGACCCTTTTGATAAATAAATACAGAAGTGTATCCTGTTGCTGGCTGAAAAATACTTTCTATTCAATGTTTATTTTATAACTGTGGATACGATTCTTGTATTACACCAAGGAAGAATTTTCACGTTTATAAAGTACACCTTAAGTTTACTCAGAATATATTTCATTTAATTAGTTACAATTATCTTGGCACATAGTTAATACAAAAACTCCTCTTAAAACAAAAAAGAACACCCTGACATTCCACACCGAATGTGCTTGCTTTTGTTTTTATGTCTGTAGCACATACTGAGTACGGTAGAGTGTCCGAGAATAGGCATGGGCATTCCTTTTAGGCTCTGACAACAGGCACCTTAGGACGGGCCTCGCAACTTGCAAGCAGATTGAATGTATGGAGAACAAATTGAAATCAAAACCTCATTTTGGTGGAATTTTGAAGTTTCTACTTAGGAATAACCACTTCCAGGGTCTCGCAGGCAGCTCTATAGTGTGTAAGTCCGCCTGTGCCTTGGATTGATTGGCATAGTACCTTCACAATTGTGGTGCCTTTTTTTTTCATTCAGTAGTTTGAACTACATAAAAACTGTGCAATCTGTGAAGTTTTTTTTAGAGAATGTATATTCAGCTGCAATAAGCAGTTAAATACTATTTCTTACAGCACACACACACACACACACACACACACACACACACACACATTAGTAGCACACGGTAAGAATGCAATAGATCAATCCCAAACACATGGCCATGTGACACTGGATATCCAAATCTGCTTTATACCCTGCTTGTGCACTTTATGCATATATGTTCATATCTCACTTATTAAGATGTGAAAAATTGGGCTACACCACTCTGTCTCCTATTCCCTCCAACAGAATGATATCCATCTATTTGGAAACCTGGGGCATCATCTCAGGGGCCCTCCTACTGCCGCTAGCGTCCTTGACCAAGATGGAGGCTGACTTGCCTGTTGCTTATGGTTGAGGTCTGCCTAGTCGTTCATCTCAGATTAACCTGGCCTCCAATGACCTGAGATACCCTACTACCACATGATATGTTGGAATCAGAAAGATAAAATTTTGCCAAATATTTTATGAATTTGTCTCGCATTTATTTTGTCATCTGCCATCAGAATATAAGAGAGTTAAAGATAAAAATGTCCAAGTCCATTTAAATGGCAGAACCTAAGTTTCCAAAACCACCTGGAAACAAGGCTGCCTATCATACTGTCTGGTTGTGACTCCCACAAGGTTTTGCCTTAGAACACAGCAGCCGCCTGTGCAGTGATGCTTCAAACTCCTCTCATCTGTACCCACCCCTTAATTGGAAGTAAGCTTTAATTTAATACATGTGGAAAGTTAGCATATTGACATGATTTCACACCAAAGAAGAAACAACTGATGCCAGATTTGTTCCCGAGCAGATTGGATTCAGGATGGCAAGGTGAGGATGTGAGAGGATTGTTCTCAATTTGGTTCTGTAAATAGTTTGTGACAATTCATTTATCTTTTCAATTGAATTGAGTGATTTGGAGCTAAAATTAGAACCACCATGGCATGTGCTTTGTGGTTCCTGAGGTAGCTTTTTCTCACTCCTTCCGAAGTACTTTTGAAGATACAGAAAGTTTGAAAATTCTTCAAAAAATGACACTAGTGCTGATATGACATTAACTGCTAGAATTTCGGAGAAAAATTCACCAATGCCACAAAACCTATGGGAGGGGAATAACAAAGATACTCAATCAGATATACTTTCAGATTTTGATGCTTGGAGAAGCAAACTCATCCCTCTGAGAAGACTACCTGCTTCTTCCACTGGTGTTCGGAATCTGATGTCTCCACTAAAGAAATAGCTGTCCCTCTGAGCCACACAGGTGACATTTTAAGGTGACTTGAATATTGCCTCTGTCCACCCTCCACAAGCAATTTCCTTTCAAAGCATTTATTAGACTCCAGAGGAGAAAATAGGAAAGGATTTTAGAAAGTTATCTGTGGTATCTAGACACAGGGAAACTTGATTAGAATTAATAAATCAGAGTAGATAGACACCTGAGAAACTGTTCAGCTCATGTTCTTAACTGAGTGATATATCCGGTGTTTTTCAACATGGTCATGTCCATACCACCTTAGATGTATCCTGAATCCATCTTTAAATATCTCTACCTAAGTACGAACTTGCTAGGCTTTGCAGAATTTAGTTATAATCATATGAAGTATAGTTTTGTCTGGAAATAAATCCCCTCCAAAGCGATGTATGCACTTGACTCCAGTCCTTAGTCTGAAAATACAAATCAGAGTTAGATGCTGAAAACTGAGTTAAATGCTGGCCTTGCCAACCTATATTTTAGGCCCAAGTCGGAAACATGGAGAATTCTCTTTACTTTCCACTGGACAACGAATAGAAAAAGCAAGGAGAGGACAGGTGCCTGTCCACCAACACATACACGAAATGCAGACATAGTTATTTGTATTAGAAAAAAAGGAGAGAGAAAGATGCAATGCAGAATAATTGGCACATCATCCTGCAAAAAAACTCTCTGAAAACAAATTCCAAGAGTTCTGAAAATGTAGCAAATTTCTTCGTATCCTTATTATGATAGAAAACATTTATGAGCTCCAGGAGTCAGCAACTGTAAGACTATGCAGAGGAGGTGTTGAGAGTGAAGGGGCCAGTGAATTAGGTAGAACATCCATCCGAAACTAGAATTAAGGTGGGGAGAAGTGAAGAACAGAACTGCTGCCGTGGAAAATTGAAGCACTCATATGGACCACAATTTTGAGCTTTCCCAGAATGCATAAAAAAGATAATCATAACAAATAGTGAAAAATATCAAAGGGTATACAATTTATAAAGAAAAAAACTTAACCTGAGTTTGAGTTTGGTTATGAAAGAGTTGGGAAGGGCACAGGAAGTAATTTCATAAAGTTGTATCCATATATGCCAGTTTCCTGAGATGAGTGTAATTTTTTGAGACAAGGTCTCACTCTGTGAGACGACTGTAATTATTATGTATCATATCTATAAACCAACGAGAAGTTATAAAGGGATAAACTTGAAAAAAGCAAAACAAAAGAAAAAACATATTAGGAAACTAACTAAATCTAAAGGCAAGCAAAAATTTCTGGAAGGATCCCATCTGGTGGAAAGCAAAAGCTAGGTTCTAAAGCAGACCTCTGCAATTTCATGGGCCAGAGATTAATTGGAATTTAGGTTAGGAATTTGGAAGCAGAGAAAATATATTTTTACATCAAAGCCAATAGTTTTTCATATGGATAAAGACCAAGGGACCTTCGTAGCTGTATAATTACGACATATGGATAATGTATATTTTACAAAAGCATCTTGAGAACTCTGTGAAGTCATGAATCGGAGAACACGTGACTGCCACCAACTCTTGCATGCACGTAGGCTTCTATTGTTTGAGAGCCAATCACAGATCTACAAAGATCTAAGAAGACACAGGCATATGACAGTTCTGGTACCCTACAGGATTTCTTTAATTCTTTTTGAACCTGGGAAAGGGTTGCCTGGTTACAACCAAAAGTCTCTCTCGCACCATGTGCAAGGGATTTCTCTTCTGGTGCTGGGATTATGGTGGAGTGATTTAACTGTACTAAGCTTCTGTTTTCTCTTTGGTAAAATGTTCTTCTGACTCTGTTATACTCTCTCATAGGTGGTTCTAAGAATTTATTAACAGGTCATTGTATTAATAGAGGCTCATACTTTATTTTGTTGTAATTTACTGTACCAATTTTTAGTATAGGTAGATGTGCTGGGTAGATGAGTAATAAATTTCAAGTAAATCACATCTGGATTTGACATCCTGGTCAGAGTCCAGGAAATGAACGGACTTGAAAATGCCAAAGATTAGCCAGGCATGTTGATGCAGGCCTATAATCCCAGCACCCTGGGAAGCTGAGGCAGGATGATTACAAATCTAAAGCTCAGTTTGTACAACAGAATGACTTAGGTCCACTGTTAAAAATAAAACAATGCTGGAGATATAGCTCAGTTTGAAGGCCTTGGATGCAGTCCTCAGCACTACAAGATAAATAAATAAATAAATAGATAATAAAATCGCTAAAATGGAAAAGGCAAAAACCTATTAAACAAATGGGTTCTGAGTATATATATGTAATACCTTAGCATTTATATTTAAGGTCAAACAAAGGCTTGAAATGTTTCAGCCCACAATGCCATAATACCCACAGTGGATGGGAGGGACTATGGCTGTAATGGGGTTAAAGAGGAGCGCAGTGAGGTTTGTTAATGGAATCTCTACGTGGATTGTGTAGAAACTTAAAACACATTAATAATGAAAGCCCTACTTTAAAAACTGACCTTGTAGTTGAAAGATATGCACTTGTATCATTACCAATTAATGTGTTAGGTAACATAGCTTGTACTTGGAAAGCAACAAGGAGGAGTATCTAAATGATATTCACACATCTTAATTACTGTCATTAATAGTTCTTTTGCCATCTTTCACGAAGGCAATGGCAGTACACTGCAAACATCTTGTTATAAGTCAAACCAGCAAGTTAGATTTGAAGCCAAGTCCTTAAAAGTGGTTTTAAGTTATGGTGCCTACATGACTGGAATGTTTCTCTAGGGCCTCTTCTCAGCTGCAGGGCTTTTGAAAGCAATCGGCAGCAGAGCCAGACCTGAAAGTAATCGTGACTCCTGGGCAGCATTACTAGAGCCTGGCCGCATCCGAATGCAAAATCGTCAGCAGAAATATGCAAACTAGATTTTCCTTATGGTGCCCCCACCCATGATTGACCTGTGATTTTGATTATGTGGGTGAAATCTTGACATGTTTTATCTATGAAGTGAGTGTCTTCTGAACAGCTGAAGGAATTTTGAAGGGGGCTCGGCAAGTCACTGTAAAAGACCCCATGGAAAAGCCTTGTTGCTGAAGAATGTTGGTACCTTAGCTAATGGTATGGCACACCCAATCTGGTGTCATTTAGAATTCTTCCTGTAAAGGGTGCATATAATTTTTTGCTCTCTCTGGAAAATATAATCTAAATAATCTGCCCTTACAAATAAGTGTAATTGTTTAGTTGTCTTCTGACTGTGAAAGTACAATGTGACTCAATTGGGGCTAAGGAAAAGAACTGGCAAATTGAAAACTCAAACGCAATAGAAAAGAAAAATTTTAGTTTGTCTTTACAGCCCATTATTCTACATAAACTGAGTAATTATGAACACATGTCAATTTCCAAGTCAACTATTTAATTTATATATTTTTCTTTTTGTTATTTTCTTACATCATTAAAATTCTTCAACAGCATAATCAACATAAATTTATTTTGTAGATGTACAATTTCTTGAGCCATCCAGTATGCTGTAAGAAGACACTGTACACTTAGCTTCTAAGCAACCGAAATGTAGCTGTTACGATTGCTGAGGCAGAAAAGCCTAACATCAAGAAGTTGGTAGATTTGGTATTTGATGAGCATCTGTTTGCCGATTCACAGATACCCTATTCTCACGGTGTCTTCACATTGCATAGAGGGACAGGGACCTCTTGTAATTTTTTTAAGATATTGATCCAATTCTAGAAGCCTCTGACCTTGTGACCTAGCTACCTTCCAAGCCCTGCTTCCTAATACTATCATATTGGTGATGAGACTGTACATATGAATTTTGGAAATGACACAAGCATTGTTACCACTGCATGCACGTACTTATATAACCCATAACTTATTGTTGGACATTTGAATTATCCCCAATGTGTTTATTATTGAAAATAATCTTGTTACATATCCTTGTAACTTTTCTCCATTGGAATTATTTTATTGAAAATAGAGTCTTAGAAATGTCATTACTATGCGAGAGGGCATATCCACTTTTATGACTCTTTCATACATATTGTCAAATGGTTCCAAAAACATTGAAACTAATTTATACTTATCAATTTTATGTAAGGCAACAAAATTTTGCAATTTTTTTCTTTTTCTCTCTTTTATCCTACAAACACACACACACACACACACACACACACACACACATTGAACATTGGACCTTTGTTCTGAGCTGCGTCTTCAGCTCTTTCTTTCTTTCTTTCTTTCTTTCTTTCTTTCTTTCTTTCTTTTAGAATAAGCCCCACTGAAGTCCCAGGCTAGCCTTGAACTTCTATGGTTTCTCCTGTGTCCGTCTCAGGAGGCTAGGTTTACAGGTACTCACCACTATGCCTGGGTCTTATTTTTTACTTTTATTTATTTTTTAAATTTTGATGTTACTCTTCACTAATAGTGATGGTAAACATTTTCACATTTAGCAGTCTTTGTGCTCTCTTTTCTGATAGTTCTCTGTTCATATCCTTTTAGACACCAGTGCATAATAAGAATTGTTTCTTGAAATCAATGAAGTTCATGTGCATTAATAAATACTTAATTCTGAGATTTGAAAATGACAACAAAAGGATTTAGATCTCATCCTACACTACAGAATGAAAATAATATCTTTAAGTACGATATTCTAAATAGCTAACCACACATAATAAAAGTATGGTAGAATCCACATTAAAATCTGAACAGCACTGCCTGGTGTTTTGCAGTTTGAGTATTTTAAGCATTTTAAGCTCATTTGTAGGTTATGTTAACACAGTTATTTAAGGTCAGTTGATTAAAACTCTAAAATTAAAACAGTTTTGAAAGCATATTAAGGATTCAAATAGAGTGCATAGAACTGAAAAATCTCTCAAAATACCAACTATGTTTTTTAAAGATGACCTTTCCAACACTAACACCGACTTTCCCTTTCAGACCCCACCAAATCTAATTTTTTTTTTATAGCTCCACTTTTTAAAATGGTACAGTAGTACTTATTTCTAGGCAACTCTTTGCTTCTATCCCAATTTAAGTACGCTAAGCACTTACAATTCTTATAGAAATATTTTTAGTATTAAAATGCAAAATAAAAATTATAAGGTTTTTATTCTTTCTTCAGCAAAGGAGTGGTTTCACTGCTGAATCAAAATACAGCATTGGAAAGATACATGAATATTTTTATTTCTATAACTAGGCCAATTAATGTGGTTCACAATTGGGATAAAAATAATTTTAATCAATTACATTCACACATTTTCCTTATTTTTTGCATGCAAATGTGAAATTAAATTCTAGGATATTTTTAGCAATAGCTATGCTAGTCCACCTTGTGAAAATTTCTAGAAAATGTGACAAAAAATTTGCTCTAGAAATACCTTCCTTCAACAAAAGAAAGGCCCAATGCGCCAGAAATTTTTGAAGACAGATTAGCTCTGTGTGTGTACTTTTGCAAGTATAAAGTTAAATTATTTTCTAAAAATGCTTCAAATTTCACAGCAAATATGCATATGAGGGCTTCCTCTTTGTTTAGTTTCAACTGGTCTATTATTTACATGCTTGCATTCGTTAACAAACACCTTTGTTATCACAGCCTTTCCTTCTGACATACCTACCTCCTGCTTGAGCATTGGTTCTAAGGCTATGGAGCAACAGCAACCATGTCTTTCTCTTATGGCCATTTACTTTAAAGTTTTTGCCTACTGTATATTTCCTAGGCATCTCATTTTTTTGTAAATTTATTCTACCTACTTTTTATTTTGTGGAAGAAATGAGCCAATTCAGCGTGTAAGCCTACTGGTGACCAAAAGAAATGTGCACATGCCTTTCTCACTCCGTTTCGAATAACTGATCTTCAAAAAAATTTTCTAATTTGGCCATGTCTCTCAGATCTGCTAAACAGAGCAAGAAATTTTTAGAAGAAATGCCTACATACGACCATGAATAGAATGCAGTCTGCCTGTATCCCACACAAAAATATTTTCAGACAATTTAAATATATATAAACATTTGGGAATGTGGATAGAACAGTTAACTGTCTTCTAGACTTGTTAATTTATCCAGTCAATCGCATTTGCATATTTAGGTCTCATATTCAGCTGCATGTGTGTGCGTGTGTGTGTGTCTGCACACATGTGTGCACAGAGATTATACTTTTCCACTTTCACCTTCCATGAAAACAGTTCTGTATAACCATGAAAAACATCCCAGGTCCTGAATCAGCCTGTTCGTTTTAACAAGATGCCAATGGGATCAGTGGGCACGGTGAATGAAGCTTGAGAAGCTTTGCCATGGGACACATCATAATGATTTCTAAGCCAAATTTTTAAAATAGAGTTTTCTCCTGATTTTAGTACAATGTCCATATTACAAATTTTATCTAGGGTAACATATGCCTTAATTTGTACAATATAAAAAATTCCACGTGTGCTACAAAAACGTTTTTAGTGGCACATGCCTGCAATCCTAGCACTTGGGAGTCTGAGGAAGGAGGATTGTCATGAGTTCAAGGCCAGTCTGGGCTCCATAGTGAGCTCGGAAACAGCCTGGGCTACAGAATGAGAATCTGTCTCAAACACACACACACACACACACACACACACCATAGAGGCACATACACTTTCACAAAAAATAAATATCTATTTTCCTACAACTCAACCGCATGCTTGCAGTTGTAGTTGGGTGCATACACACACACACACACACACAGACACACACACACACATGCATGAGCACACACACACACACAAAAAAAAAAACCCAAAACACATATGGCCTAAAATAATGGGAAGTCCACATGCCTCAAAAATCAATCTTAGTAGTACTTCCAACTAGACAGCAAGGGCTTCAGGTGAATTCTATTCTTAAATTTAGGTAGCTCGCCTCCCTGAAATTTATGAGAACTGATCGAGGTTCACAGCGCGACTCCAGCAGGCCTCTTTCTTTCTGTTGTTTTTCTCAATCTTGCTGGCTAAATAATGTAGCAAGCCTAATAAATTCAAATAAAACTTCTGATTGGTTTGGCAGCAGTTTAACAATCCAGAATAATTTACTGATCTCAGGGACTTCATGTGAGTCCATAATGTTTAGACTAGAAATAATAAAATGCACTCAATTGATTAAGCTGTTTGTAGATGTCTAAGAATTAGCATATTGTATAATTGCAAAGACTTTATAACTATCAAGTGAGGCAGATAAAAGAGTTCAGAACTATTGACTGCTGGACTGATAACCTTGATGAGGGAAGACTCCCAGTGGCAGGTGGACTTTCTGTGGGCTGAATACAGAGTGAGCCCAGGATGCACAGCCGGCTGCTCCAGATATCTGTTTTGTGGAGACACCAGGACTCGCCAGAGCACTACGCTGGAAGACAGTGCTAGGAAACTTCATCACGCGCTGGCTCTCTCCGAGGACAAGGTCCAGGCCACTCTAGAGTGCAGCTTCTCCTTGAGTTCCCGCCGAGAGGAGGTCTTGAGAAGTGAAACTGTAAGTGCAAAATGGCAAAGTGGGAACCTCACCAGTCAGAGGGTTCCCCTGGGAACTTTGGCTTCTGTGAGTTTTTAATAATTCTTCAGATTTCCTCATTTGTTTTTGCAGGACTTTAGCTTATTATTGTTACAAACACTATAACGTTCTAAGTACCGCTACTACAGTGTTTAACAGAAATGATGGAATGTCCTTGCCTTGTTTTTGAGATTATGGGGAGATTATTCCGTTTTTCACCAGTAAGTGTAATATTATCTATAGGGCTTTTATAGATAAAATTTACCACATTGAGTAAATTTCCTTCGATTCTTAGCTTTGTTTGACTTTAACATCAGGGACTATAGGACTCATTAAATAAACTGAGAAGTACTCTCACACTCTTTACGTTTTAGAAGAGTTTATAATGAATTGGTATGAAGTCTTCTTTGTGTGGTAGGATTCACCAGAGAAGATATCTGGGAATTGGGTTTTGTTAAAAAATTTAAGGCCACAGATCAGTCTCCTTATTTGTTGTATTTTGTTAGTTATCGTGAAAGTAAAGACCGAGAATGAAGAACTTCTGAAACCAATTTCCTCCACAAACTTTCTAAGAGGCAGTGCATTTCCATGGCTCTACTATAGCAGTGTTTGTTTCAAGGACCTGAAGCCTGATTTTCCTGATTGTTTGAATAGTCAGTACTTTCTACTAATAAGCAGCCATAACATACCTGTGTCAGCTATCTATTTATTTTCTTTTGGGAAAATCTCAGTCTTCTGCTTGTTACTTAAAATGCTACTTGAAGACTAGTATGACTTGATAGTAGAAGAATCAGATTCTAAATGTGTATGTGGAAATTTCCATCGAAATTAAGGTTTTATAGGTGAAAGTAAGAAAACTGCTTAAATGCTTATTATGATTACAATTAGCTCTGTATTCACAACTTTAGAAATAGCCTATTGTGGATTCTAGTTCCGATTAAAATATAGCTCCCTTAATAAAAAAGTTTTAGCAGAAAAACAGATTTTATGAGAAAATGCATGTTAAGAACATTGGCAAAGGGAAAGACTTATGAGTCTGAGTGTCTAGATATTTAGATGAAAGTGACCTATCAGTCTTCACTTGAAGATATAGCAGAGTCATGCCAAACTTATTGTAGTAAAATATGCAAGCTGAAATTGGGAATTGTGTGGCCTGGATTTATTTCTGACTACATGTTTGATAGACAGAAGTGAGTGAACACATGTGTTCATCCATTCTGAACTCATTAACAAAGCAGAAACATTAGTAAAATATGTCTTTTGCTGATTTCTGGATTGGAAGAGGGAACAATTAAGCTGTAAGACACTCCAGGGTGGGTATTATGACCTAATAATGACATGCCCTGGCAGTTTTGACTGAGTGCCATTAACTGCCAAGGCACATCATTGCTTGCCTGTAATACGCACCCTAGAGTGTCTTATGGGGAAGATAATAAATGTTAATTCCTAAAGAAACTCATTCAGTGAAAGAAGGCATCAGTGCTCTAAGAAGAGAAATGTGTCAAAATCTCCACGTTCAGTTTAGTATTTTGAAGCGGACTGAGTCATCCTGTTTAAGCATTTATGCAGAAAAAGAAAAGGAAGGAGAGAAGAGTATTGTATAACATGAGAGGAAGGAAGCTCAGAAGGGGTCCAGGGTCAGAATTTGAAGTCCAGTTGTGCCAGTTTCCCTGTATTTTTTTTTCTTGTGCTTTTGTTTTTCCAACTCATATACTCTCAGTTTCTTCTTTTTTGTAAAGTTGACGGTACAACCACCTATTCTGTGGTGTATTTAGGGAAGAAATAAGACAAAACATTTTATACTCTTTCCAATTGACTCTAAGGTGTTTAACCACCATATAATAAGTAGCAAGCAACCTTAAGAGAATTTGAGTACACGAATTATCAAGGGGATAAAGGCATCATTTTAAGAACACGCCTGATGTAAATAAAAATTTGGGATTGAATTCTTTGTTCAAATTGATATTTGCAAGTGGCACTCATACCTATGGCCTGGTTAGTTCTGGCTGGGTTGTTGCCACGGAACTTCCCTTCTCGGTATGATGCAATAAGTAGTTTAGGAACACATAGTCACCTTGTGAATAGGAGAATGATATGAAATTACAGTTTTCCTTCGCTCCAACATGTCATTTTAAGATCATCAGTAGATATTTTGGTCAAAATATCTGTATTCCAACTCTGTATCATTCAGTTTTTGTTTTGTCTGTGTCTCTAAACACTTCTTTTTTTGGTGGAGCATAATTTCCCCTTCTTAAAATCGAGTATAATTATTTTTATTTTAAACTATTACTAATGAATATTTCTCCAACACAAGTAGAGGTTACAGAACAATGTACTGGTGCTTCATAAGATCTCCCCATTTCCCTGCAATGTTTTTGTTCTGTGCACATAGCATGAAGAAAGACATTTCAGTATCTAATTTGTAGCAGTGGTAATCTTAATATTAGCCAATTTATCAACATTAACATTTATGCATTGATGTTTATAAAAGGAAGAAAATAATAACTAGTATGTATATGCACAGTATGTCAGCACAATAAATAAAACATGATTGTATATTTGAATCCTTGTCAAGTATACACACACAGAAACACAAGTGCATAGGTTGTCCACTGGGGCTCTATGTCACACAGAAAGCATGCTACATTAATAGATGAGAAACTCTTGGCAGAAAATATGGTATAATAAAACAACATCATATGTCGCCCATCATCCTCATCAGTCAGGTGAATTTTCCTACTCATGAATGAAACATGTAACCCTGATTCTGCCCAGGCATTCTGTTTGAAGCAATGTGTACATTTGTCACATGTATGTTTATATTTATCAAAGGAAAGTTCAGAGAATGATGGTGGGAAAAATTAATATATTATTTAAATTTTTCTTTCTGTATGAAAGAATATATAAGGCAATGTGGCCTAGCAGAATGTAAATATAGAATAAAGTGACTTACTTTCTAGGGATTCTGATTGAAAATAAGCTAAGTATAACGAACATAATGTTAATATAGCAAAGTTGAGTATGTACCAATGAAGATTGAGAAGAATGAGAATCAATGTGAGCAGGATAAGGATGAAGTCATGAAAAGGGGTTGTCATAAGGAAGATATATTAGTCAGATTTTTATCACTGGGACAAAATACTTTGCAACCTCAAGTTAAAGGAGAGATTTATTTTGTCTCCTGGTTTTAGTGGGTCCAGTTCATAGTCAGCCAGCTTCAAGGCTGAAACCATAAAGAGGAATGACAGTAGTGGGGAAAGCTCCTCACTTCATGACTGTCACGAGGCAGACAGAAAGACAGGTGGAGCTTGGAACCAGAATGTCTACCTTTCAATAATCTATCCCCTGTGCCCTAGTCCCACCTCTAAAAATGAGACTATTAGGGGGCCATTTAGATTCATACTATAATAGTAAGCTTTTAAAGAAGTGCCAGCCATGTATCTGTACAGCGTTGGACTTTCACAATGGAAGGAGTAGAAGAAAGGTTCTGGTTAAGACGATTGAAATATCAGACGGAGCTAACACACAGCGACAGAGAAGCCTATAAATCAAGTTCTCACAATACGATCTTAAGAATGGGAGTTCTTCAAAGTTGCAAGCAGGCAGGCAGAACCAGGAAAGCCTACTAGGAAGGCATAGCAAGGAAAAGCACAAGCGATCTTTAACACTGAGGCGGTGTGAGATTTGATTTTAGGTGTCAAATTGACTAAGCTAAAGGATGCCCACTATTCTGAGTGAATCACTGAGGATCTTCCCAAAGAGATCACCGTTTGAGTGCGTAAGATCTACCCCGTCAGCCTGGACAGTTATCATCTAATTCATTGAAGGACTGATTGAATAGCACAAAAAGGAGATGGGAGGGTAAATTTTTCTCACACTTCTCCCTATAATAATTATCTTATTGGTGTATGTTTGTGATATATAGTAATTACATTGATCTTGGGGAAGTGGTGCATATACATGTTGCATTTTTCACTTCCTGGGATGGGTCATTCGTCGTCTTGCTCCTCAACATCAGACCTTCTGGATCTTGGTCCTTCAGACTCCAGGTGATACAGTACATCCCCACACGCCATTCTCAGGGCTTTATCCTTGGCTGAGAGTTATACTATCTGCACCCCTGATTCCTGTGCCTTCACACCCAGATGGAATCACACTATTGGCTTTCTCATTCCTCCACCTTCCAAGCAGCATATTGTGGGATTTCTTGGCTTCTGTGATTATATGAGGCAGCTTCTATAAAAACATCTCTTTCTATATTTCAATTTACATCCTACTGGTCCTATACCTCCGGAGGTCTCTGATAAATACATGTGGGTTGTGATGTTAAAAACATTTCAAAGATGGAAACATAAAGTAGAAATTCAATTGCCATCTCTGTGATAGACATTGATAGACAAATTAGTTTTTTAAATCTAGTCTTTATTTTGACTGTACCATGTCACCCAGGGATAAGGAAGGCCAGGGGTCAGTAGGGCGACAGACAGGTGGAGTGGGGATTAAGGATGGGCCAAAAGCATTTGTTGAACACTGCTTCTTTCTGATAGAAAAATACCCCAAAATTAATGATTTTAGGCCATATAAAATTATTAAAAGTAAGTGTTGCTCTATCAAAATAATTATAGGTAGTTCTTGTGTGACTCTTTGGTAGTTCTTACAAGAGTATTATTGCAAAAGTCAGAGTTCAAACTCACATTCTCTGTCTTTCCTGCTAGTTCTGTAATAGCAGCAATCTTTCACTTGGTCTCAACATGCCTTCCACCATTGCCATCTGAACCATGCAGTCATACAGCTGAGGGCTAGCCAGTGAACCTGTGTGTTGTCTAGACTTCCCACCTCCAAAACTGTGAACTGCACAAACCTCTCTTTATATAAAATTGATCGATTCTGGTGTTTTACTTTGCTAACGCAAAGCCAACTAACATGAATTCACTTGTTTTGAATACATAATTCAAATAATCTTCAGCTACTGAACTATGCCATTTAAAACTATCTAAGCAGAGATGCCTGTGTCAGAAAGGATAGCCAGAGCCTAAATTGGGGATCTTTCTCTTCCCTCCTTGTATAGTCCTGAATCATGTTAGAATCTTTGAAATGATGGGGTATCTCTTTCTGAAATGTGTAGTGGAGATGCCTGCATTCTCGTTGACTTAAGCTCAGTCATGCATCCTTTTTCCGTTTTGAATATAGTTCAAAGCAACCTTCTTTTTCTTTCATGGGCTAAACACTGTTAGCCCTTTAACATTTTCACCTATGCATTCACTTAACCTGAGCCAAATGTTGCTCATGCAAGATCTAAATCTCTGAATGCTAGAAGTGGTTCTCCCAGAACTACTGAACCAGAATCTCTGAGGAAGAGGCTGTGTGTGAGATGAGGTTACTGGGAAGCTGGGTTCTGACACAGGCGAGGCTTTCCTCAGTCCTCACTTTCCTCAGTTCTTCTGCCCTTGATGGAAAAATTTAGTCAAGATACACAAAGGACAGTGCAGAAGGACAGGCAGAATTTACAATATGGTGGATAACAGGACATATCTTCAAAGTGGGAATTGGGTAATGCCATGAAGCCATCTCCGCATATGGAGAGATTTATGTCTTCCAGCAAAAAGACAGGCAATGCCACAAAGGCATTTGCACTGGGGGCAAGTTTGGATGCAGTTGTCTTCACACAGGAACGAGCTCCAGAATTCTGAGAACTAGGACAATTAGGTTGCTTATCGACATTTTTACTTAGAAGCTACTGTGAAATCACAAAAAGGTCTTTCTAGCCCTTCTAGGCGATCTTTGTTGCTGCACAGCTTTAATCAAGTGAAAATCTTGGGAAAGAAATGTGGAGAGACAAATTCTTAATTTAACCAGGTTCCAGAGCAACACAGGAGGGTTTTTAAAGAACTTTTCACTTCTTGGTGTCATTTGTGTGTAGGCTATGCTGTATGCCTTGTCCTAGAAATAGAGACACTGTGTCTCTCAGGAAGGCAACCAGGAATGTGTACAATGCATAACTTTGAAATGTCATTGTGTTCTATGGGATTACTTTGCGTCTACGATCAATCAAAACAAAACAAAACAAAATATGTTTTTTTAAAGCGTGCTATTTTGGAGTCCCTCTCTTGTCCTTTAGGCTCACTAGTGACTAACTACCTGCTTAACAATCGGATATGAAAAGCAGTTAGCCTAGCCTTTATTTTCATTGTACATAGGAGGAAATCAGGCCAAGAGATCACTAGCCACACACAGGTTTCCTGACTCCAAGCCCCTTTCCACTGCACTGCCAAACACCCTTAAAATCTCTGTCTCTAGAACGCGAAATAAACAAACTGCACTTGAGAAATATTTCCTTTTCTCTTTCCTTTAATAATAACAAGCACCATTGCACAGTTACCCATAAAATGTTAATTACTCTCCCTTCCCAACAACATCCTGATTTTCAGTATAAACGATTAGCTTGAAACATTAGGCGTTTCAACAATAAAATGCTATTCCCCTTTCAATATACCTTCAATTTTTTATTTCTTATAAATATTCAATTGAATATTTCCATTTGTGGTGCATGTTTGCTAATTTACTGGAAGTTGCTTCTGTTCCCCGGAAATGTCACTGGGGTGGCCCTGCTGGGCTAAAATGGAAAGTCTTAGTACTGATTTTCGAGCCCTTAGTTCTGAAAAGGGTTCAACACCTGTTAGTGCTCTCTAAGGCATTGGAGAATAAACATGGTCTCGGGAAAGGTTCTTCTTTGAAAATAACTTTCTTTATGGTAAGTCTCATAGTTTTAAAAGGTAAAAAATTTAACTCTGAAGTGATAATTACATACAATTCGCATTTTATTGTCAACCCACCATAGATCAAATAAAGCTGTAACGCATCAATAGCTTAAATTTGATGATATTGCCACCCTGGAAGACTGCTGGTAGTGGTGTGCCATTCTCTCTGTCCTCTGACTCAACTTACCCCACATCTGGTTGAAACACTGGGGTAGCTTCTGTGATGTTAACAGCTACTCTTGGACATGTGACAACCTCCGTAGAACTGAGGACCCTTGAAATTCCTGTTGCTCAAGTCCTATAATAGACTAGGGAAGTATACGGAAGTCATGATTTTGCTTAAACTTCACACAGTGCAGAGGTTAAAGCTCAACTTATTTGTTATCAAGTTGAGTTCTTATCCAAGAAATTCCTAGAGAGTATTTATATGCAAAGCAATGTTAGGAATTGTGGGTATGAGTGTGTGTGTGTGTGCGTATGTGTGTATGTGTGTATAAGAAAAATTCAAACCAACCTAAATTGTCTGTTGTTTGCTGTAAACTCAATACTTCAGAAATCTCAAAGGCCTTCAGTTCTACTGAGGTTGTCACATGTCCAAGTGTAGTAGCTAGCACCACAGGAGTCAGCCAAGAATTGTAACCAGATGTGGACATGTTGGGTCAGAGGGCAGAGCGGATGGCACCCCTGTCCCTCAGTCTTCTAGGCTCGATTTCAGCCAGAACTGCAGGATTTCAGGGAAGAACTATACAAGACCCAATCAGCTGCCAGGAGCCTAAATACATTTTTAGTTGGCACTGGGCTGGGCTTTGTAATGCTGTACTCGCTGGGCTACCAGGAAGTTTTGACTGGTCTTTGTGGGAGAGGACAATGCCACAAATGTAAACTTCGAAATACTCTGTAGGAGGTTCTAATTACCAACTCCATCACCCTTCCCAACCCCATTCACTCACTGATTCTTAAGAGAGACTTTCTAGGTGAAATTTTTTCTTTGAAGCTCCTTATCTTGAAGAAAGAATAAATAACCTGTTTTTTTCTTGTTTAGAACATAAACTAATACAAGAAAATCTCTTTTTATTACCCTTTAAAAAGTATATAGTTTCTATTGAATTAGTGTGTTGAAGCTAATTAATTTCTTATAAAAGAGTTAGATTATAGTTCTTAACTCTCACTATATCATGGAGAGTCATTTGGGGGATAGGAAGTCCTGAGGTAGACCCAGGCATAAGGTGCTTTATAGAAGCATGCTAGGTAATTCTGTGGGACAGCATACTAGAGAACTCAATAGATTTAGTTTTCTGGTTTTCAATATTTTTATTTGGCATTAGAAGATTTCTAGTTATTAAGGTTTGACATTTGGTATTTACATTTTCTCTCCAATTTATTAAATGTGGGAGACTAGAATATGGTCTGCGGACTGCCAGGAAGGAGTATCCTTATTTTCTTTAGATGATTTATTGCTGTTATTTACTTCCTGTGTAATCTATGGTCACAATCAGAAAGTTCGGCCTTCACGGTATGTGCTCTGCCCCGTCCCCTCTCACAGGTGTTGCAGGGACATTTAACTATCACCTAGGGACACGTCTATGATGTCAAAGGTGCTTTTTGTCTGTAGAGTGTGTTGATGACTGGCATCAGGGTGAGTGAAGAGTTGCAAGTGTCATTCCATCTTTTTCAAACTAAATGCCCCAACAATTGTGTCTCCTGAACAATTTCTCTTTTTGTGAAGAAAATATGGCTGCTTTCTGTGAAATAAACATAGGCTGGGTGACACCTGAGATACTCATCTTCAAGAGCAGAATGAACAACTTGACTATGATAGAATTCAAACGCCGAATAGGGAACGGGTGCCTGTTCTTCTGACCCAGCACATCTCCACTGCACAAACTGATACACACCCTTTTGTTGGAGTCAATTATGTTATTATTGTTGTTATTATTATTGTTACTATTGTTGGTTCATCATTCCGTAAGTGCAATTCACTGTTTGACAAGAGCTAAGACAAGAGCTGTGGCTGAGGAGCCAGCTCTGGACTCTCCAGGCCTCGCTACGGAAGTGTTTGCCCAAAGCCAGAGCTGAATCATCATAGCAGAGTGAGGGCTAGAAGGTGATGTCTAGGGTTGGTCACTTGTGCAACCCTGAATCTGACCAGACTGCCTTTGGTCAGTTCACTGCCAAGGCTGCATTCTCCCTCCACGTACAGAATACCCAGCGTTGTATCTGACCAATCTAATTTACCTCCTCCAGGCAACCTGCCCAGGTGCCTACAATCATCCTTACTTAGCAGATGGCAACACTGAGGCTGAGAGAGGAAAGCAAGATCAGGCTGCAGAAGCTGCGAGACTTAAGCCCAGGTGTGGGAGAAGTGGGAGCCCACGCTCCTAATCACTGAGCTGCACAGTACAGCACATTCACCTTGAACACTCGGGGACTCTACTGTCGATTTCCTTAGGGGATAAACATGTGATAAATTACAATATCTGAGATCTGATAAACATTTGTTACATGGATTTAGCCGAAGCTCTTGGGAAACATTTTCCATCTTGTTTTAAAGCTGACTCAGGACACTGAGTTAGAAAGGCATCTTTTTTCCTTGCAAAAGACTCTCCATCATGCGCAAGGCTTTCCAGGTGGGTTCCTGCAGACACATCAGAGAGCTCGAGTCCTAATGAAGTCTCTTAAGAGGCTGGTGGAAACTTGCCTTTTTGAGCTTGTATATGTTACAGAATTCAACATGCCGCCTGGAATTAAAGTGCTGGAGATAGTACAAAGCAAATGGCATTGCTGGCGGCTGGTTTATACACACGCTGTCTTATTGAGGTGGATTAGAAAGTTATCAGAGTCCAGCATCTTTCTCTCTGGGCTTTATCTTACTGCTGCATTTCTTAGAAATATTCTTTAAAGGCATTCTACCACTCACCCCCACACTGAGGACTGAACCCAGAGCCTTCTCACTGAGCTACATTTCTAGCCCTCTTTTTAACTATTTGGAGACTGAACCTTACTGAGCTGCTAGATCTCCAGGCTCTATTCAAATTTGCGGTTCCTCCTGTCTCTGAGTTCTGGGGTTGCAGACACAACGCCATGCCCAGGTGCAGTTTGTATTGCGTTGTTGTTTCTCTCCCTGTGGCAGTCAGGATTTCTTCTTCCCCACCCCCGTCTCTCTCTGGGTATCTTTCTGCATGCTAACTCCCTCATGTGACGCTTTTGTTTGGTTCTGCTCTCTCTTTCCACTGTTGTAGTCTTCCTACAATCAGGACCTTTCCCCTTCCTACTCTTTGGACGCCTAGACTGTGATGCATTTCTCACCTTTTGTTGTTGTTGTTCTTTCCTCACATAGGGAACTCCTATCCCTCACCACCCTTTACTTGGGAGCTCCTCTTTCACAGTGAGTTGCATATTAAGGACCGCATAGTTGTTTGGAGACTGCTGGACTTTCAGCTCTGCTGGGAAAAGGACCATTGACAGCACTCAGCATCAGGTGATTGCTACGGTTTGGATCTGGAGTGTCTCCCAAAAGCCTCATGTGTTTGGATATAGTGGGTTTCCTGTGGAACTGTGTATCACTGGGAGGTAGGTCCTGGATGGAAGGGGCAGATGCTTGGAGTTTGACCTGGAGGGATTATGTCAACTTGTTGAGATTGAGGGGTGCTGGGGGTCCAGCTTTCAGGTGTGTGCTGTTGTCTTGTGGGCCAGGCAGTGAGGGAGAGGCATCCACTATGGGTGTGGGGCGCCCAACTAGCAGCTTGAACTCAGTAAAGGGAGGAAGAAAAGCCATTGTTACAGCTTCTTCCTGGGAAGGCTCTGCCCTGGCCTAAGGCTCTAGATATCAACTCAATGCTCTCTCTCTCTCTCTCTCTCTCTCTCTCTCTCTCTCTCTCTCTCTCTCTCTGCTCCTGCTTCACATGGCTTTGCAGTTCTCCAGCCTCCAGCCTCTACCGTTGCTGCCTGCCATGAATGGATTGTAGGAGGCCTTCTGAAACTGAGCTGAATAAATCTCTTCTCCCTTCAATTGTAGATGTCAAGTATTTTGTCCCAGCAACAAACAAGTAACTAAGACAGTGATGCCTGCCTGTGTAAAGCTAGCCCACATGCAGACTTCAGAATAGTGAGTGGGTGTAGATTGCTCATAAAGTTGTGCACAAGTTTTAAATATGATAGTGTTGAGGGTAACTCCTCATAACACTGTGATTTAGGAGAGTACCAAGAGGAATGCTAAATTTGCTTTTGAATAATTGAAATATCATTGAGAGAAATGCTTAGTTTTTAGCCAAAGTACTTTTAAAAAGATGTCTATTTGCTATGAATTTGCAAGTTTTGGCTAAGTAGTTTTTCACTAACAAATTGTTTAATGCAGCTGGTTTAAAAACATTTATCTAACATATAGTTTGGGCAAAAGAAAAGCTTTCTTTTAGCTGTTGCTTTTTAAGTCTGAAATCTTTCAAATATATAGCAAAGTAGTACAAAAATAATGTTTCAGACATCCATATATCTACCCACCCAATTAGATTTAACAGATATTAACAGATTTCTTTCAAACTGGTTGTTTCTTAAAGACGCAAGGCGTTTTGCAAATAAGGCTAAAGTTCCACCTGATTCTTTTGTTTCTTTTTCAGATGATTCAAGTATTTTGAGGTTGGAAATACATCCTTTCAGATTCGTACTTTATCCTTTAAATACCACATAGAGGGTAAATATAATATTGGTTTTTCAGAAAATATTACAAAATAATGCCACATTACATATTTTCTTTACAATCTACTTTTCCTCTCAGTATTTTGAGTATTCACCCATATATATATATGTGTATATATATATATATATATATATATATATATATATATTTCATGAATAAACCAAAGTGATTTATACAGCTACTTTTCAGCTTTTTCATAATTCAAACAAAACTGTAATGAAAGTCTTATATATTTATTTTATTTATATATGTTTGTGTCTTAGTTGTTTAGGGCAGTTACATTGTCCCAAACTACACATATATTTAACTTTACAGGAATAATCCTGTTTTATTTATATGGCTTCTCTGTCTACTCTTGAAGTAGGCTTTCATTTCATTTACTGTAATCACTATGATGAAAATTTTAATCAACCAAGTTGGATTAGCAAGTTTAATTTAACCAGTATGCCCACCATCCTCTGAGAACACAAAGACTTTAGAATGTCTTAATTCCAAATGCCTTTTGCCCTTCTTTGAGGTCATTATATAATATTTTAAATCTATTCTGCTTTTTAATCTTCGAATGTCATTGCCATCACTACCATTATTATTGCAGTTACTAGACAGTTGCTTATATTTGTTTATATTCATAAAATTTCAATAATTTCTTGGGCACTACAGTTTTACTCTTTGTTTCTTTACTTTTGTGAAAGTGTAGGCAGAAAAATCTCTGAAATTTTGTCTAAAATAATTTTGAGCCTATGCTTGAACAATAATTTTATTAAGCATAAAATTCAGGCTTCCCCAAAGATCTGAATGCAAGGTTACATTATCTTTTGATTTGTTGCTTCTTTTGATAAATGTACTAGTGTTCTAGTTTTTAGTCCATTGGTAGTAAATTACTTTATTTCTGCTAATTTTTAACATTTTTCTTTTACTTTTTTCATATTTATCATCTTTTTAAACTTCTCTGAACATATTGTGATTATTCATTTGAATGACTCACCTCTTTCGCTGATGCTGGACAATTTTCAGCTTTATAGTTTTAACTCGTGATCCTCTGACAGTTTTATTTTTGCTTTCTTGAATTTTGTTCATTTTCATATTCCATAAACTATAGGTATGAAACATTTTGGCTTGCCTGAGTTCCACTGAGAAGAATTTTTTCAGGCTATGTATAAAACATATAGTAGATCTGTTATGCATAACTTCCTTTCTTTTTAATATTTTAATTTCCTTTATTTTTATATTTTCACTTTCTATATTTTTATATTTTCAATAATTTTGAAATGACACAAATGGATCATTTACTAATTAAATAAGAAAATTATGTTTGTTATTTTTACATTAATTAAAATAAATTCCTGTCTTCACAAGCACACATATGTTTAGATAGGTTGAAATACTGTTGGCAATCACTGTGTTTCACTTGTCCATTTGCAAAAGCACACATAATGTCTGATGTACAAGGATCATGATTGGACTGCACGGGGTAAGAGCTGGAGGAGGAGCTAAGCCTGCACTGGGCCCGTCCCTACACAGCCTTCTCTTGTCATCTATGTAGCCCATGCTGTGTAAAAAAAATCAGCAAAAAAAAAATCACACAATACAATTGTCAAAGATTACAACCTGTGGGCCCACATTACTAACTGTCCAGGGCCACAGGCCACTGGCTGCAGATTGAACACACCTGCCTTAACCTGTCATGAATATTTTCTGTATTTTCTCCTTGTGTTCTCTATATGTGATACTTCAGGCATCCTCATGTTCATCTGTTCTTTTTCCAGCTGTATCTGATTTATTGTTTAATTTTCTATTGGTGAGCTTATTCTTTGCTCTCTCTGATTACACATTTAAGTTGAGATGACTTCTCTGCCAGGCAGGGTAGCAATATAGAGTAAATATTTAAAGTATTTATCTCTTTAAATTATGTAAATACTATTTGAGAAATCATGTAAAAAGTCTCATTAGACTATTTACTTATTATATCACAGCAGCAGTAGTTTATTTTAGTGTTCCTTATTGCATAAAATAAAAAGATCAATAAAAGAATGATTAAGAAGTTATTCGCTGTTCATAAGGTGCATACCATTCAAATAGTAATGCTACTAGACAAAATTTGGGAAGTATTTAATGTACTTTAGTTATGATAAAGCACCTTACAAAGAAATATGAGCAGCGAGAAGAAAGATTTGTGAAAGTAAAACATTGTATTAGCAAAGAAAATAATGCTATTCAGATATACATCAGTTTGCTAACGTGGGCCATTTGCTGTTGAAGGGATTAAGTATGATTTTTGTATTTTAACATAATTATCCCAATTTTTCTATAGTCTCTAAAATTCTTTTATCGTAATAAAACAAATGTTTTTTGTAAGATTTGTTTTCTGAGAACAGTTTTAAACAAAAAGTAAAGCTCATTGAAAATTTAAGACATTAAAGTAGTAATTACTACAATACGTAGTATAATTTTGGTGTGATTTGAATTGTTGGAAATGAGATTTATCGTGAAAATTGACCTGGTAATTGATGGGCTATGTGAATAAGAAGGATGAACAAAGATTGCAAAGTTTTATGCCTGGTACAGCAACACTGCTAGGCACTGAAAACCATAGAGCTGGATTTCTGGACATGTAGACCTAAACCATACCTTATGCCTTAACTGGCTGGCACCCTTTGAAAATCTTTAAACAGCCAGCTGGCTTTTCTCTCTGACAGTACCCCTTGGTGCCCAAAAATAAAAAAAAAAAAGATTCATTCATCAATTTGGCAAACAGTATTGAGCAACAACTATGTGATGCATTCCACTCCAGGACCAAAGGATAAACCTATATAAATAACCATCTGCCCACACAATTTCAGCTTCTTCTTTGTCCTTTCTTCCAATTCTTTCAGAGTACTTTCAAAACAGAGTCCTTGGAGAAGCCATCCTCAGTGACCAGTAACCCGGTGTAAGGTTCGATTTCTAATGCCAAATATAATTAGTTGGTTGCAGCAGCCTGAAACATCATGTAATGATGTTATTTTGGCTCAATGAGAAACAATCCTATACTTGATTAGTGATGCCTGGCAAGGGCTCTGGAGGGAGAAGTATCAGGAAATGCACTAACCACGCTGCATCTCATCCCGTTGCCTCCAGCTAACCATAACTCCTGTTTACTTTTATTAATACATTATGCTTTAAAAGCATGGCTTAAAAATATCTCCTCCTCACAGACTACCCATGTGAAAGGTAATACAGACATAATACAAACTGACTAGGGAGTCCTGTGTTTGTACTTGATTTCCTGATAGGATTTAAGGAACCAAACCTCTTAAAAGCTATTGTGCTTAGAGTAGTGCCTTTTGCTCTGTGAGACTGAAAGGGAATAATGGATAAAAAAATCTGTTCATCCTAGAAATGTTCTTCCAATCTGTCAGGTCATTTTGTTTGGTCATTGATAGTGAAGGCTTTGATACAATGGTCTTGGCTGTGACCCCAGATTATTCTTCCATTTGTCTCCAGCCTTCTGGGCTTGACCTGATTCCAGGAGGACCGCTGTCACAATTAGAGGCTTTCCAGCCTCCATCCGGTGAGTAGGATGCTATTGATTGAAGGTATTGAAGGTGCCTGGAGGCAGAGGCTTTTAGATGAAATAGCTTAGTGGTAAGTGTATGTGTGTGTGTATGGGGGGGGGGGGTCATGTGTGTGGGGGTGGGTGTGGGTGTGTGTATTGAATGCATATGTGTTCAAGCATGTGTGTGAGAGATGTTCTCAAATTTCTTCACAAAAGTATCACAAAAATATAATATTTTAACTAGTTTCATAAAGGTGGATCTACTGTGACCGTTGAGGAATGGAAAGTTGGGATCCTTGTCCCTTCTTGGCAACTTAATGTGCATCTATAGTCATTTCTAAATTAAAAGAATAAATCATTACTTTGAAAACGTGCTTATGTTCGCTGTCTTCCACTTCTTCAGCTCTTTTATTTTACGTGACCAAACAGACTCTTGTGAGCATCAGTGAGCAAACAGGAAGTGTTGTCAAGGAGGAAATCCAGTTTGCAATGATCTTTTGCTGTGAGTCACTCCAAGGGCAGGCAGAGAAAATACATCTCCACATTCTGACTCGATGTGGTAAAGTCAAAGCATTTTAGAGAGTGAACCTGGACATTTGAATTGTTTTTCTGGCAACACCTGAAAACACAACCAACAACTTGAGTAAAACTGGTTTATCTTTTTTTTTCCATTGCCCACCTGCCCCAGAAAAATAGTCTTGGTCTAGATGGAAAGTTCTAGTGTTGTATCATTTTTTCTTGAAAAAATTGAAGGACTTAATGAACCCTTTTGTTCCCATACCAGTTAAAAAAAATCTGTCTCTTTTTCTCTCCACTTTAATCTGTCTCACAAAAATCGCTTGAATGCTAAGCAATGCTAGCTCACTTATTTCAAAGTGTATGTATTTTTAATATGAATGGTGTGCAAGACTTTATTTTTTGAAGCTACAAAATCAGATATGTCATGAGAAGTATTTGTTTATTTCTCTTTCACTTTCACCACTATGTGTCTCCAAAGTGTTCCATTTTATCCAAATTCTAAAATGCCCCAAATTCTAAAAGATTTTGAGTGTTGACCTGACACCACAAGCAGAAAAATTTATACTTGGCCAGTGTGAATAGGCAAGGTAGCAGAAATACACTAAAAACATCATAAAAGGACATAGAAGGTATATTTGAAGTATATGAAACATAAATGAACTCTGTATTTAGACTTGGATCCACAAGATATCTTATTATGTGTATGTAAATATTGTCGAATCTGAAAAATTATGAAACACAAAATACTTCTAGTCCCAAACATCTTGGGTGAAGGATATTAGACCTGTATATGTGTTTATGAGCTTATGTGTATGTATGACCCAGCTGCTATGAAAGAAGACAGAACTAGGGCAGCAATGCGAGTGATGGGGAACTGCTCCAAACACAGGTGAGCCTTGGATTGCTCACCCACCTTTCACCTCATCGCTGTACAGTTGGCTCCCATCAGGCCATGGACTAGCACTCAGGCCAGGGCGCCAGGATGAGGGACCCCACACACTAGATATTCTCATTGTTGTGTGAAGTTGCTGCTACAAGACTACATGCATTGAAATTTAATACTTTTTAAATATGTCAAAGACTAAAATATTCTAACGTATTTGAAAACTACTAATTTTTCTCATCTAAATATGTATAGTTCTCAAAATTAGAAGTTACTACATTTTGTAATATACCTAGAGGTCATAACAGAGATGGGCAAGTTGAGTACATGTTTAAATATTTAAGTTCTTAGATACGGCCTTCGTTTCTCCATGAAATTTTTTTTAAAAAAGACTTAAAAACAGGTGCAACTAGGACAAGTTACTCAGTGAAACTGCTTTTAATTGTAAATGAGAATAAAGGCCTAAACAAGATTTTCCTTGGTGACATGCACATCTCTGCTGTATATGGTTCTTATAAACATCTTAAGAATTGTCTGTAATGGCAGTTTCAAATTTAGGAACAAATTAAGTTCTAAAAGACTTTTCAAAACAAAATCATTGACAAAGTGTTACAAAAAAGGGATGTTAGTGTCAACCTTAATGCATAAATGTGAATCATTTTACAATATAGGATAAGGGCTGTGAAGCTCAACAAATTTAAATACTTTGTAATAGAGCATCCCAGCTACTTCCAGTTCCTGTTTTTTCATTTATCATTCATCAATGCATACACCCAGAGTTAATTAGGTGAAACTGGCCTGTAGCTCTTCACGGGGTATGTGTAGCAAATTTGAGATTGAATATGGGCTGTGGGTAAAGATGTTGGGGCAAAAAGAAATTAGTAAGTTAATCAAGAACATTCAGACAATAAGGTAATAAAAAGACTCAAACACCAGCAAGTAGGTTTTAGAGTCGCTGCTCTTACTCTTTACGATCTGTGCTACTTTCACCGAATGTAATCCGGTGCACTACACATTGCGTGTTTTCAATGGTTGCTAATTTTCTGCCACACAACCTAAACCTTCCTAGATCTTCTTACTAAACTATCTTTATAGAGTTTTCCAACAATAAATATTCACTAACTCAAATTGATTCATCCTTATCTCCCGGCAGATGGTGTGATTTGTAAAGATTGATATAGTCAAGAGCAGATAGGTCTCTGAGTAGAGACATCTAAACGAAGTTCCATGAGATAGTAGATTATTCAGAAAAAGAGGACTTAGGAACTTCCTGTGCAGAAGCTCGGAAGTATTGCCCTTGTCCAAAGTTAGGGCAAGACGTTACCGGCAGGGGGCACAGCTTAATCAAATGTAGGACACGCTTAGGGCCCAATGTCTGGTTCAGAAGCATGAGGAGCAATCACCCAAAAGAGCCACAGAGAACAAGACACGACTACTCAGAGCATGGTAAGGGCACTTTGGTAGAAACTATCAAGCCATGATTACGAATGGGTATGTCATAGGAGCCAGGATCTACGCCTTGCCGAATACAAGATAGATTACGTCCATCATTTCTCCTTAGTACAGCGACCCTGCCATTCTGTCATAGAAGATTAAATCATTCTAGACTTGCTTGTTACAATGCCTGAGATCAGTTTTTAATAGATGTCTAAAAATTGATTTTTATCATTTATTATGAAATCTTTTCAGTATTGAAATTATTAGCCAATAATTATTTGAGTTTTCCTTCTCTCGGTATAAGAAAAACAAAAAGCAACGGATTGGCAAAAGTCAGAAAACTAAAAATTCTTTGGAAATGAGTAAGCCTATGAAGATGATCCCCTACTAGTGGTTAGAGGTCCTCGAGGACAACGACTGGAGACTGTAGGTAGGACAGATCATGCTTCCAATTATTTGCTCGTAACTAAAATAACACGATGTCTTGTTTGCTCATCAATGATCAAACTTCACTATTTCAATGCAGAACCAGAAGAACTGTCTGCAAAATCACCAATATCAGTGACATCTATAGTGGTGGTTGATCCAATAGTGTCAACTTCTTTTTTCCTCCCCCCCCCCCATTTTATTGATATGTATAAGTACAAAATTTAAGGTTTACAATGAAGTTGAGCATTTTGTGCACATACACATCTTGTCAAGGGGACAAGGGCTTTCCCACTCTCCTTTTAGCTCTCCCCCGCCCCTCTTCTCGCTCCCTCCTCTCCCACTTCCCCGTTTCACTTGGTTTTTCATCTTAAGTTCCATAAGAGTTGTAATCTGGGTTTCTCATAACAGAGAGACCATTTGATGTTTCGCCTTCTGCTTCTGACTCACTTCACTAAGCATGATGTTCTCAAGTTTCTTCCATTCCTGCAAAAGCCTCCACGCTTTTGGACTTTAGAGATGCATAGTATTCCATTGTGTATAAGTACCACAGTTTGTGTATCCACTGGTCTGTTGATGGGTATTTTGGTGACTTCCATATTTTAGCTGTCACTAGTTGTGCTGCTGTGAACATGGGTATACACATATCTCTGTTATGTGCTGTTTTGGCCTCTTTTGGCAGGGCCCTTCTATACCTATTTTTCTCAGTGTTTTTATCATGAAGGGGTGCTGGATTTTGTCAAAGGCTTTTTCTGCATCAGTGGAGATGATCATGTGGTTTTTGTTTTCTCTTTTATTGATATGGTGTATTACATTGATTGATTTATGTATGTTGAACCAATCTTGTATCTCAGGGATGAAGCCCATTTGATCATGGTGTGTGATCTTTCTGATTACTTGTTAAATTCTGTTTGCTCCAATAGTGTCAACTTGTTTAAATTGAAAGCCACAGAAGAGATAGGAACAGCACACCTCTGAGTGTGTAGGGATGGACCACAGAAGCATGACCTTAGGGGTACGTCTGCCCCCCTTTGCTTCGGGCACTGTCCTCCTACTCTTTCCAGTTCGCATGAACTAAGAAGCATCTCTGGTCTGCCAGGCCCTTGACTGTGATGTTTCTGCCTTGGACTCAGCCATCATGGGCTGAACTCCTTGAAGAGCAGTGAGAATTTGGGCAAAAGGCAGAGCAAAAAAAAATTAGAAAGCTTAAATTTTGGCACAAAGATAATGTTTGTAAATTTAGGGCCAAATCAAGAGGAATTCCTTTAGTTATTAACCCTATTAAAAAGAAACAAAACACTGCACAGGGACAAGAAAAAAGATTGCAGGAATCGGCAAGACTTCACTCACTGCAGGCTCAAAGATGCGAAAGTGTAAGCTTTCCATATGAGAAGAGGACTCCTGGGACCTTGCCCAAGAAGAGACTTCTAGGTATTGGTTCCCCAGGACTTACTTATGTGTGCAGTCATTCAGGCAATCAGAAGCTGCTTGGTCCAAGGGGACTGGCTGCTGTCCCCACAAGTGGCAGGCTTTGACAAAATCTACATGATGCCGATTTTACTTGCAAACAATATTCAAGATTTGTGGAGATGCTTCCCCTCGACTTCAATGGAAATCCAGGCAAGAAGTTCATGAATGATAGCTCCTGCAGCTGTGGGACTGAAGTATGAACAAAAGAAGAAACGGAAACCCCGGCAAGTCAGGGTGCCAAGAGGGCAAGTCAGGGGTGCCAAGAGGGCAAGTCAGGGGTGCCAAGACTGTTTGCTGAGGAAGCTGCAAGATGTGAGCAGATTCAGCTGGGAAAAAAAAAAAAAAAACCCTTGTGAGCATCCTTCAGCAAGGTCATAGAGGTGGGCTTCCCAAGCTCTCTGAAATTTACATTTCACCATCATGTGCCCCAGGTGCTTGACAGGGAACTATAGGACTTAAGGTTTGCCCTGCTGAATTTTTGTCTTATTTTAGTGTGAATTTTTTTCTACACTCCTTTTCCTCACATTTATAATAGGAAATTTTATCTCGTGCTGTTGTACCTTGGGATTATGTAACTTGTTTTTAAATTTTACAGAGGTTCACAGCTAAGAGTTTACCTTGGGTCTCAGAAAAGACTTAGTCTTTCGGTTAATGTTAAGGGATAAATCATTGCATTATTGATTGTATGCAGGATAGGCATAAGATATTAGGCAAGATTATTAAGTTATTATTGTGTTAACTTGGAGAGTAAGTGTAGTTTAAGAACGCCCCTATGTTAAGTTGGTAAGAGGTAGAATGAGATGGTTAAGTGCCTTTGCTCCACCATGCTGCTGTACTATGATATTTCTATCCTGCATCCAACCAAGTATGGACTAAATCCCCAGAAATCATAATCTAAGTTGTGAGTGTTCGGTATTTTGTCCTAGCAAAGGGAAAGCCATCTATGCACTCCTTTTGTTTCACTAGTCCTTTTTTGAAGAAATTCCATGATCTCAATTGTCTAATATAAAAAATATCAAAGACTTAAATCTTGCGTTTTTATTATACTCTAAAGAGCAAATAAGGGAGGAGAGCTCACAATTAATTAAATAGCAAATATGTCATTAAAGATGAATTGACCTCTTTCTCGGAAAATGAGGGATTGTATGAGAATAAATTTGAAACATGAAGAGGAATAACATCAACTGGTGAGTAAGACAGAGGGCGCTCGTCTTGATTGCAGTTATCGGGGCAATAATCTAGCTGTAACCAAGAGCCATTTTTTCCTGTTTATTGTTGATGACTTTGCTGAACAGAATCTTATGAATCTGAAAACTAGGTTGGCCATCAGCAAAATTACCACTGAAATGTCACCTATTTTTGCATCATCCTTAACTTTGCCCCTCTTTGGAATATCCTAGTACTATGTCCACTTTTACCGAGTCAAGTGAACGTCTCTTTACCCCTAGAGATTCTCTTTGTTTTATTGAATCCTATATCCCTTAAGGTGTAGAGGGCAACATACTATCTCTCCCAGATACATCTGCAAATTATTAGGCTTATCCAAAACCTAAATTAAAGAAAGAGCCTCAGCTAACATTTTCAAAAGCTTAATATTAATTTTTAATTTAATTATTTGTACACATTAATTCATTTAACTCTCAGAAGCACTCTGTATTGTTGATGCAATCAAGAGCCCTAAATTGCAGGTGAGGTGCCCAGCAGAGTGAAGTAATCTTGCCTAAAGTACTCACAGACGAGTCCTCATTTGACCTGACTAAATTTCTATCCTTAACACAGTATATTTTCTTAAATCAAGGAGGTTTCAACAAAAGATCAGTGCTTGACATTTTGCTCTTTTCAGTTAAGAATTTTACATTTTTGATTTATATCATATATGATTTTAGTTTGTTGAGAACTTTGTCACATGAATTTCTCAAACTTCAATGGAGTTACCTAAATAGTATTTCTATGTTTGCCCCTTTATCTCTCTCGTTCCCGTGAATACATACATTATTCTCTTTGGTTTCCACCCTGGGTCAAAGCCAATGAGGATTTTCAAATGATTTTTTTTGTGACGTGTTAAAGTGTACTACGATTTTGCTACACTGGTGTACTGATAAAATGGTAACTAGTCTAATTATCCACACGTGGTTTCTCCAGCATAAAAAGCAAAATCATATTCTTAGGTTAAAAACTTCTTGTCTATTTGTTCTAGCAGTATTTTTCCTCTAATGAAATGCAACCTTAATATATGACATTTATATAAGAATAACAAATGAAAAGCTTCCATTTGGTTTTATTCTGTCTACGTTTGCATGTGTGCCTTTGGTAAAGGATGAATAATATTATTGTAATTTTATATGTACTTTCTGGTTTCAGCAGATATAGGGCTAGAAGTTAGCTGAAAAATTTCTTTGAAGACCATCTTATTGTCTATTAGCTACATAGAAGTACAATATTAAAGTCCAAGGTCCAAGCCCTTGGTGTGTTAATTATTATTGGGTTGTTTCATTCTAGTCTTTGAAATAGTAGCAGGATGTAGGGGACCTAGAACTCTCCTATACTGTCTTTATTAGTGTAAGACAGTACAACCACTTCACAAAACATGTCCCGGTTTCTTAGAATGCCCATCATAAAATCTATCATATGAATCAGTGATTCTATTTTTGGCATTTACTCAAGAAGAAATGGATACATATATCTATACAAAATTTATACATGAATCGTCTAGTGTTTTTATGTTAGGCGGTACCTGGAGAGAGAAGGTTGAATGCTATGAATGAATAATGTATTACTACTATTTTATCAGGAAGATGAAATACCCAAAAACCACAAATCAAAGGACAAGAGGTTATTTTGGCTCAGTGTTCCAGTGAGTTCAGTCTATAGTGAGCCATCTCCAAGACAGACACCGCGTGGAAGAGCGGCGTGGCAGAGTGAAGCTTTCATTGCATGGGAGCTTGAAGCAAAGAGAGAGGAAGAACTGATATGAAGACCACAACCTCCCACGTTCACTCGGAGCAGGCCCACTTCCTAATGTGGGACTTTTGGGGGATATTTTGAATCTAAACCATAATAGACAAAAAAAATCAGTCATTGAGTGAATAAATTGTGATGGATTTATGGAATACTATTCTATAATAACAATAAATAAGTTATTAATACATGCAACAGTATGGATGAATCTCAATTATGCTGTGTGAAAGTAGCCAAACAAGTCAATGATTACATATCCATGACATACAATCCTAGTTACAGACAACTGTAGAAACTGCAAGCTAATTTATAATTGCAATGACAGAGGAGACTTACAAAGGGGTGAGCAAAGGAGGAACGATAGGAGTTGGGGGGAGGGGACTGAAGCAAGGCTTTATAAAAGTGCACGAGAAAACAGTGTGGCGATGGACACTTTATTACCCTGATTACAGTGATGAATTCACCAGTGTATACTTGAGTCAAAACTTGTAAAATCTCAATTCCTGTCTTTAAATATGTACTGCTTGTTATGTATTAATTATACTTCAACCAAGCCATGTTATACCTGTAGTAATCATGTTATCGTCAGCGAGCTCTCACTTTCACCCAAGCCCCTTGACTCTGCTGCCTGATCCCACCTGTAGGTGGTCATTTATTTTAATATTTTATCTTATCTTAGCCCTAAACAACATCACACACACACACACACACACACACACACACACACACACGCACGCACGCACGCACACACTTTGCGCACCTTCATTTCTTACCTTAGCATCATATTCCTGGAGATTATGCTATGTTCTAATACAGAGATCTTCACTTTTCCTCTGAGCAACAGCCCAAAGTCTCTCGTATGCCTCCGTCACTTCCTGTTACACCAGGTTTCTGCTGCATGTTAGCTGATTTTTTCCCTTCCTCCTGCTGTCGTCACATCCTGTTACACCAGGTTTCTGCTGCATGTTAGCTGATTTTTTCCCTTCCTCCTGCTGTCACAACTACCACTACCATGAGTCATCTTATCCATAAATCCTTTTTTAATTTTTAATGATTTACCTCTGAGGTTGATTCAGAGAAGTCTGAGTGATGATAGATCAAGAGGTAAAGGCATAGTCCATTTTCTAAGCATTAGTGTTCCCAAAAAATAGAATTCTTGATCTCAACTGTTTTGGGACAATCTTGAGACAGTAAGATGAGAACATTTATTATTAAAATTTTAATGAGGCCCAATTCAGAAAAACAGAAAGGTTTAGGTTTGTGTGAAGAATCTAGTTATTTGTAGGATAAATTAGTCCAGCTCACTGTCCTATAGGAACCTATTAGCCTTGTCTCGGGGTTTATTTGTTGTAGGAGCCATGAAAGGCCTTCAAGGTTCCTAAATCCTGGGCCTCAAGGAGCTGTTTCACCTGTGAAATCAAGATTTGATCACCCTCAGGAATGTGCTGAAATGACTACCAGTTAATTGAACTCATCAAAAGGCACAGCAAGAACTTCCAAAAGATATGCCAAGTACCAGCAGGGCTCAAAGCTCCTGCAAAGCGTGGAGTTTCTTAAAGGATCAGTGTGATCTTTGCCTTGGTGAGCACCTTGTGGAAACTTGAGCTTTCCTCTGAACTTGAGATTTTGCCTCTGGCTGCCCTGTTTTCTGTAGCTATTTGTAGCCAAATAGACCCTCTTCTCTTCCGCCTGCATGCGAATAATATCTATCTCTTTTGTGGTTCAGCTCACTGCTTTCTGATAGCATTACGCAGTGGCCACGCATACAGGATCTCAGCTAATCTACTGGCATCAGCACCACCACCTGCTAGTTCTATGATCTTGGACAATTTATGCAGCTTCTGGTCTTCAATTTCTTTTTTGA
Organism: Ctenodactylus gundi; assembly: GCA_004027205.1. Lineage (NCBI taxonomy): Eukaryota > Metazoa > Chordata > Mammalia > Rodentia > Ctenodactylidae > Ctenodactylus > Ctenodactylus gundi. The sequence goes on from PVKB01000109.1 coordinate 979,478, forward strand.
TGAAATGGAGCTAATCGTGGATCACACCACAGAATGTTTTGTGGAAATTAATGAAATGCATATGAATTTCTTAAAATAATGCCAGATTAAGCACAGTAAATGTAAACTACTGTTTCTATAATGGGCATCATATTGAGACATCTACCCAATCATTAATTATTATGTGAATTTAAGGCACATTTTCCTGTGATGTCTGATATTTGAGAGATTTGTAAAGTTGCAAAGTAACGTATTTTATAAGTAAGAGTCCTTTTATATACACAATAAATATACACATTATGTACAAAACTAAAGAGTGGATGTGATATTAGATCCAAATTCCTGCCCCTGAGAAATTTAATCTAGAGAAGTATCCCACCCTGTTCCAAAGCGAACCTTCTCTTATGACCTCCCAAATTTGAAATCATTAGTGAGGTAGTATTTCTTTTTTCTTTTCTGGCACCTTTTCCTAGGTTTGCTCCCTTCTTTCTATTCTGAAGGCCCCTGGAATGTGTTGTTACTTCGCTTTTTTTTCCTTCTTCAGCTTCCACGGTTTTCTTGGGGGTGGGGTACATCATCCTGGGTGAGTAGCACCCTTTTCTACCTCCTGTCAATGTCAAGACCTTTGCTTGGCATGTGGGAGAAAATAAAACTTTCTGCTTAGAGTCTTTCCTGAAAACAAACTCTGCACTTGTGTAATACCATGACATTTCCTGTTTAACCGCATTAAATATCTCTGGTAGCTGTAGCCTGTCAGGGCTGCTGCTAAATACTTAATGTCCCTGTTGGTAACCCATTATTCTCAGAGATGGCTGTCCTGAGGAGATTTGAGATCATGACTGGGTTGGTCAGGGGTGAAAGTGTGTGTGTGTGTGTGTGTGTGTGTGTGTGTGTGTGTGACAGGCAAACAATTGTGTTTAAAGGACCTTTTGTTTTCTATGAGATTCTGCTTGGGAATAGTTATTTATATTTTTACTTAAGCATTCCACTCAGGTGGAGTCAGGGACAACTCCTTGTAAGATGGAAATTTCAATACGTGTGTAGTGCATTTTAATCAGTTCACTTTTAAACACCCATGAAACAGTTTGATAGAAGAGTTAAATGCATGGAGACTGCAAATACTAAGAGATGCCCTTTCTACTATATGTTACGAATATTGATTTTATTTTAAGTATGTTGGTGCCATTACTTGTGAAGGAAAACTTGGCCCCAGGTTACATGATAATCAACAGGAAGGTGATCCACACACAGAGTCATCACTCAAACAATTCAATCTGTTGTTTCCATAGTGATCACCACTTTTAGACAACTCTCCATTGAATATACATAATATGAATCAAAAGAAGATTTTTCCCAGTTGGAGAGTTTCCATTTATAAACATTTTTATTGTTTCTTATTATAAAATTGTCTTAATGCCAACTTGCAATATAAAACACAACCTTTTAAAAGCTTAGGATCGAGTTCTGTTTTTATCCCTTATAGTGTGAACTTGACATAAAATTTTTTTATTATCTGAAAATAAATGATGAGTTTAGGAAAAGTTATCTTGGTAGCTTGAAACATAGATTTTATCCTGAAATAAATATTTATAATTAATACATTAAAATCAACGAAATTGAGGCTCCTGAATGATGCATTTAAACTCCCAGAAGAAAAAAAATTTTTCCTTTCGTTTGCTTCGCCTAGTCATTATTTTCGTCTTTATGTGTGGTCCTTGGAGACTCCTCTGCAGTCCCACAGTCTACCTGCCATGACTGCAACCTCTTCGTTGAGTCTCCATGCCAAGTGCTGCATTTTTGCGCCATGCCGTGGCCCCCATAAGTGTAGCCAAGAGACAGCCGAGATTCAGAAGCTGCATCAGTCTGCCCTCTGTGCACAAGCCAAAAGAAAAGGAGGCTTCTGGCCTCACTGAGCTCTGCTACTAACCCTGTGTCTTCCTTGAACTCAATACACACACGCGTGCACACACACACACACACACACACACACACACACACACACACACAATCATTAGATTCAACATGTGAGGTGTTTTTGCTTGTCCTGAAAGTTTGAGGTTTTTAGTTATGAAATTCAGCATTTACCATGCAAATGCAAAGTTGCGTGAAATTTTCAGAAATATTTCTAATTAAAAAAAAAACTTGATTATACCTGGATCAATGAGGTTTCTTCTAGTTCATTAGCCCCTCCTTCCCACGTGGCTTGTTCCGTGTGGGGAACTGAACTCCCTAACTTCCCTTTGAACTCCCATCTTGCCTTTGTCTTTTGGCATTAAAATTAATATAGGGTTTACCATGGAGAGGGAAGGCATGGATATGGAAGGAGAGAGTGAAAATACAAGCAATGGAGTGGCCTAGTCACCAGAGAGGTGCCTTATGGGTAGAAAGGAATGATGCTTTTGGCTCAGTCTTACCTTGAATAAATAATACTCAACACTTTCTTGAACAACAAAGAAATTTAAATCACTGAATTGTTTTTTCAGGTAATCCGATGTTGTGAAAGAACTTACTGTATATATAGAAATTGAGTCATCTTGCTCCACTAAAGATCCATTAGATTTTTTCACTATAAACATATGAATAAAGGTTTTATAATTATACCTCAGTGAATTGTGAATTTAAATAGTGTCTTGGATTTCAGAAATCCAGGAACTTTAAAAAGTTTAAGCCTTTGGACCTGAAAAGCAGAGAAGTATCTCCTGGATCATGGTGAATCACCTGGAAAATTCTATAGGGGAAGCAGATGGACACGGCCGACAACCCTGGCCAAAATAAAAGAAGAAAACCCAAGACACAGGGAGGTGGGTCTGCCGGAACAGGGGTTTGGTTTTGCTGCCTTAAGTACTAAGTGTATTGTCTCAAGCTACTGTATTTTCTGGTACTGTAAAAATTATTGTATTGTTTAGAGAGCTGGAGTATTATTATTATTAAAGTAATGAAATAATGTCTCTTCACTAACTCTCTGACAATGCCCTTTAGATTAACAAAACATGCATTATTCCATCTTGGTCTAATTAATATCATGTCTAATAGGTATTTCACTTCATGCTAGACTCCAGCACTCTTTTCAAAAGCAGCATGCTTAAGAATTTTTACTAATTTAATTGAGAGCAATCTTAAATTAATTGTATAATTAATCTTGTCAAATTAAGTAACATTTCATACACTACCTTATTAAAGCAACTTGAATATTTTAAATTGCCATGCTATTAGGCATTAATAAAGAAGTTCTTCTTCTGTATTGTTCTGCTTTATAACACAAAGAGGGTAATTGCAATATAAATTGCAATATAAAAGCTAATTTCTATAGTACATTAATAATTAGATACATGTTATTTCCCATTATATCTTTTTTTAATTCAATGGATGATCTTTTTTTAAAAGAATGATTATTCCCTAATGCCAAGATTTAACTATTGTATTGATGATTGATTTCAAAGGTGGACCCTGGAACATTTTTAGTAGTGATCTGGTTAACCCGAAAGCACATGACTATAAACAATAAAAGTGTCAGCTTACAGAGAACTTGAACCTCTCGGCAATCAGTCACTGTGATGTTTGCAAATAAACAGCCCTTCTATTTTTGAGATGTAAGTGAAGAGCTCTGATCTTTGATAAGTCCTCCAGGATTACAAAACATAATGCCCTCACATCTGCAACCTGAGGTCTTTCCTCCAGAGCAAATTGGGGGTGACCCTAAAAACAGTGCCCAGAAATAGAAATTCTAAATTGCTAATGCGTCCTGGGATGGGTGGGGAAGAAGAGAATGCATAATATCTTATCAATATTTTATGAATAGACACAACTAACTCTCAAGGTCAGAAACCGTAATTTTTTTACTTCTGTGAGCACATACATTTTCATAAATACTCAGCTTGAATGTTAAGTTTCTGGCTAATTGCCAATGTTACAGCGAATTATGTTCAAGCCTTACACCATATTCATCAGGCATAGAATCTATGTTAAAACAATCCAGAAACTAGCTTCTGCTCATTGCAGATCAAGCCGAGATGGTGCCGTGTTATTTATGATTCACTCACGCCAAGCACCCACAGAATTATTACTGAAAACTTGTGACCAAATTCAGAGTTCATAGTGGACATACAAAAATATGTCAGCAAAACGAATTAACACACAACTACATAAGTAAGCCAAAAATACAGCATTTCCGATCAGTCTAATGAAAATCTTTTCTTCCCCTCACATTTGTCTAGGTTTCTTTTGTAGTGCTGTTATCTAAAAATGGCGAATTGGTTTAAGAGGATTTTTTTCTTTAGAGAAAAATGAAACAATATTTGTCAAATTCCTTTTTAGAGCAACAATCCCAGGGCAATAGAAAAAGTGTAAAAAAATATTTTTTACCAGGCGATTTGGAGCAAATCTGTTACCAGAAAAAAATGCATCTAATGGACTTAATTCATTGGATTCTCTCTGATGATGGCTTTTGTGTATTGTTTGATTCTGACTATGCTTGTCGTTAGTTTTGCTCACAAAGGTTTTTGCTCTTTCTCTTAAGCAAATGGTGGTACTTCATTTCCACCTTTTGGTCATCGGGCATGGTCATTTCCCGTCCTTTGGCTTATGAAATGTGCAAGGAAGTGACTATCACATCCAAGAGTGGTTTTTCACACCCAGTAACGTGACTGCACCTGTTTCCCTACTTCAGCAAATGAGAAACCAGAGTGTTCAGCTCAGTTCAGTGTCCTGGGGGGAAAGGGTCAGAGCAGAGCACCAGGAAACCACTTACGAGCGTGTGGCACACGCGTATAGACAGGGGAAGGGATAGTCAGGTACCCCCAACCTACAGTAACTGTCAGCTGCAGAGACCTTGAACCTCGTGATCACACCGCTGTGTGACCACACACCACAAATAAGTTGGGACTCTGGGGACTAGGAGAGGGTCCCAGGTCTCAGAGATTAATGGAAGGGGGAAACCAGTTTTAGCTTTGGAAAGACATGGCTTCTTGCTTCTTGCATTTGAAACTCACTCCTGCCATTTCAATGAATTATTTTTCTATTTTAGAATACTATGTTTGCTTAAGTAAAAATGTTTGGAATGAAATATATGTTGATTGGAATTTGAAAAATAAGCAATCCTTAATTATACTGAAGGCTATTATGGCATAGACAGGGCTTTTGCTCTATTCAACAATCATCTCAACTATGTTTTACAATTTTCAAAAGTTTATTACTATAAATAATCTGGGAATATAGTTTACATCTCTCATTCTACCAGAATGAGCCAATGTTAACATTTGACGTCCATCCCTTTGTCTTTCATTCGTTTGAAAGAAATTGTTAGTGTGCGTTTTAAAATTAGAATAGGAAGCACTTTCTTAAATTATAAAGCATGAAAGCCTTTCTTTTATCATTTTTTTTCTTGTACAGGCTAGCCCACCTTTGAAGTGATCCCATTTATATTTCTGATTTTCTATGCTTAAACACACATGCAGACATGCACGCGAGCATTCCTGCGCCCCACTTTAAATCATCTATCAAAGCTATTGTATATCACATAAAAATTTACTCAAATTTATTTTTAATAAAAACTGATTTGGTTAAAACATAGTTTTCAGGTATATAAAGCTCTTAGGTAAAATCATGCCAGTATTCAAAGATCTCTCATTTTTTAAATGGTTGCATATATATATATATATATATATATATATATATATATATATATGTATGTGTGTGTGTGTCCAAGTTATATTTTATATAAAATACATTTCTTTCGTCTATTCATTTGCTAATCTATCCACCTGGATATAGACATTTCAATATCTATGTATTTTGAATGTTTTCATTTCTCCATTGATTAATGTCATCTGGACTTCTTCTCAACTGGAATCCATCTAAAAATGCACGTGTCCTCTGTGAAAGCTTCGGCTATCCCTAGGTTTTTCTCTCCTCCACGAATAGCTTAGGTAAGTGTCCCAGTGTCCACAGGTGCTTTCTGATTGCAAAGTGAGCAGACACGACACGCGCCTGTTGATTTTTGTCACGTCTGCCTGGGCAAAGCCAGCGCCTCGCGTTCCCGCCGTGGTAGGTAGTGCCCCGCAGAGGACCCCTCCTGGGCTGGCGGCCTGCCTCCTCCTCATCCGCCGCCTTGTCAGACGCGTGCACAGCTTTGCTCAAGACTTGACTCATTCTGTCAGATGCACAGCTGGCTTGTCACCGCCCTCCTGCCAGCCAGAAAGACACTGGAAATGTCCACAGGTACCGGCAAGCGCAGGAAATAAGGGCCGAGATTCAACAGCTCTGCTCAGCAAAGAATCCTAAGTGTCTCCAGGTCTCCAGTTTTCAATAAGGACTCATTTTCAATGTTTGCAAATATCATTAAACTTAAGGTTAGCTAAGTCCTATCTTTCCTTTGCAGAGTGCGTTATGCTAATACTTATGTCTCTTTTCTTAATTTCAATTTTATTTTTAAAATTAAGTCATAGTAAAAACGTTTTTGCACATCTATATCTATGCTTTCGATATAAACATAGACTGCAGCGATCACCACCGCACTCAGGATTCAGAACCGTTCGGGCACCTTCAAATTTTTGTGTCCCCGTGATAGCGTTTTGCCGTCACGTCTTCTCACAGGTCTCAGGCGGTGGCAAGTGGCTTCTTTCCATCTCCGGAGTTTCCTCATAGCACATGCAGTGTATTGGATCTGGCTTCCTACTCCACTCAGAAAATGCCTTTGGTATCAATGGAAAATATTTCTGCTATCAGTAACTTACTCCATCCACTGTACTATTCTATTGTGAGGATAGGCCACAGTTTATCCATTAAACAATTATTTTTCACGTTGGAGCAGCTATGAATGCAGCTGCTATGAACACTTAGGTGCACCTGTTGATATAACCTTCACTTTCACTTCTGTAGGACAAATTCCCAGGAATGGAATTGCTGAATTTTAAAGTAGATGTATGTTAGACTTTACGAAAACCTGCCAGCGTTTGCCCTGCTTGGGCATGTCATTTCTCTTTCCTATCAGCGATAAGGACAGTAGCTCTGCTTCGTTGGCAACTTCTGGCTTTCACTATACTTTCCTTCAGCCATTCTGTCAGTATGTAGTGGTTGTTTGTCGTGATTTAACTTTTATTTTTTCTAATAAAGTTATATTGATCTCATGGCTACAGTTGCCTTCTTTATATCCTTTTCTGCATAGCATATTCAAGTCCTGGGTATACTTTTTTCAGTTGGGTCGTTTGCTTCCTGTTCAGTTTTGAGCATTCTTTGTATGTTCTAGATACAAGATATTTACTGAACACACGATTTGCAAATACTTTCTCCCAGTATGCAGATTGCCTTTAAAGTCTTTCAATGGTTTCTTGGACATAGCGCATTGGTTTTGATAAACTCTGATGTATCATTACATGGTAATTTATAAATTTGTGTCATGTCTAAAAGCTCTGTCTAATTTCAGGTCATGAGATTTTTTTTCCTATTTTCTTCTGCAATTTTCAACCTATTAGGCTTTTTATTAGTAGATCTATGACCTAGTTTAAGTGAGTTTTTAAATAAATGAGAGTCATAAATGTAAGTTCATGCTTCTACATACCATTTTTTGTACACGATTTTGATGTCTGATTTCCCCACCTGTTTATGCAAGTACTGTTCTTCTCCAGTGAGTAATATTTCCACATGTGTCAAAAATCAATTGCCCATAAAGATATGATACTATCTATACTGTTCATAAGGGTTTCTTTGCCAATGTTCCACTGACTAAACTCATTAGCAGTATAGTAAATTTTAAAAGGGTAATCTGATGCCTCCAATTATTATCTTTTTTTCCCCAAAGTTGCTATGGTCATTCTAGTTTTGTCACTTTACACATAAATTTCACAATCAAATTTTCTAGATTATAAAACATTCTGGAATTTTGATAGAAGCTGCATTAAATCTACAGATGAGTTTGGGCACAATGAAAATCTTCAAAATGTTCAATATTTGGGTCCATGAAAAAGGTGTATTTCTTAATTTATTTCATTTTTTCCTATTACTTTTATCAGCATTAATTTTTTTCAGTTTACAGGTCCTATGCCAGTGTCTTAGATATGTATGTATACATGCCTATTTTATTTGTTTTAGAGTTATGGTGAATGCATTTTAAAATATGGCTTCCAATTGTTTATCGCCAATACTTCGCATTAAAATATCATTGATTTGCGTGTGTATGTGTGTGTGTCTGTGTGTGTTGACTTTCATGCCCGCTTCTTTACAAAATTAACTTCTAGGAGTTTCTACGCAGAAATTCCCATGAGAATTTTCATGTAAACATTCATTCTGTCTGGGAATAGAGAAGATTTTATTTATTGTCCTTTGATTTGGATTTTCTCTCTTTTTGGTCCTTAGTCTACTGCATTGGCTGGGACAGTCACTATCATATTGACTAGTGATTGTCAGAGTGTTCACCTACACTTATGATTGAGTTCATTAGGAAAATATTCAGTTCTTTCATTGGCATGATATTAACTCTGGATTTTAATAAATGAAAGTCATTATCAAATTGAGGAAGTTCTCTTCAATCTTGATTTTTTTGAATCACTAATGAATATTGAATTTCATCAAATGATTTATTCACATCAATTGACATATTCATAAGACATGAGATTTTATTTCTTCAGGCTGTTCATATGGAAGATAACATTGATCTTCAGATATGAATTAAACCATTCTTGTGTTCCTGTGATGAATAGAAATTCATTCTAAAATATAATTTGTTGATATACTACTAAATTTGGCTTGATAAAATTTGGATAAATTTTAAAATCGATATCCTTGGGAATACTTGTTTGTAATTTCTTTCTTGTAATCTCTTCACCTGATTTTCTGTCGAAGTAATGTTGTCTTCACGAAACGAATATTAATTGTTTCTTCATAATTTCTTAAAAATAGGGTAGAATTGCTTTTGTTTTTGTTGATGAGGTTAACCTCTAAAACTTTATGGGTTTGAAAATTGTATTTTTGGAAGTTTATGAAACTATAAATTAAATCTCTTTAATATTTATGACTATTTGGCTTACCTTTTTCAAGGAATAGTTTTGAAGGAATTAATCTGTTTTGCCAAAATTTCTGATTATACACAAGTAGACATGATATTGTGGTATGTTTTTAATGGTATGAAGTATAAGAATATACTTTCTTTGTTCTTTATATTGTTAATTTGAGCTTCATCTCTTTTACTAAAATTTGTTTTATCATTCTTATCTAAGAACACTTTAATTGATTTGTTTTTATCAGTTTTGTCTTTCCATAATATTTTTTTTCATTTGCTTTAGGTTTATTTGCTCCAATTTTTTATTCTCTTAAAGTAGAAATTCAGATTATTTTAAGGCCTTTATTTTCCTTTTCTAAAAATAAACATTTAATGCTATGAACTTCCCTAATTACTGCTTAGCCTTGTCATGCAAATCTTATGTTTCTTTCAGCTTAAAACACTTCCTAATTTCTATTGAGACTTTCTTACTTACCTATGGATTATTTACAATGGCATTTGTAACTGTTTAAAGATTCATCTGTTAATTGAGTTTACTTTTTTTCAGATAACCTACTTTTATAACTTACTTGAATTATTTCACATGTGCTAAAAATACTTCCCCAACTCCCAGTCCCCTAGGATGAGACTTGTCCTGGTGAATATTCTACATTCTGTTGTTGTTGGGTGGAATCTTCTACTAAGTTCAGCTAGAGCCCACTGGTGGCTGATGATGGTCATATGTTCTGTGTGCTGTTGACGTTCCTTCTTTACTTCCATAGACTGCTGTGAAAATAGTACTGCAGCCTCTAACATAATTGTGGAATTGTCTACTATGATTTTTATTTTATGCATTATGATGTCTGTTATGTGTACTCAGGTGGAGGAATATTATTCTGTCCGATATGTGAAATCTTCCATTATTATATACTGCTTCTCTCTGCCTCTATCCATGTTTCTTTGCTCTGAAATCTTCCTTCTCTGATAATATTATCACCAGGCAATTTTTAATCAGTACTTGTGAGTGTGCCTCTGTATGTTCTCATATTTTTGCCTATCTGTGCCCTGGTGCTTCAAATGAGTTTCTTACAGGGAACATGGAAGGTGAATCTTTGCTTTCATTCATTCTAAATATTTGTATTTTAATTTGTGGCCATAGATTACTCACTTTAAATGTAAGCATCTGTCCAGATTGAATTACAATGTTATTTATTTTGTTTGCTCTTTCTGTTTCTCTCATTCACTAATTTTGCTTATTTTGAACATACTTCTGCAGTGTATACCACGTTATTGTTATTTAATTTTATACCATATATCTTTGTATGAATGCTTTAGTGACTCCTCTAAGGCTTATCATATCTACGTAGTCTACTAATAATTGGTAGTTCTCCACGTTAGGTTCTTATTCTGACTCAGGATCTTTTATGAGGCTAAAGTCATCTCATGATTCAAGTGAAGTCAAAACATTTGCTTCCAAATGACATCCGTGGTTATAAACAGGCTTTGGTTCATTGAAGGCTTAAAAGAGGGTGCCTGCTTCACATTGTCTTAGACTTATCTATATGGCTACCAGAGTGTGGTAGCTCTCTTCACCCAGGGAGGTCTGTGTGTGCGTATGCATGTGTGTGTGCATGTGATAGAGAGGCAGAGTGCACTGGTGAGTGGAGAGAGAATGACAGGGACAGAGAGAGAGAGAGAGAGTGCAAGAGCGCTGGTACCGTGTCAAGAGACTGCAGGAATCACTCCTCACTTTGAGCCTGTCACATCACTGCTAGACCAGCAGCACGGTCTTCTCCAGGCCGATTAGAAGAATATTCCCATTCTGATTTAAGTCAGTGTATTTGTGACTATTTTATTATTAGAAACTTGAGCACAGATTAAATTAACTCTGCTTCCTTTTGTTAGTGATTCTTCTGATGAGGAATATTACCCACATAGTATGTTAACATGTTATTAATATTTGTATATAAATAGCTAATGCTTTTAACAAGTACACCCAAATAAAATGATGACCACCTTTGAAGATACCCTAACTATTCAAAATGTAAGGATTTTCATAAATATAAAATTCAGGGCAACTAACCATGTGGCTTGCCCCCTGTAATAACCCAGAGAGAGAGACAGAGATGCCACTTTATTTTTTAAAACCTACCAGTGGGGCCCCCTGTACTCACATGTATGGAGTTCACCAGTGTTTCCAGTTTTGGTGTTCTGATAGAGACTGGAATGTGACCCAGAGCCTCCAGCAACCATGAAGGCCAAGCGTGCCTGCCTGCCCCTCTTGGTCTCTAACAGCATTTGTGTGGAAGATGGGTCACAAATTGGGACCTCGCGGCCACCCAGTCATTCTGTGGCATTTACTGAGCTTGATCAGTTCTGCTGGACCTGCAGGAGCAGGGAAGGGCGGGCAACAGTTCAGGCTCAGGCGCACAGCTGGCGCCGCGCAGGACTCCGCACCAACCCGTTTTGCTCCCTATGCCGTTTCATTTTAGAATCTACATTAAGCTCTATTAGCTGTCTCAGGGGGACGTTAATAGGTGAAATTTCTCAGGCCTAAATAATTATTCTTTTTCTAGGAAATAGTTTGCATATTCGATGTATCCTATAAAACAAATATTTGATCGTAGTTAACTGTTAGTTTTGGGAGCACAGCAGCTCCGAGCCCAGTGGCAGCTTCCAGCAGCAATTGTGCAAGCTCTTCTGACCTGCTCTTCTCTTGCTGATTTGACCACAAACTTCATCTACTTTTCCCTCCTTCTGTTTTCTTCTTTATTTAGGCACTTAGTTTCCAGGAGATATTTTTAAAGCAATTTAAATTGTATTTGGATAAAAACAAGTGACCTTTTTAGGAAGAAAAGAACGAGATAGACAGGGAATAGATTTCTAAGTCTTGAGAGAAATTCCTTTAGTGGCAAGCATGTGTGTGGAATAACTAGTCCCTGAACCAGAAAACTGCACCCAACACCGCAGTGAGGCCAGTAGCAATATCCAGATGCATTTTTGATTAGGTCCAAGCACTATGTGTCCACTTGTCACTTAAGGATGAGAATCACTTTCAAGAAGGTAAAACATAGACTGAATTAACTCTTTTTTTCTTCTAATGATCATTTCGGGTGAAGAATACTAGCCCTAAGTGATATTTAATGACGTTTGTCTGATCCCACCATGGCTCCCTTCATAAACTTCTCTATATAGTGTTGGCCACCATAAGTGCTCAAAGAAACAAATGCACCATTTGAATCACAACTCTCCCCCACCCCTACCCCCAAAAAACCTCTGGAATTGAAACATCTAGTATAACTTGAAGCACCTTTTAGTAATATGCTCCATTAAAATTTAAAAATGCAGTGAATTGCTGTAAACCCAAGTATCCTTCCTCAACTACTATGGCAGACAACTTAAAGCTTACAGATTCCAGATTCCACACCACAGTCATAATCTCCTTGTAGTGGCTGAGGCCATTCGATAGCGTGTGTATAAAGTAGGTGATTTTTCCCTAGATATCAAAATATCAAACGTCTCAAACTGCGTACCAGAGCACTTCCTGTTTTTGTTGTTGTTGTTTGTGTTTTGTTTTGTTTTGTTTTGAGACAGGGTGTAGCTCTATAGTCCAGGCTGGTCCTGAGTTCGTTATGTAGCTGAGGCTGGCCTTCAGCTCACAGCCATCCTTCTGCATCAACCTCCTGAGTAATCCTCAGCTAGGAACAGGCATGTGCCACCATGCCCAGCTTATGTAGTGCTGGGGAATTGAACTCAGGGCCTTCAGCTTGCAAAGCAAGCATTTAACCACTGAGCTACTCCTCCAGCCTCTCGCAGCCATTCTAACATCAGCCTCCTTTTTTCTTTTCTGGAATCAATAGTGAACAGCTTTTCAGAAATGTAATGAAATATTGAGCTCCTGGGGCCAGCACATACTTTCTAGTGCCATACAGAACTTAGAAACCTGTTCCCGGAGTCTTGCGTTCTCATTCTGTGAGTGCTGGGATTTCTCCTACTTGTTGTTGGAAAAGACGGCAGGCTACAGGAGTCAGACACTTCATTGTCTTTTAGAAAATGCCAGCCACAGCTGCCATGGACATTTGATATATTTCCATTATGATAGATAGTTTCATTAGCTCCTAAGGATTGCAGTTCACTGAAGACTGCTCACTTCTGTCTCCTATTTGACAAGTCACCAGCAATTAAGGAAAGAAGTCATCGGCCTGTCATTGGATGTCAGACTAAAACACACCTGAAAACTCATGGAGGAACAAAATAATATTAGGGTAGGAACAGATATGATGGAAACATCACCCTAACAAACTTGATTCCTTTTTTCTCATTTTATTAGCATAAAATGTGTAATAATAGTAATAAAATTTATATATGATGTTAATTATATATACTATATATAAATAAAAATGATTATATATACACTAATTTTACATGTACACACACACATATATATGAGAAAAAGGGAATCAGGCCTGTGGTCACATTGCACTTGAACATTTTTGTACACATTCACATTGCACAACCTTACAGTCCCTTTCCCTCCCCCTTCCTGGTCCTCCTGCCTACTGCCTCATTCCCCCCGACTCCCACTCTCACACCCATTTGCCTTTATAACATGCCTGCAATCTGAGTTTCTCATATTAGAGAAACCACGCACTATTTAACCCTCTCAGTTTGATTTGCTTCACTAAGCATGATGATCTCAAGTTGCAAAAGTCTCAAATCTGTCTCTATGGAAGAGTGGTGTTCCACTGTGTACAATAGCTCAATTTTTTGTATCTATTGGTCTATCGATGGGCATTCCAATGTCTTCCACAATTTAGCTGTCCTTAGTTGGGCTACTGTAAACATGGGTAAACGTGTTATCTCTGTTTTATGCTTCTTTTAACTTTCTTGGAATGATACCCAAAAGAGAAATCACTGGCTTGAATGGAATATTTACTATTTCCGACATTTGAAGAATCTGCATATTGGTAGCCAAAAATTTGATTCTTAATTTCAGCATCCACCTAATGATAATACAGATACCATGTTTTCACAAACTACATATTTGCGGATTTGGGCCTGTCTTGTCACCAGCTTGTTTACGTTTTCTTATATGAAGAATGTATCTCTAAGGGAAGTCAGTAAGTCACATGTGTTGTATCTTGCTTCAAGCAAGGGTAAGGTATTTCCATACTTTTTTTTCTTTCTCGATCCAATCACCTCTAGACTCTAAATGGTACAAAAAGGAGAAGTTCTATCACCACTTGTCTTTGAGAAGCAAACCAAAAATAAAATATAAAAAGAGTTCATATATGCCTACACTTTCTAGGAAATTTACTAAAGGCCCGAAAGCCCATGGAGTAATTATCTGTGTTGTACATACCCCTGAGAAGGGAGTTTTGAGAATACAGATAATAGCTGGAAAATTAGGTTGGAGTGAAGTTGCATACCATAAACACTTTGGGCAAACTTGCATGAATAGTCTCTCTAAATATGTGACAAGAGAGAACTCAGCAGAGACAACAGAAGATTTGTAGCCTCTGGATTCAGTTTTTTTTTTTTCAGAAACCTTCTGGGAAAAGAATAGTAACTACTGTAAGAAATTTAATAACGGAATAATTATATGTCATGAGCTTCTGCAATATGCAGCATTTGACAGCAAACACAATTTGACCACGTGACTTGAGCTGCACTACGGTTTAGTTTAAAGTTTAAAAAAATACAAGGGGACACAAGGGACAACTCTATACATGAATGTTAGTGGTGAGAAGAGAAAATTTCAAGTTCTATGATAATTTCATAGACTTTTCTTATTTCTGCATATTTGATTAGTAATAATAAATTACATATCTAAAGGAATTTATAGTTCCTCATACAGTACCTAATTTGATACTCATAATTCTGTGAGAGCAGGTATTATTATTGCAATTTTACAGATGAAGTGAAACAGAGTAATTTAAGAGGCTCACAATGATAAAATTGTAGAGCTGGAAAGGAATGTAAAAATCATCAGTTAGTTTGAGAAATAATTTCTTTCCTTCCTATTTTTTTATTTTAATCCTTTCCAAGCAGAGTGTTCTTATTAAAAATATATGTTATAAACTAGATTAAAGTACAATCTTATTTACCTTAAATTCAAATTTATAGTATTTTCTAAGTGGAAAATAAAATCAATGTGAGAATAAGAATGCTTTAATAAATTCAAATATGAAATTAGTTATGAGTATCAATAAGTGTATTCTATATTTAATAAAAATTTCTTTTACTTTATTTATGCAAAAAGCACCTGCATTTTCTATTTCCTGTTTATTTGTACAGTTTTTAATTGTGCTGCATGAGTATAATTGTCATTTGCATTAATTAAACTTGTAGGTAATAACCTACTTTTTACTTTAAATAGACTGTCCTATTATTTCAGAGTAAGTTAAAATAAACAGAAATTCAAACTAAGTTCAAAATATCTATATTGAAAGACTATTTAAAACTTAAATCACTAACAATTTCAAATGCTTAACTCTTAGTGTTTATTGAAAATGTAAAATATATCAAACTTACCCTGCAATTTAGTAAACTTGCATAATTTGATATCATCACAACATAAAAATTTATCTGTTGCTAATTACACAGCACTATGATGCTAAGGAAAAACTGCACAAAACATACCTTTGAGTCAGCCTCTGTCAGCAACTAAATATCCAGGCCGTGACTGCCAGGGAAAGATGGCAGGTCAAGCTTGTTGCTACAGATGCTCTTTCCAGGATTTCTGCTAAAATAATAAATGAATTTTTAAAAAATCCTTCAAAGATAAAGAAAATGAGTGAGGAGTCAAAAGCCATCCAGGATATCCCCATGTGTTGAGTAAGCAGAAAGCTGACTGAGGATTAGTGATTGACGTAGCAGAACAAAATCATAAACCTTGTATTTCTGCAGCAAAAAATAGCAAGGCAACCCACCCCACAGAGCTCAAGAGAGGCCATGTGCACTGGGCAGCGAGAGAGCCCTGAGGATGAATGTGGAAGGAGTGGCAATGTGGTCAGATCCTCCCGTCACCTCCACAAAGCCAGTGGCACACATGAACTGAGTCCTGCAGCAAACAATAATTTAAAAAACAAACTGGTAGGAACGTGGATGAGGGGCAATCCAGTCCTATTGGTGGGGCTGGGTGTTCTGCTGGATAACGAGGATCCTTCTTGGGAAAAAAAAAATAAAACAAGTTTTCCCAAAATAAACCTAGAGAAACTGACATGTATATGCTTACATGAAGATGAAAGCCTGTGTTTTTATCACTCTAGAACACAGCTCACCAACATATTCCATTCATGCAAACAAGCTCTTCCAGTTATCTTCCAAGTGCCTTATTTTTTAATCCAAATCACAACCAGAATTGTCAAAACTTATAGGAAAAGCTCCAACATGGAAGACAAAGACCGAAATGAAGAGAGACTGTAGAAGACTCAAGAAACATAGACATTCCACAGAGCAGAAGAAAACTCCAAATAAACTCTCTAATATTTGAATAGAAAAAAGAACATTTCTCCATTGCATGAGTAGCAAGATTGCTTAAAGAAATATTTAGAGAAAAAATTATTTGCAGTCATTTGTCAGCTTCATTAGAAAATAACTTCAATAGCTATACAGAAAACCAAGTGAATAAAGGCTAATGCTACTGCTAGCTCTGTAGTAAGAAAGAAAGTTTGAAGAAGAGAAAAAAGAAGGTAAGAAGACTAGGGACAGGGAGATCAATATACACTCTAGGGAAAAGAGAACGAGGAGAAATAGTTATAGAGCATCCTACCACTGTGGGAAGCTGAGATAGAAGGATTGCAAATTTGAGCCCACCCTCAGCAATATACTCACTTAGCAAGACCCTGTTTCAATACCAAAGCTCAAAAATTGGACTGAGGATGTAGCTCAGTGCAAAGACCCTGGGCTGAATCCCCATTATCAAAAAATAAATAAATAAATAAATAAATAAGTTATACCAGAAGAAGAAGGACTACACTCTGTGGCTCAACAGAAAACAATATTTCAAGTTTATTATAAATAAATTTTTAGTAATATTTTAGTCACAAATGATTGGGTAACTTTTTAATGGAAGAATATAGATAGTGGGTGAAAGATAATTCATCTATCTCTCTGCCTTCCCCCAAGATATCAGTAGTAAATGTCTAAAATGAAGACATTGTAAAATCACAAACCATAGACATAATACAGACACCTATGGAGTGAGGTTGGAAAGGGTAGAGTAGGGTCTTCTCCGCATTTATTATGAGGTTTTAATACTATTTATTTCCTTATTAAAAAACATTTGTATATGCCACTTTGATAGACACATAAGCAAATCAGCTTCCAGATGCTTGGTCCAGTCCAGAGCCAGTTCGATGGATGTCAAAAATGTTCTAGTGTGGGGACATTTATACAGTTGGAGATCTTGTGAAACAAAATATTGGAAGGCAACACATTTGAGAAGAACAGAAAATCAACTTACAGAAACTCATCAATTTAGTCTGATAAAAGCTGACTTTTCTGTTTTTGCTTTGAGGTAAAGTCTCATCCAAGTCCAGGCTGTTCTTGAATTCATTGTGTAACTGAGGCTCACCTCAGACCTGCAGTCCTCTTACCTCAGAAATCTGACTAGAACTTGAGTCCAGTCGTTCTTCTATAACAATAGTTTTCTTTTATGTTTACAATCACGTGGTCATTCAATTGCTTCCATGGAGGGATGGAGGATTCCAAAATATCCCATTGTCCCTTCTCCTTGCATCTAGAAATTCAAGATATACCACAAAGAATCCCCACTAAAACACTTCTAAAGGACCCCATCCTCCCCACCCCCGTCTTTGAGTGTCATCTGTAGGTAAACACTTTGCTCTTGACAGTGATTAGTCATCCTGTGAGTATTGGCTCTGAGGTCTAAGCTTAAACTGTAACAGTCAGGGAGACTCTGGTTAAAGCACAACAATTATGTATTAGCACAGTGCTCTTGTGCTAACACCCCTGATAAATTTAACCAATCAGCTCAGCAATTCTCAGCATTTTTGGCCACAGAGACTAGTTTTGTGGGAGGCAGCTTTCCCATAGACAGAGAAGGGAAGCAGGAGTCACATCAGGCCATCAGGCATTGGATTGTCATACAGAGCCCTCAACCTGGCTCCCTCATGTGCACAGTTCGTGGTAGGGATTGTGCTTCTGTGGGGATCTGATGCCACTGCTGGTCTGACATGATGTGGAGCTCAGGAAATAATGCACGTGATGAGGAGCAGCTATAAATATTGGGGAGGTTTTGCTTGGTCCTAGCAGGTCACTATTGGGGATCTTCATTAACTAGAAAGAAATCAGGACTCTGAAAGAAGGAGACAAGGGATATCTGAACATTGATATAGGGGAAGAGCTTGTTTACTGCCATAGGAGATTCGAGTAGTCACAGAATAAATGGAGACATTGGGCATTTAATGGAATTACTTATAAGCTAAGAGAAAGGGTACTCAAAACACGAAGTAAAAGTAATGAAATCTTCAGGTAGCTTTTGATTTTTATTGTTTTCCTCAACTTGTGACTCAAAAAATTTCTATAAATATATGTTTTAACGTTGATTACACAAGTTAAGCATTATATTCCAGAGCCAAAAATGTGTCCAGCTGAGTCTGCATGTCACATGTCAGCTACATCCTCCCTAAGGGGCAAGATGCTGCTCCAAGGCTGTCCTCTAATGCATTATCCATCATTATGGGTTTTCTGAACTTGCAGCAAATTATATCATTCCCCAAAGCAAATTGAATATTTTCCAAGAGAAGGGGGAAAATTGACACTAATAATGAACTATAATGTTCCATAAAAGTGCATTTAAATATTTTGTTGAGAGGACAATTTGTTAGTAAATAACAGAAAATAATAGAAGGGATTTAAAGTGAGGCCAAATGTGATAAATTATTAACATCTATTCTTGATTATCCAAGAAGAAATGCGAAGAGAGCAAATGTACAAGTTTCTCAAATATTCCACATTTTTTGCATGTGGAAAAAAACTGAGATGCATTTCCAGATCCCAAATTGATATCCTCATCAGAAGTCCTGGACCTTGAGTCAGGAGTTCCACCTTCACCTTCGCCCAGCTGGATGGATGCCTCCGTGTGACCCTCTGTGTATCTGTGCCGACATACATTGTCTTCAGGAAAGAGAAAGAAAAACAAGACTAGATTATGGAAGGTGATCTATGTGTCTATACTTTCTGGAGAAGATTCATATGTGACTTTATTTCATGCTTTGACCTTCAGATATATTTTAAATCCCTGATTAATATTTTATTAGGGTGATACACTGGTGATTTTGACCTTTTGAGACCTCCCCATTTTGACAAATTAATGAACCACTTGTTTCCTACTGTTTCTGACTCTGCAACGCAAAGCTGTAGATCTAAGCCTCAACACTTGAGTCAGAATGAACACATCCCCTCTCAGGGAAAGCCGGTAGGGAAATACCACTTTGTGAAACATCCGCATCCTCTAGGCTGAAGGACTCATCTTTGATCCATTGATTCTTAATTGTACCTTTGAAAATGCTGTGTGCAACCTTGTACACATGCCGCCTGGTCTTTCTTGTGTTTCTATCTGAATTTCACCTTGGAAGAACCAAGGTAGTAAGGGGATATTAAATCTTCTACATATATGTGCACTTGTTCATTGATAAACTAAATGAACGTTGCATTGGCAATTCTGTATTATATCTGTGAAAAAGATTTAGAATTACTGGATAGTATTGAGAAACAATAAATTTAGAAAGGAAACACAAATTGTTAAAAGGCATCATCTGGGTACTTTTTAAAGTAGCTATCTGCACAACCCAGTAAGGTCACATTTAAAGAGTGGACACTGGTCTCAGATCCTGATCCATTTTGTCACGTCTGCGTTTTAAGGTTGTCAGGGGCCAGAGAGTTCTGTCAGGTGACCCAGGGAGGTTAATGCCAAGGGCAACATGGAGACCCACTGTGTCTAATGGTGTAAGTGTTATCTTTAATACTCACTAGTTTGGCCCTAGTTTTTACTATCAAGAGCAGAGATAAAATAGAAAGTGTATATATTTTCATTAGGACCATATTTCAACAAATCTAAGAACTCACGGTACATCAGAGATGTTAAACTGTGAAGGAAAGAAAAACCTTTCTAAAGTGCTGAATTGGAGCCTTTAAAACTCAAAATTAAAAATCAGTAAGAACGCAGATGTAGCTCAGTATGAAGATCATGGGTTCGACCCCTACCCCCAGCACGGCCCAAAACAAACAAACAGAATCTTCTCTCACATGCTGTGCTCATCGTAGATCATTTGCGTCTCTCCTAAAAATAAAAGTAAACACTGCCGTGTGGCTACTGGGTTGCAAGTCCGTTGGCATTAAGGACTTCCTTCAGAATGACTTCAGCGACGGCTCAAGCAGACACCCTCCTCAGATTTCTATGCTGTGACAAATCTCATTTCAGTTTTCAAATGCCGAGTGATTCCACAGTACTATTTGCATGGTGCCCCTTTTAGCTTTTAGGTCACTTATATTTTGTCAATCAGTCCTGCAGTGTTATTTATTTATCTATCACTTAATAACCATGGAGCAGAGAATAATTTCTCTTGCCTAGCATGGTAATTTGTACTATAATTTCACCCCTGCTGCTGCTGTAAACTCAGACTCAGCCGCAGCCGTGATTACTAAAATGAAGATTTCTAGGTCACTTTTCAGCCTCTCTGGTTCTTCTCTTTTATCATTTCATCCTTCTCTGGGTCTCCTTCAGCGGAAGTAGGGATCATCAAACACACAAGCGCAAGAGTGTGATCATGGTTTCTTTCAGGATGCGGTACGTGCATGACGCAGCAGGTAAAATTCGAGTGCTTATGTAAGCTTATAATTTATGCTGTGGTTCTGCATGTCCTGAGGTTACATTCAGGCAAATGAGAGAGGGTCATTTTTAGAATCACAGCTATGTGACTTCTAGAACTGGTTAGGAGAAACCAAATGAACTAGACGTGATGTTCATTACTGCTGTGCCAGGAGAGGCTGAGACGAGTGGTTGACAAATTCCAGTTCCACCTGTGCAGCTGAGCAGGATCCTGTCTCAAGTTTAAATAATAAAAGGGGCTGGGGATATATTAGTAGCTCAGTGGTATAGCACCCATAGGCACCTCTCTCTCTCTCTCTCTCTCTCTCTCTCTCTCTCTCTCTCTCTCCCCCTGTCACACACAGCCACACACACACCCACAATGGACAAAGGAAAAGGAATCAATATAACTACCTAAGAAAACCAAATGCATTTCAGAAACAAAACAGCAATGTTTGTGATAGGATTTTTTCAATGTCATATTTTATTTTTCCCCATTTTATTGATAATGTATATATGCAAAATTTAAGGTTTACAATGAAGTTGAGCATTTTGTACACATACGTATCTTGTCAGGGTGACAAGGACTTTCCCACTTTCCTTTTGTCCCTCTCCCAACCCACCCCTCCCTCCCTCCTCACCCTACCCCCCCCCCCCTTTTCACTTTGTTTTTCACTTTAAGTTCCAGCATACAGTTGTGATCTGGGTCTCTCATATCAGAAAGACCATTCGATGTTTCACCTTCTGCTTCTGACTCACGTCACTAAGCATGATGTTCTCAAGCTTCTTCCATTTGCCTGTAAAAGCCTCCACGCTGTTGGACTTTATAGATGCATAGTATTCCATTGCGTATAAATATCACAGTTTGTGTATCCATTGGTCTGTTGATGGGTATTTAGGTGACTTCAATCTTTTAGCTATTGTCAGTTGTGCTGCTATGAACATGGGTTTACATATATCCAATGTCATATTTTAATGGTATTATAGTCATTTGAAAAGAGATATATTTCTTTCTGTTTTTAAATTTTTGTACAAATTAAGTAGAATATACATAGTGGTTAGAAGTATGTCAAAACTAATTGTAGTTAATATTTGGGAGTATGAGCTGAAGTGCGTACAAAAGAATTCACCACAAAGATAGTAAGGAAGCGTGACCCCTGACCTAGCAAAGCTTGGTGCTTTTTTTTTCTAGTCTTCTTAGTTTTCAGTTGTTATTTTAAAGGGAATTCTGCATTTCAGTGCTCTCAAGTTATTCAATATTTTAAGTGATATTCTCTAATCACTGATTTTTCCTGATTGTGGGTTTTTCTTTTTTTGGACCAAGTCCCTGAGGTCCTTGTTTCTACCACTACAGGCTTGCTTCTGGCTGCTTGGAACAGGCTCATTATGAATAAGTGTTATTGCCCAAAAAGACAGGAATCTGATCTGCCAAACAATTAAAAATAAGAGATATTGCCTTCATTGAAATCACAATGACCATGTCTGTAAACACCTGAATTATATACACACACAGAACAGAGCAAAGCAATGTTTTCGAACTGAGCTGGTGCCAGAGAGATGCAGATAACCACACTCTACAGTGTGGCCTTTGTGTAAGTAGCAGGTGTCTGGTGTCTTGGTACCTACCCTGTGGCTCAGTCACTGGCGATAATGCAGAGAAAAGAAAATCCTGCGGAGTGATGCATTTTGATTTTGAAACCCATCTTCAACATCTCCTAGCTGGACTTGGAACAATCTGCTCACATTTTCTAGAATCTTCTGTTTCCTCATTTGAAATATGAGAAATATATCTTCTAACTATGTCACAAATACATGTTTAAAACACTTGATTTTTCAAAACTGCACATACTCAGCATACAATAAATGTTCATTTTTCTGCTCTCTAAGAAAAAGGACTGCTTAACACATTGTAGAGCTTTATGTGAATGCTACACATTTTTATTAATATTGTGTTGCTTCAGGATTCATCTTTTTGCAAAGGTGTTTTAGAAAGCCAAAAAATACTTGTCGTTGTCTGACAAAACCCTCCATAATCTAAGTACATGATAGCAAGTCGTCTTTCTCACCACGCTTCAAATTTCTTGTCACTTATTAGCAAAGATATGATGTATCAAACAAAAGTGTTTCCTAGCTCAAAGTAATTCTTCCTCTTTGTTTCTTCTTTCTTTTCTAACATCAAAACTATTTATTTGAAAATTTGTAAACATGATAGAAAAGAAATGCCAAATCCAAAGATCCCCTCTTGACAAAAAAAAAAAAAATGCAGAATATATGTACCTGGAATTCAAAAGAATGAGTTGCACAGACTTTGCGATCCATCCTGTGGAGAGTTTGGTCCCATGAATGCCCTTCTTGAAGTGTGTGTGCGTCTCTAAGCACGCAAACATCAGTCCTGCTTTTGGTTTCCATCCTTACAGACAAGAGCTGCACTGACCCTTTGTGTGACACCAGGATAGGTTGCTTGTTCTTTCTAGCATCTTTCTTATTTCTGTCATCTTGGCTCTTACAATCACAAATCTATTATTTACTATTCATATCACTTTTTGCTAAATAATTTTGAATTATCTGTAAAGAAATGAAATTATCTAGGTAATTTTTAATGCTGAACCTCTTTTTATTTATGTACTTTTTATCTTCCCAGAGATACATTCTTCAAAACAGGTACTTTTATTTTTTTAACTTGCTCAAGGACTTTTCATAACTTGTGACAACATTTTTGAAAGAGAGCACACACAAAGTCTCTTGTTTGAGTATCCCCTCTGTCTCAGTTACTTTCTCATAGCCGAGAGACAGTAGCCAGCATCTACAACCTAAGGGACGAGAGATTTCTTTCAGGTTACAGTTTCAGAAGGTCTCAGTCCATTCATGGTTGACCAGCAATGATGGATGCCAATGGCAAGGGGAAGAGCAGGATGTGGGCTGTTCCTGGCATGGCGGACACGAAGCCAAGTGGACGAGTGAGGGAGAAAGGGCAGCTCATGTTTCCGAGATCTGCCCCCTTTCAGGTCAAGTCTCAGTGTTCTTCCCCTTCTGGGTTAATCCACAGAATCAACCCCTTCCAAGTCACATGCCCAGTAATCTCTCACCCCTGTAATCTACCTCACAGTTATCATCTACCACACACTTATAATTTACCACATATCTATAATCCACCACTAAGTCAAAATCCACAATACTCAACTGCAAGAGTGTGTCAGGGGACATCCCAGATCCAAACCGTAACATCCACCATATAATTGCCTGTATCATTGCCACTTGTTTTTGGATTCTGGATTTGGTTTCATTTTCGTGGCATTTAGAAGAATTGGATATTTAAAAACTGACTTACACTTTGAAAACTGGATCTCCCTTTTCCCTAAATATAATTCAATAATGTATTGCCCTAATAAAAGAATATTTTAAGATGTGTAAGGTACTTAAGTACTCAACAGTATATGTTTTTAAGTAGATGGAAAGCAAAAGAGAAAATGCAGTGTCGAGGTATATATTTTATGTGGTTTTGTTGCGTGACTTCCGTAATGGTCACAGAATGTAATACCTTGTTCTATATCTCTGTGAAATTCCCATGAATTCCAAGCATGACAAAGATGTTAGGATCATAGGAAACTGAGTATTATGCAAAATTAGAAAGTATTATTACCTATTTTGACATACTATCACTCACTAGATTATCCATTAAGAATGTCAGCTATCAGAGTGCAATTCAAACAAACCTAGTAAAACAGTGGCAATGTTTAAAATGACTTTCCCTATGAAAGAGTCTCCATAAACCTTACAGATTTTGTGATATGTAAAGTAGGAAGTGGAAAACCCATGAAAATAACTAAAATCTTTGTGTATAATAATCACATCTCTCAATGAATTACTATATTTTAGTGCATGATAACTATATACTATCCACAAAGTAAAACACACGTTTTAACAAAGGTTTTTATTGTATTTGTAATACGTGTGAATTACTTTTCCACTTTTATTAATAAACACATGATATATGACACATCTTGTTAAATGAACACCTGTGAACTTGTCACTTAACCTCAGAGGCACAACTTTACCAACATCTACAGAATGAGATCCCATCTCAAAAAAAAATGTAGGTATCATGGTCTCCTTCCACGTGCCAGCTTCTGCCTCCTTCTCAGAGGAATCTGTGCACCTGAATGTTCATTCATTAGCATGCCATTGTGTGTGCTTATAAGTCATTGCTAGGGTATTGCTCAATTTTCTTGTTTGTGAATTTAATAAAAATAGTCACGTTCTCATCATGTTAATCCACTCAAGATTATGTTTCTAAATTCACAGAGGTCAATTCAAATATGTATATATTACTAATATTTTACTCAGGTATGGTGTTTCATTAAATAACTATGTCACAGCCTATTCATTCTTCCATTGAGAAACATTTAATTGTTAACATTTTCTTGTCATATGCTGCTATAAACACTGTCAAAATTTTTCTTGGTGCAGGCATGCAAGAATATCTCAAGGCTATTTATTTAATTATAGATCTGGGTCATAGAGTGTTTTATTTTGGATCTTCAAAATCCAGATCCTGAGACAAACATCCGAATGCATGAGCTTAGGTAGGGTGTTATTTATGGAAACTCAGTGCCATTGTGGGGAGAAACGTTGGGAAAGAAGGGGTACCAATAAATGGCAAATGGATGGACACTGCTGTGGACAACTACACGTACTTTCTGGAAATACTTGAGAAACCATTGAACCTATCTTAAGGTATCACTCCCTCCAAAGGGTGAAAGAATTGGGCAACTGGTCAACCACTTCTTATCCTTCAGTTGCTCTGGCAGGATTAGTGCTATGGTATTTCCAGCCTGCCACAAACATAGACCAAGCAAGTTGCTACAGATGTATTGGATTCCATCAGCATGGATGAAGCCTGCTCAGCCAGCCTGTACCCTCCAGAGTTAGTCATGGGGCTAAAAGCAAAATAACGACTGCCATTGCTAGATGAGGTAAATATGTCTTAAAAATATTTAAGTAAAGTTTTGTAAAATTTGATATAGCTTTTTTAATTTCAGGATATCTACATCAGGTTAAGAAGATTCTTATCTCTTGCTTTGCAGAAAATCTATCATCAGTGAATTTTAATGTTCTTTTTGCATCTAATAAGATGTTTTTCCTCTTTCATTCATTAAAACAGTGGATTACATTAAAGGAGTTTCCAATGTGAAATAATAATTGTTCTGTTATGATAAACATGACTCACCCACTATATTCTACTTGGTTTATCGCAGAATATTAAATAGTTAATGCATTTCACTGTGGGTTAGTGGGTTAGTGTCTTAGTTACTTTTTCATTACTGCAACTCAATACCTGATACACACAACTTAAGAGAATAAAGGTTTATTTTAATTCATAGTTTCAGAATTCTTCAATATATTCATGGGCAGCAGCAATCACAAATTCACATGGGAGAAATGGTTTGGCAAGGGACAGTTACTCATGACAAGCATGGCAGACAGGAAGCCAAGTGAGGAAGGAAGGGTGGAGCTAGCCTTCCAGGTCTTGTCCCAGTAATTTTTTCCTTCTGGACGAAGCCCCGGTTTTCTACCCCTAACCACCCCTAACCAGGGTCCATGTATTGACAACATATCTTTTCATATGCATCTCAGTACATTCAAATACATGAGGCTTTTGGAGAATATATCAGAACGATTTGTCCCTGAACTATGGCCTTCTTCAGTGGATGATCTATGCATCCGGTATGTACAGATTGTCAGCCTAGACTGCGCTTTCTACTTCACCCTCATGACGTCTTGCACTGACCTTCTATTAGCACACTGCTTCGTCTCCAAGACCTTCTTGTTAAATCTGGAAGAAGCCTCCATGACCCCACAACTCTTAGATTCTGCACGCCTATAAATCTAGCACCACGTGGATAATGCCAAGATCTATCACTGGATTTGACAGTAGTCTGGCCCCCTGAGACTATGGTGGCATCGGAGTATTTATATGACTGAATTCCATGGAGATTAACTTTCCTAGGTTGCTCTGTAAAATGCCCTGGAGCATTTCAAAGGAAACTCCTCCTCCTTTCCATCCTTAAATTAGTAAAAGTGAGGTCTTTGCTGATTCTTAAGACACCATCAAGATCTTTATTATAGTCTTGATGTCTTTATAGTACTTGGCATCTTTTTAATGTTAATTTCTTTAACAACCACATGCTTTTTTACTCCAACTGCAAACTTTTCACACTGGTTTTTCTCTGCCATTTTCTCCTGCTTCTCAATGTGTATCTGCCTAAAAGCCAAAAATCGTACCTCTATGGTGGCCTGAACATTGAGTCGTCTTGAGATTTCCTCCACCAGACTAAGCAGTCCATCATTTTTAATCTCAGTTTCAGTCAGTCTCTGGACAAGGGCAAAATACTGACAAACTTTTTACCAGAGCACAGCATTCATGATTTCTACACCAATTGTCAATAAAGTCCTCCTCTCTATCTGAAAGTTCTTGAGGCCAGTCTTTACAATCCACACTTCTATTGGCATTCTGGTCTTTTGAGTTCCAACCAGAATTGGCCCCTCCCCACCAAACCCCCAGGCTCACACACACAAAAAAATAGTAATAACCTCAGTTCACAGAATTCTAATGCTGCTCTAGCCAGCATCCAGCATCTTCAATCCTTTTCAAACTCCTTCTGCAAGCCAGTTCCAAAGGCCTCTCTAAACCAAGCTGATGGATAAAGTCACAGCAATAATCCCACTTCTCTGGTTCCATTTTCTGTCTTAGCTGCTTCCTCTTCACTGTGACTCAATATCCAATGCTCACAACATAAGGGAAGAATGATTTATTTTACCTGACAGTTTCAGAAGGTTTCACCTTAGTTAAGGGGAGCTGGCAAAGGTGGGAACACAAAGCAGGAAGGGGCTGACGCAGGGCGACTGCTCCATGCATGACAAAGGAGCCAAGCGAAGAAGGAAGGCTGAAGCTATTCCTCCACATCTTGCCCTCATAACCTGCCTCTTCTGGGCCAAGCCCCAGATCCTTCAGACCAGGCCCCACCTCTTAACAGAACCTGGTTCCTTGGGTATTCCACTACATCCAAATACATGACTCTTTTGGGGAACATTCCAGATCCAAACCATAACAAAAGATAAAATAATAAGTAAATAAACAGAAAAAGATATCATGGCATATCAAGTATTGGAACTCAGAAGAACATGCATATCAATCACTCCCTTGACATAAAACCTAAAAGATAGCTTCTGACCAACTGAGTTAAAAGTTCATAAACATATTTTGTACATATATATGAAAATGACATGTTTGATCTTGATTGTCAACTTGATTAGATTGAAAAATGTCTAGGAAATTTATAAATCAGACTTCTAGTGTGTCTATGCGTGTTTGCAGAGAAAATTTGCAGTGGGACAGCAAATTGACCGGTGGGAAAGCACCCCCCCTCAATGTGGGCAGCCCCGTCCAATAGATAGAGATTTAAATGGAGCAAAAGTAGAGGGTGAAACCCCACTGGCTTTGTGGCTTTCCCCTCGGTTTCCTGGATGCTATGAAATAAGTGGCTTCTCTCCACTACACCTTCCCACTGTGTTATTTCTGCCTTTCCCCGGGCCTAAAAACAACAGAGCCAGCTGACCGTGGCCTGAACACCTGAAACTGTGAGGCAAAAGAAATACTTCCTCCTTTAAGCTGTCATTCTCAGGTATTTTGTCAGAACAACAGAAAAGTTACCTACACATATGATCAAGAGATCACTGCATACGACATGACAAGGCCAATTTCAGGGGACGATAGAAAGCGGATGAGTTTGAAGAACATCAGCAACATCATAAAGGAAAATCACTTAAAGAAACAAGAGTAGAAAGCGTCCCACATTATAAACTACAAAATGGAGGCAAACTGGTAGAATTTGCTCTTAAGTTGCTTTTCTAGCTTCATGCTTCTTAAAAGCCTTCATCAGACATTTTTTCTTTAAAGTTTACAGTGTATGTGTAAGCAGTACTAAAGGGAATTTGTTGCATTAATTTCATGAAATCACTGTAAAATAAAAAAAAAAAAACCTAGAGGGTAGTTATACAATCTTTTTCAAAATACCCAGCAACAGGACATCAGTATCCATCAATATTTATAAACAAGTTTATAAATGTTAGCTATGAAATAAGCATCCCCCAGGCTCCTCTGGCTGCCGTAGATAAACCAAGTATATCTTTCTCTGTCGCGGCCTGGGATTCTGCAGCTGCATACAGAGTAAAGGAAAGGGCACAAGTTCACAGTGAAATGTAGCCGAGGAGTCCCACTGAAGAACCTGTGATCAGATGAACACGTAGCGTCACGTGGCAGAAACCCGAAATCGTTTCCAGTCAGCAGTGCAATACACACTTGTAAAAATGAGAGAGTGTAAGGGATAGAAGAATGTTTTTCTGGGAAATAGGAGAACCGTGTGAGCTAAAAGTAAGTTCCATTCACAGTCTATCAAGTGGAAGGGAACTACCATAGAGTGATTTGTGTGGAGGAGCAACAAGGAAACTGCAAATTCCTAGAGAGTCCATCTTCGGTAGAATGGGAAGTTGAGGCCACTTGTGCATGGGGTGTGTTGAAAAATCAGAAATAAAGAGACTCTGGAAAGTCGTCAGAGGAAAGAGCAAGAAAGGGACGTAAAAAAGAATGCAATAAGTATGTGTTCCAGTTCTCCAAGATGAATGAATTGTTATGTATTGCAAACATACCCTAACAAGCATTTAAAAATAAATAAAGCTATGATATTTCACATGAAAAACAAACAAAAAAGGCTCCCCAGGATAAGGGACAAAGGCACATCATCAATTGCCCTGTTATATTGGTCAGCATTCTCTAGAAAAAGAAAATCAATAAAACATATAGAGATCATAACAGATTGATTGTAGAAATTGGCTTACACAATCGTAGAAGCCCAAAAGTCCCCAGATATGCACACTACAAGCTGGATGATGAAACAAGATGGTGGAGTTATTAAGTCTGAGTCCAAAGGCAGAAGAACCAAGGTGGGGGCTTGTGATGTATTTCCCAGTTTCAATTTAAAGACCTGAGAAATAAGGAAGTCACTAGAAGTTGTTTCAGGATTTACAGTCCTAAGGACCGGGAGCTCCAAGATCCAAGAGTGAGGATGAGAACATGGATTTCCTAACAGAGACAGACAGACAGACAGACAGACAGACAGACAGACAGACAGAATGTTCCCTCTTCCAAATATTCATCTCTTTTATTGATACACTCATAAATAATGTTTTACCAGCTGAATGGATAGTGCTTAACCGAATAAAGCTGATACCCAAAATGAGCCATCATCCTTATCAACAGCCCGTGAGTTTGAACCCCAAGTGCTTCTCAGAAAGACCCTGTGCTTTGGGTAATTGTGCATGGTTCTGGTTTCTTGGGATCAGCAGAAACACTGTCAACAAAGATAGTCAGAATTCAACAAGGACTGGAGCAAGAGGGTGGCTATGCAACAAGAAAAAAAAAATAAATAAATAACAGTGCTGGACAGAGCCTAGAGAGGCAGGAAGGGATTGGGATGAGGCAGGAAGCCAGGCTACGTATGGTCTGCTGGAAAGCTCCACAAAAGACTGCTTACTGACTGTGAAAATCCTGGCAACGTTTTATCCACTGTGCCATTATTACATTCTGTACTTTGAAGTCAGATACAGGGGGGTTTAAATTCTGTCTGTATGCATTAGTTGTGTGGCTTAGGGACATTACTGAACCTTTATTAGTCTCATTTTTTGGATCTAAATAATCATACTTCCGTGGTTTGTTTTAGGACTATGAAGCAAAGGGATTTACATGAGATGCTCACCAAAGTGCTTAGTCAAGAAATATTTTTTACAAATCTTTCAGTAAGTGACAGCTCGGTTCTTTTTACAAATCTTTCAGTAAGTGACAGCTCGGTTCATTCTAGATGCTGCAGAAAGGGAGAGAAGCTTCCTCATAGGTACACAATGAGGAGGAAACGTGTTTGCAGAGTGGACAAGGACCGGCGTGGCGCTTGGAAACGTGTTCCTGGGGCTGAAATCCAGGGCAGAGCCGCAAAATCCGTCCATACCCTTTACCGTTCCTCACCCTTAATTTCATAGCAACAGGAGAGGCTCAAGAAAAATAAAGTATATTTTGATTTGCAATAATGGTCAGAGGCCACCCAATCCACCCTCTGGCTAGTATCAGGACCGCCAGGCTGATTTCTATCTTCACCCTTGGGAAACGCCAGTGAAAGGAGGCTTATAAACCTGTACACAGCCATCTCCTCTTGATGCCCGTCTCTAACAATTAGAAGTTCTTAGATGAGCTGAATTCACTTTTTGGTTACTTAGCTCTGCCACCCTGGAGCCACATAAAATAAATATCTCCTTCCTTCCGTACACGTGCTGCAGTTGTACTAGGCTCCTGTCTCCTAATGGGAGACAGGGATTGGCTTACAATAAAGAGAAAAAAGGAAACCTTGGGGGATACTTTTATTACTAGAACTGCTTAAATTGATTTATAGAGGACACTTAATGAGAGCAGAAATTGAAATTGCACTTGACTGAATTCAGAGCGGTGAATTTTTATTAAGCAGCCAGAAGGGGTGCAAGACACTTTAAAGAATAAAGAAAGGATATAAACCCTGCCCTTAAGGAGCTTAAAATCTGATTAATTTAGCCATGCTAATGAAAGGGCTGGAGAGCCTCGGTAAGAAGAGAACACCGTGCAGGTACCACCAGCATTGTACGTCAGTTGGAGCCAAAGGAAACTTTTAAATTAAAATGATTTATTATTTTATTATTAAAGCAATTTATAGCCATTGGAAAAGAAAAAGATAGCAAATTAGTAAAAAAGGAAGAAAACAGAAACATATAACTCTATTACCCAGAGAAAGTCAAATATAGATAATAGATGTATGTTATATATATATATATATATATATATATATATATATATATGTATGTGTGTGTGTGTGTGTGTGTGTGTGTGTGTGTGTGTGTGTATATATATATATATATATATATATATATATATATATATATATTTAGTATATGTGTCACATGAACCTCTTATATAGATCTATATATCTATATGAACCTTTATGGATTTAAACTATACAGGCTGTCTCATAAAATGCTTTTTCACTATATTTATTATGATTATTTTTTAAAGATTGATAGTCATGTGTAATGCATGGTATTTCATTAAAACATGCTGTCATTTTTTATTTACCCAATTGTCTGGGCCTGAATATGTTGGTGCATTCAGAATTTTGCATGTACCAACAGCATTTTTGTAGCTAAATTTATGAATGGACCAAGCATTTCCTTAAAATATTTTTCTGAGCAGAGAACTACTTGGTCAAAGCCTGTGCCTGTTTTTTGGCATCCTGCTAGCTACCGCTACGGTCAAGTCCAGGCAGATCGCCCTGTTCATAGTTTACAGATGTTGTTAGTTCTGCTTTATATTTTCTCCAGTTTTATTATTATGTATACATGCGGTACATACTTTTTGCTTTGAACTTGGGTACTTTGTACACATATATATCGCTTCAGAGTTCTACACCTTCCCCTCTCCCTTTCCTGACCCTCTCATCTTTTCTCTCCCCTCCTTAACTCACGCTATCCCCCACTCAGTTCTATGAAATAACTGCAGTCTGGGTTTCTCATGTTAGAGAAACGTTTCAATATTTAACCTTCTGCAGCTGACTCACTTCACTGAGCACGATGGTCTCAAGTTGTGTCCATTTACCTGCAAAAGCCTCATAATTATCTGTCTTTATATATGAGTAGTATTCCATTGTGTACGTCTACCACAATTTGTGTATCCCTTGGCGTGTTGATGGGTATTTTGGTGTCTTCTACATTTTAACCATTGTTAGTTGTGCTGCTACGAACATGGGTGTACACGTACATCTTTTATATGATGTTTCTAACTCTTCGGGTTTGCTACTCTTCAAACATCCGCCAGATTAACAAGTGACGCATCATTTGTCATTGTTTGAAGACGATTTCATTGATTACTAAGCTTTTTTATTACAAAAGTCTTTGAAGATAATTGTCAGTAACTTTCCTTCTTTGTGGAGCAGCTCTTTTTGTACACCTTATTTTCCTTTCAGCACATTTTTGAACACAAGCCGTGCACCTCACACTATTCTGAGCCCTCAAGTATACATTAATCAATTGAAGAAGTCCCCGCCCTCTTGGAACCTGCGTCCTGGCATCCATCTGTAGTTTCAGTGTTCGCATGGAAAGTATATGGACTCCTTGATCATTCTGAGCAAGATTTCTTTTAATTTTCAGCTTGCCCTTTGGAGGTAGATGGGTGTATTTAGGAGAAAGGAGCGAGTACAGTTCAAGAAAGAATTGGGAGCCAGCTAGATCTCGTTAGGGACCATATAAAAAAAGAGTTTGGCTTTACATATGAGGAACCAGAGGAGGCCCAGTGATCAAAACAGACAGGATGGCCAGAATTGGGCAGATCACAGACACATTCCAAAGAGGAGGATAACATCTAGTCAGATAACTGGAAAAAAGAGGCTTCTCTCTTTCAGTATTTTTATTTCATGTTTTAATTTCAACATTACACTAATAACATTTTCTGGATCTTTCCAATTGCCAAGCATGAACTGAGCAATGTACTGCCTGCAGTTTCTGTAATTCCCCTAATACAGGTCCAGGCATCATCCACTAAACCCCTGGGCAACCCAGGGCCCGGAGAATGGAAGAATAACGACAAGGCGATCTAAGCTCTTTACATCTAGAAATCAAAGAAATCCAGTTAAAATAATGGTGTATGACTTGACCCCGGTTAAATCAGTAAGTGGTAAACAAAGTAGCAATGTACATCATGAGAGACAATTGACGTAGCTCTGACCTGGGTCTGTCTTCTCCAAAGGACACCATCATACTGTTCCATCTCCAGCATGCTGTGGGCACATCTGTCTGTGTGAGGAGTGGGGAGGAAAGCAGGGACACACGAGGACAAGGACAGCAAGGTAGTCACAAGGCCACACATCGCAAACGAGCTGTGCCATGCATGGGAGAGAACACAGGAGCAGCACGTAAAAGGTGGAGTTGATCTACAGTGACCAGTGAGTGCCCCAAGATTCTCTCCCTCCTCCACCAACACCTCCTTCTGATTCCTTCACCACATTAAATTGTGAATGTCATGACCACAAAGTAAGAGTTATTGAACTAACTAGCATGTAACATTTCATTCTAAAACAAGTCGGGGTTCGGGCCAAAGGGATTAAACACTAATTGTGATCCCAGGCATCGACTTTTATTCATGGTAAGGAACTCGTTCATACTTTGTTTTGCTTACTTCTTTGTCTCTTCTATTCCTTGCTTTCTTTCTCCTTTTCCTCTTCCTCTCTCTCTCTCTCTCTCTGTCTCTCTGTCTCTCTGTCTCTCTCTCTCTCTCTCTCTCTCTCTCTCTCTCTCTCTCTCTCTGTAGAGGAACATATCAAGAAGACACAATAAGACTACTTTCAGGATTCGCCCTGTAGCAAGCATATTGAGTTATAAGAAAGTGTAGGTCACAATTTAATAAGGATCTCATCAGAGGGCGGAATAATCTGTTGATTCACATGTTCCTTCCTCGTAGATCCTTGACGCAGCTGCTCTCTCTCGACCCACCTACTCCCTCCTCAGCAGTGGGATGAACCCCTCTACCAGTTTCCTTCCCTCAGGTCTCTTCCCTTGCCAGAGCCAAGAACGGTAGGCAGCTCCACAGCTCCTCTAGTCTCCCAGTTTCTTGACCTAGATAGCAGGTGGGGCTTCATGGGTAGAACCAGGCCATGTGAGTTGCTGGCGACACACAGGCAGAGTGAACCATCCTAGCTACAAGTCAACTCAAGTCTACAGTAGATTAATCCCACCACTGTGAGATATAAAAAAAAAATAACAAAAGCTTTCATACCAAAGAATGAAACTGAAGAGCAATTGTATAAATTTGTTAGTTTTATTACAGTCTTATAAAAGGGTAGTATTTATTTTGACCTAATTTTTGGCTTTATTTTCTTCATGGAATATTAAGAACTTTTGGAACCCATGAGAAAGCTAACATTGGTGAATATCATAGAGCATTGCATGACTATCAGGAAGCAATTGTATGTACTTCACTGCCTGTGGTCTTCTCCTTGGGTAGTGTATGTGTGGAGAAACAAGAACCAATCCATCTGAAAGCTGAGAGTAATTCCAGAAATAAGCCAACACAAAGTGTGTGTAAGTAGTGGAGTGAGTGTGCACGGAAGCAAGGGCAAATGACACAGCTCAAATGTCACTCACATGCCATGAGGCAGGAAGGAGCTAAATGATGTGTGAGTGCTGGAGAGCACATTTGTCTAGGAAGGCAGCAGTTCGGACATGAGGCAGCTTTTGCTTAGGAAGCTAGACCACGCGGTTCCCTGGGAGCAGAAGGACAGTTCTACATGTTCAAGGCTATAAAAAATGTCCTGTTTGTTCTCAGAAGATAGTGCTCCAGGAAGTACTTATCATAGAATTGTTCTATGTCAAAACCTGTAAGCATCCATGGCCTTGACGGTGCTAGGCAACTTTTTCAGCGTATCCTTGGAATCAGGGAAAGTCAGAGACAGTATCTGGATGGTATGAGATGACAAGTATAGCTCATGGGATAAAAAATCAGTGAAAAGGGGGACTAGAGAGAAGCCCATCAGGTGCACCGACACAAAACGGTGGTGGGCTCCCTAGGACAAGGAGAAAACCCAGGCTTGTTCCCATTGCTCCAGCAGTGAATGAAAGCTATGGCCCAGGAATTAAAAGAAGACAGAGGGAGGGCAAGGGGGAGAGGAGAGAGAGAGAGAGAGAGAGAGAGAACTAGTAAAAGCAGAAGTAACAATAACCATAGAGAACATGAGTCCAAAGAAGCTGGACACCATGTAGTGATAAGGGCAATCATGTGGGACTATGAGACAATCTATGAACCAGGACAAGAAGGCCTTCAGCATAAATAGTCAAACGTTTGTGGGCAAAATATGCCAATTGCTCCCTTACATATCACTGAGGGAAAGATTATTGATTTGAAATTTTTGGCAAATAATGTGAGAAAGTGTTTCATGGAAAAAATCCTTTTTACCATAGAAAGAAAAATTAAAATTAAGAAGTTTTAAAAATACCAAATGTTGGCGAGTATTGAGCAGTTGGAATGCTTACACACAGCTGGCATGAGTGTCCACTTGTAAACCCACTTTGGAAAGCAAATTGTCTTTATATTTTACATTTTTAGAAATGCATAACTTTTGACTCACTGATTTCATTTCTAAGTATATAATCTAGAAAATGGATATGCATATGTAACTCAGATGTAAGAATGGTCTAAACATGTGCTTAATAGTGAACGTGGAGAATGGACATCAAGAGGAGAAAGTGAATTGCAGAAAAATATTACAATGTAATAATAAATAGTAGGGACCATCGATGAGTGATAATTGCACTTGTTACTTTCCCACCACTGAGACACAAGAACAGACACCCAGAACCTAAAGCACAGGAGGCTTATTTTGGCTCATGGCTGCAAAAGGTTCAGTCTGTGGTTGGTGGCTTATAAGGCAGACACATCAAGGGGGACGGGTGAGAGAACAAAGGTGTTTAGTCACGGAAGAAAAAAAACAAAGTCAGGGAACAGTGTCAGAGAGGGTGCGGTGAAGGACTGGGTACGGTAGCCAAGGTCACACCTCCATGGCCCACCAAATACATCCTGCAATTTGTTTATCAATCACCTAAACAGTTCCTAAGATGATTAGTTGACCATTAAGCGCAATCATCATGACAGTTATATACAATAAAGAAGACGAATCTTGAAAACATAACACTAAGTAAAATAAGACATTTTGCTTAAATTTAACACTGTATAGTAGAATTATTTTTCAAAGTTCAAAAACCTAGAAGCTCGTATGTGTATTATAAAACAATTCTTAACAACCAGAGCACTATTGTGAAACATTCGCTTCAGTAGAGGACAC
Organism: Ctenodactylus gundi; assembly: GCA_004027205.1. Taxonomy (NCBI): domain Eukaryota; kingdom Metazoa; phylum Chordata; class Mammalia; order Rodentia; family Ctenodactylidae; genus Ctenodactylus; species Ctenodactylus gundi. The sequence goes on from PVKB01000109.1 coordinate 1,016,223, forward strand.
ACCACAGTCTTCAGTGAGATGTAGCACTTATTTCAAAACCAAATACAGAGCGTATGCATTTGCAAGCAAGTCCTTTCACCCTCTGGGCATGTGTTTGATCATAATGTAGCATGACATAGCATAACATAACACATAAGTTTCCTTAAAAGCAATAACATAAGATAGATATCTTGCTGAACTCATTAAAAAGTATGTCACTTATTTGGAAATCGTCACTATGTCAAAGAGGATGACAAACTTAGAATCACTCTCCAAGGAAAGAATGTAGACTGGAAAGAAAACAGAGAACTGGACGCTGGGCATTGAGATCAAGTGTGCTTGCCCAGTCTTTCAAGGACTGGTCATCAAATTAATTCGTAAGTGGATGTACAGGCTGCACTGATAGACATGAGCCTCTGTCGCCCTACCCACTCTGACCTTCTCACCAAGAACGGCACCTCGCAAGGCTTTTCAGCCTTCCTTTCACTTTCATGACACCCATTTTTGGAAATTAACGTATCATCATTTTAAATGGTCATTTATCCAAAGATATATTCCCCCAATTTACCTTAAGGTATGACTCGTGGGAGGTACTGACAGCAATAATTTATTTTTCTAACAATTAACTTGCTATTTTTTAAACAAAACTTCCTTTTGGACAATCTCTTGGATGATAAATGAGTAGACTTGTAGAGAAAATAAAGATATGTGCCCTCAAAGCTCTGGGAGAAAAAAAAATAAAGACTGAAAAGAGCACACTCTGTCCTCACCAGAGGTAGATTGAAGCTAATTGTTTCTCCCATAAATCCTTTGAACCACCTCTTGTTTTACATAATTCATAGACTTGCTCTTTAGCGTTGGAGTTGTGGGCATGTACAAAGGTCACACCCAGAAGAATACAAAACGTGTAAATCTAAAGGCAGAAATTCTTTTTCCCATTACTTATTTATCAAACAGGTTGATGTCAGATAGACAGCTTGGGTGTTGTTTAGCCTTTCCTTCTCCGGTGCAAACAATCATCTCTGTGCCCTACCTTGTTAACCTTTTCTGTTTATTTCTATTTCCCTGTGAATCCTTATTATAGTTGCCAGTTAATCACAAATATATTAAAAGATTTCTTTTTAATCTCGCAGTCTTCATTGCTTTGAGTATCAATGAGAATGGTTGGCGAGCCACTAAGAGAGTGTCCAATTACATTCTCGGCAGGGAAAATCCAAGACACCAGCAGTTGACTCCGCTTTTGTCTAAGGTATCAAGTATGGAAGCAAATTAGGTATCTAAAAATAAAAACTAAAATTAGGAGTAATAAAATGGAGCTTTGACTTTTCTCATCACAGACTCATTTGTAGTTAATGACACAGGCTGACTGGATAGGTAATTGTTATAAACTCTCTGGAAATGCATTTGAAAAAATGGCTAGTCTGTTCTTCCTTTCAGGATGGGTAAAACAGGGACCGAGGCAAGAGAAAAACGAGCACTTTGGGTGCAGTTGTTTATTTATTTGCTTGCGATGTTGCTTTGAGAACAAAGGCCAGGGAAAGGTGAGCTAGCCAGCGTCGGACACGCCAGCATATGAATTCACTCATGTCATTTTGCTGAGTTCGATCTGCCAGATCAAATACGAGAAACACCAACAAAATAATACCAAAAATCCTCTCCAAAAACCCAACTTATTTTTGCCCTATTTTTTGGAAAATCTACTTCAGATTTGCAACTTATAGAACCCTTTTCTCTCTCCCCATGGGTGTTTTCCGTGCTTCCTCTTCGTGTTTACAGACTTCCCCAGTTTCAGCCACACACGTTATTAATATCTCCTACCAGCTGCCCGCTTCCTACCTTTCCCTCGTCTACCCACACCTGTTACTTCTGCGTCCTCACCAGTTTCCACCGCCAATCGGAGAGGAGCGTTGAAGGGCTAATAGCGCCACCTGAAGGCCGTCACAGGAAACTGTCTTGTTTTCACCATCTGTTTTTCTCGCCCCACCAGAGTTACTGCCCCTCATATATCTTAGCAACTTTTCTAAAACCTTTATCACTCACAGCTGTTGTCCTTCGGCATCAGGGATAAATCTTAACGGTGATAAGAAACAACAAAGTTGTGTTCCTGAAATATTTCTTCTTGAAGAGGCTCTCAGTTCTTTAAATTGGTCTGCTTTATGTAATAATGCTAACAGTAGTATTAGTGTCTTGACATCCATTGAGAGCTAAGTCTTCTTGAACTTTCTGTATATTAATGAAATCCATTCAAATGAAACTTATTAAATTAGCAACTTCTACTACTAGTGTACGTACCCCTTCCCCATCATTGTGCATGAGAATTTTTACTGTATTTGAACACAGTACAGTTCCAGGAAGAAAAAAAATAGAAAAGGTAATTAATGAAGGAAATCTAAGTCACACATTCACACAAGCACAGAGAAACGGTTATTGCTGTGACAATTTGACAGACAACTGTCTCTGTTTTCTAGTCTTAGAAATAAATCAGCGAATAGATTTCTTGTCCACATGGGTGAGTCAGCCCGGATACTTGATCCTTTTCGATTCCTCAGATCCAGTGCCACAATGATTCAAATCTCTGTTGACAAGTGTTTATAAATGAATCACAAATGCTGCATGTATGTGAAATCGGCACAGAAAACTAGGAAGAGCTCTTCTTCTACAGCAGAAATTAAACACTGCAGCAGCTCTCCCTGAAAATGCCAGGCACCCGTGGATGCCTGTGTAACACCAGGCAACACTCGCTTCCTCCCTACCCACCTTCATGCGTGAGGCTCGGCCGCAGGAAGTGTGCATACCAGCTGAAAACAATGCTGGAAAAATCCTAAGCAAGTCTAATGATGCATGAGGTCGTCAGATGCTTTCCTGTGGCATCAATGATTTCTTTAAAAAATATTTATAAGTCATGATCAAAAATACAATGAATGTTTAAATTTAAAAATGTTAGAGTGAAGGCACATATTGCCATCTGCCCCTCTACTGCTTCACCTTGTTTTGAGTATGTTTATCCCACCGTTCCAGGGCACTGTCCTGTTTGCCTTCCTAGGCATCTTATTGTGGCTGTGTCAATGTCCTGAATTAACCAACAACATGTACAGCAATTTCTGTCAAATAAAAACCATCATGGTGTGTCCTCCTCCACCTAATATACCAGATCTGGCACCACATAACTTCTAATTCTTTCCGGTCAAAATGATGGTGAAAGGCAAGCATGTTGGGTTGATCTGGGACATCAGGGCCACCACAACAGTGCAAATATCAGCACCCAGAGAAGGAATCTTCCCATCCTGCTTCAGAAAGTGGTAAGATGAGGGGATGCAGGTCTCGATGCAAGTGGAAATATTGAGGTATGAATGGCAATGTGGTTTTTACTGTAATCATTTTTAAAAATGTAAACATTTGCCATAGTTTATTTCAAATCACAAAAATTGTTTATAAAACACTATCCTAAGAGTTATGATTCAAGAAATAAAGCTTCTATTGGAAAAAAGAATACCCTCCCAAGAAATTGTACCCACATAAGCACGTCATGGGAGCAAATTCAAAAAATTTTGAGCATCAAGGTAGATTGTAATTTTTTATGATTATGAATCTCTGGATCTTTTCATATATATACATATATATACACACACACGCATATATGCAATACATGATGGTTGCAATAAGCTTGGGTATTTTGCACACATATGTCAATATAAAATATACATAAAGAAAGTGTGTGTGTGTGTGTGTGTTACATAAATGTTACAATGAGCTTGGGCATTTTGTACATACATATGTTGCAGCAGCATTGCAACCCTTTACCTTACCCATTTTTGGCCCCTCTGCACCCTCTTCCTCCCACCTAACTCCCACTATCACACTCATTTACTTTATAAAATGCCTGCATTCCAGATTTCTCTTCTTAAAGAAGCCATACAATATATAGCCTTTTGTTTTTGGCTCACTTCAGTAAGCACGATGGTCTCCAGTTGGGACCATTTACCACAAAAGCCTCAAATCTATCTGTCTTTTTGGAAGAGTAGTACTCCATTACACCACATTTTTTATCCATTGATATGTTAATGGATATTTCAGTTTCTTCTACATTTTAGCGATAGTTAGTTGCGCTTCTATAAACATAAGTATTGCGTATCTCTGTTATATGTTGATTTAACTCTTTTTAAAAGATACCCAGAAGAGGTATAGCTGGGTAGAGTGGAATATTTGTTTTCAGCCTTTTAAGGAATTTCTGTACGCTTTCTATAGTGCTTGTACCAGTTTACAGGCACATTACCAACGTAGAAGGGTTCCTTTCCCCCAAAACCTTGCCAACACTGATGCTTGAATTCTGGATATACATCATTCTCGGTGAGGTATGATGATAGCTTTTGATTTGCACTTCTCTAATGACTAAGGACATTGAACACCTTTCCATGGGTTTTCTGGACATTAGAACTTCTTCATCTGAAAACTGCCTACTCATTTCAGTTGATCATTTTTCAGTCGAGTCTTTGATTTTTGAAGGATCTATTTTTCTTCAGTATTTTATGTATTCTAGTTATTAGCTTTCCGTCTGAGACGTAGGTGGTACCAAAATTATTTTTGAATAGAGATAATCCAAGTGTGGAGGTGTAAAAAGCCATTGAGCCCTGAGGACCAGGACCCCACACTGCCTGGAGCTCTGCTTGGAATGGCCTCGAGTCATTTGATGAGTGCTCATCTCTGTCCTTCTGACTCTACTCCTTGTACCAAGCAAATAGTTGGTTCATGTATTTCTGATCTTTGAATTTCTCCTTGCAGTCTTGTTTTCCTCAAGATATTCTTTCTCAGATGACCATGGTTGGACTGGCATAGCTTCTCCCTGGAGGCCTCCAGCCTTGAAGTTGGGGACTCAACACCTGGCATCTTCTTAAGAGGGTTTGGAAACATCAGATCTCTTTCACCTTGGTTAAACTTTTTTAAAGAACTCCACTTTTATCTTTCAATTCACAAGTTGTGCAACAAAAATTTTTCCCTTTGTTTTCTATATATATTGGTTTGAACTGAGTCAAAATCTGTGCATCCAAAATAGATTGGTACAACTTTCAATACGACTACTCATGCAATCATCTCCCAAAACACAGATGGCAGCACTAGGGCTTGTGATTTTCAGCCACTCATCTGAGAGGAGCTTCGTCCGGAGACAAGGAGCCCAGAGGAACAGTCTGGGATGCCAGAATGGCTGCTGCAGAGACCTGGACACTTCCATCACCCCAGGGTTCTCTGGACAACAAACCAGCAAAAATCATGTCTTTCTTTGTGAACTGTGAGTCAAACCTTGTTCCTCATTCTCTCTCTCTCTCTCTCTCTCTCTCTCTCTCTCTCTCTCTCTCTCCTTTTACTAGAATTTCAAACTTATAATAACAGTATGTGGAATTTTCATGTATAACTTTCACCCACATGTGACAATCATGCATACATTGCTACTTTTCCTTTTTACTTCCTCTTTACCTTCTCTCTGCTATGTCTTTCTTTCTGTCTAAAATTAGAAATATGAGGACCTTCTACCATCTAGCTATTCTTGTATTTCAATTTTGATTTCCTAAGGAAAAGGACATTGTCTTCTATAAGGAAAGAGCAATGGTTAAAATGAAGAAATTTTAGGTCAGTACCAATATATCGTATTTTCTAATCCACAGTGTATGTTTTAATTTGTCAATTATCTCAGCAATATTTTATGGATACACACATACATTTGCTGATTTACACAACACACACACACACACACACAGTCCCAATAGTCCAATGCAAATTATATTTTATATTATATATAATTGAGAAGCCTAAATGTCTCTATATATAGTTCTTCAGTCCTGCCTTGACCTTAATATCTTGAAGAACACTATTCATATTCAGATACTGTATAAAATAAATGTGTATTAATTTGGGTTTTTCTGATATATCCTCACTGAAGTCTGAGGTACATAATTCAGTTTTTTCTATATACTTACACTTAGATAAAAATACAGAAAATATTCTTTTTTCTCGTGATCATTGTTAGTCAACTCTCACTGAAAAACAACTTTTCTGTTACTACTGTGCATTAGAGCATCTGTATTTTGGTTTCTTTCTTGAAAAGCACTGTCTTTTCATTCTGACACAGTTTATCAGCTGAGATTTGGTTGAGGACTTTGGTATGTTATACCTAGAACTAACACAACACTAGTTCTAAAGGCCAGCATTTTAGGATCTTAATATCTCAATCTTTACTCAGGGTTCTTAGGAGTCTGTATATCCCAGCATTGTCTAATATCCACACCTACATCTATGTGTTATCTAGTATCATGTATTGGATTTATATCATATAAACCATATACTAAATATTAGCATATATATGTATAGATATTTCTGTCTGTGACCTCCAAGTAATTAATCACTTTCTTCTGTACCTCATTTATCTACCTCATGCACAATTTAGCGTTTGGATCTTTTGAAGTCTTGGAGTTCTTTCTCTATAGTTTTCTTCTCTCTGGGAGCCACCTTCATTCCAGTCTCTGCTTCCTCCACACAGAGAAATCATTGCTCTCTGTTTAAGCTCAATTCTTAGGTTTGTAAAGAGCCTCTAGAAAAAAAAAAACCTGAGGTTTATATAGAACATACCTTCCAGATTTTCTTTCTTTAAAAGTTGATATCTCCACTCTGCCTGAAAAAAATTGTTTCAAATAAAGATTCCAGTTTTATAGAATGTTTAAAATAATAAGCCATATACCTATCATATAATAGATGAAATTTGAAAATATTTTCTTTTAAAATGAGTTTGTGTATGTGTCTTTGTTTTGGGTTTCGTATCACAAAGTAAATTGTGCGTGCTATAAAATTCGTGAAAGTAGAAAAGCTCAGAAGAGAATTTTTCTGTTATCTCAATATTCAAGATACTTACTGTTAACTTTATTTTTTGTATTTTTAGTATGTAAATACACATACAAGCTAAACTGGACTCATATGTTATTAGATAATATCTACAGCTTCTACAATCTTTTTTCTCTTCAAATGAATTCTGAGAAGTATTTTTCTACGTTGCAGACTGATCCACAGCCAAGAAGACAATGTCGTTTCTGACTACTAAATCTCTTCTGGAATTGCCTTATAAACATCTTATCATCTGAAAAAAATCTAATTTTCCCCTTTAATTTAAAAAACATAATGTCAAATGAATCAATCTTTAACTGATGTAGCGCTGTTTTATTTTTTATGTTTAGATTTATTTATTTATTTATTTATTTGCTATAAGCCTTACACTCTCATTGTTTTTAGGAAATCAAGCTAAAGCCATGTCAACTGAGTCATTACTGATGCCAGACTAGCAGAACTGCAGAGGTTTATGGTACACAGCTCCACACATCAAACAGCGGGGTTTGGGTTCACTGCCTAAGTTACCATGGTATCTTCTAAAGTCATAAAAACCTGCAATATAATTGAAGCTTTAAAGAGAAGAAACCATCCTCAATTCAGAAGTAATAAAAGGTCAATCTGTTTCATGGCTGTCTGCTTTAGAAATCATTATAACAAGAATCAAAAGCATCCATTCCCTCTCATCGTCTTCCTCTTCTTGTCTCTTACACACGTACACCCACAGACTCAGATGCTGAGATCCTAGGAAATAGCTTGTTTCCTTTCCTATATCTACACTCTGTCAGTGTTTATAGGAAGGTGCAAAAGGACTTCTGGTGCTTTGCTGTGCGGAAGCCACCCCTGGACTAATTTCACAGGGAAGACCACAGCTGCTGCTCACCTACCTTTGAATTGGCTCAATATATCCTGTCTATTTGCGGGGGCGTTATTGACTTGCCTCATTTGTCTGTGCTAACGAGAACTTTTTGGATAAAGAAAGAGAAGTAGAGGTAAAGACAAAGAAGCAAAAGCAAAAGAAATAATAATAATAACATTTGAAATTATTACACAGATCTACCAAGCCATTTCCCACTGTTTTGATTAGATTATGTTAGTACCATGAATCTGTGTACGTTTCTAGCTGCCTAAGTTACACATTACTTTAAAGAGGAAATTCACTTTTGTTCACGTGGGCATACCCAGTGCCCTGATCACCTCACCCCTGCTTCGCCATTGACATGCTTCGCCTTCTATTTACAAACATCCTACTCATCCAATTTTTATTGATAGTATTTTTTGTTTTCAATCACCTTCTTCATTTAAGAACTGCATGTTTCATCAGATAATTTTGCTTTGTGTAAAGAAAATGTAATTGAAATTAATAAAAATGATGATGCATCATCTACATTTATGAACTCAGCTCATTGACTCAATCAAAAGATCCATAGTTTTGCAATGAAGATTACATGTGTCAGATATTTCTCTCTACTCAATAATAAATCAGATTATGACATGCCCCAGGCTATCAGATCTGTGATGCCACATAAACTTCCATCTTGGGCTATGACTTAATCCAATATTTAAAAAAAAAAATACTATAGTGTTTAACTAATTCTTGAAATAAAATGAAGGCATTGTCAATCATTTAACTTAAGCTTTTTCTCGAACATGATTTTTACATTTAATACATAAATACACATATGTTACAATAACAAACCAAATAATTTTTCACATTTGTGTTTTTAGGATATGCAAGAGACTGGTTACATGTCATGTTTCATAATTTGTGAAAGTTTTGATTACTACTAAGAACACTACAAATTTCCAGAAAAATCCAGAAGATGTGATCAGGTCTTTTTTTCAAATCAGTTTTATTTGACCATTTTTCCATTCTTTCCATACAGAATTGCATAGACGGAAGTTAACCATCAATTCAGCCCTGTTCTTCCTTTTCCATTTCTAGTTGCTGTAGATCCCCAGAACTCACTCTCTGATATTGCTTCTCTAGTGACGCTCATTCCTTCAGTGACCTTACATGTCCTTGGGCGTCACCCATGTGCAAATCTATTAGTTTCATACGCTGCTGCAACAAGTTGCCACAAACCTGGTGGCTTAAAACAACATCCAGTCACAGTCCTAGGGGTCAGAAGCTTGGTCTGGGTAGCGGGGAAGCTAACCCCAAGGTATTGGATCTTCCTCTGTAGGACTCAGGAGAGAATCTCTTCCCTCTGTTAACTTTCTTGTCTAGTACCCCATCACTCCAATTTTGCCTCATTCCTTCCCTTCTTCTGTGTGTAAATAATCTCCTATGAGCCCTCAGCATTTAGTGCCCACTCAATTCAGGACAACCTCTCTACTTCAAGAAGATCCTACTTACATCTGCAGGAACTTGCTTTACTTAGAAGGGGGCACCGACATGAGCACCTGATGCCCTGGAGAGGCCTCCACTCACTGGAGCTGATAATTTGAACATGTGTATCTTTATATGACCCAGTGGCTCAGGGCTCATATGAGAATAAAGCTGTAATCCACCATGTCCTTCTTGAACTTGGCTGCTCCATTCCCTACTACCTTCTCCATCCTCTCATTACTTTGAGTACCAAGCACACTGGCTTCTCTGCCGTTCTGTTCTCTGAGACTTGGGACTCAGAACTCTGCTCAAGTGTCGCCTAATGCAGAAGCTCTTTCTAATTAATGTATTCCCTACTTCTCTCCCTCACTCCCCTTCCTTATCACCTATTTTTTTACTATAATTCACCAATATCCAGGATTTTCCTTTTCAGGCCAATTCACTTCCATTTCTAAGAGAAAGCTGCTCTGTTTGCAGTGAGTACTCTGCGATACATGAAGTATGTACAGAGTCATGTGACATAAACTGGACAAAAGAGTATAGTTGTTATTAGTTAATTTATAATGTAATGACCAAAAAACACTTCATGAATTTAGAAAAGTAAAATACATATTACAAAAACAAGCAGCCATTGTAAAAATAATATACAGTTCTTTTAAAAAATACTTCTGAATTAAAAATACCTTAGATACAATTAAAATGTAAAAATAAACTGCCTTTGAGTACCTAATTTCATCCCTTTCTAAAATTTTTCTTCATGCCCCTTTTGTATGCCACCTCCTCTCTGAAGGCCTCCTAATCAAATCTTTCTCTCTTAAAAATTAAAAAAAGAAAAGAAATTCATTGGGAAACAGCAGAACTATTAGCATAATTTGTGGGCCCAGCATGAAATAAGTGCACTAGGTCATTTCAGAAAGTGTTAGGAAAATGGTGACAGCAAAGCGCCTAACTCCTCTGAGCAGGCGTCTGGTGTGGCATGCACACACACGAGAGGCATACCCGGAAGCACAGGCTGTTCCAAGAAGATTCCTTCTGCCCTGGCTTTTTCTAATTTCATATTGTGGAATAATAGTAGATTCATTAAAATCTGCAAAAAAGAACAGAAAGATCTCCCTGAAACTTCACTTTCTATTATTTGGTAAGATTCTTTTCCACAAGGTAAGGGAGTCATTATTCTTGCAGTTGAGTTAAAGGACTATGACACCTGTGAGCTGATTCAAGCTCCCACAGCACAAGGGGCTCAAGAGGTGTTGCAGGACTGGACAGAGTGAGCCTTTGCGTTGTGCTCTAGGGACATCCTGCCCTTACCGCCATTGAGGCACCAGCCAGAGAGCATCGTGATCACCTGTTCCTTAATCTCTGATCCTGGCAGATCAGCTGTGTGAGAAAGGATATTTATCAGTTCTGTTCTCAGGCATTTTTGGGCCCTGGCAAGCGCCTGACACACTGCTAGCACTCAATAAACACATGCAGATACGAGCAGACCCGCAACTCAGCTAGCTGGCAGTGGGGAGAGACCGGGAATGATCAAATTCATACCACTTGTTAATATTCTGGTTTTACTGTGGCCCAGATTTGTAGGCATTCTTTATGTGTAGTCTGTAAACGTTAGGTTGAATTTACGGCAGTAGCTTCTAGCTCACAAGTGAAAAGCAAGACGTAGCAGGTGTTTGGGGATGTGGATGGTACTAGACACTTTCTTGTAAAAATATCAGGTTGGGCCCAAGTTAGCGCGTTTGAATGACCTCTTCTTATAGGAGTTTATAGTAATGCCTCTTAGCACAAGTTGAGATAGCAAGAAAAAAAATAAAATTTGTGGTTCTTTTATCAACCTAAAAATGATTGAAACCCAATGCAAAGCTGACCATGTGGTTTGTGAGCCATCTTAAGGATTGAGCGGAAAAGAAAACTGCCTCATACGGTGTAGGTTAACTTCCTCTTCTTGTAAAAGACAAATAAATAAAAGGTCAGAGGAGCTATTTTTATTTACATTCAAGGTGAATTCATAATCCTTCCCTACTTATCATCCAAAACAGACTTGTCATCCACTTCTAAACAAGGCCCAGGAGACCCATATCACCTGGAATAGGTTCCCTCTGCCGGGCGTAGCTCCATTCAAAACAAAAAGAAAAAAAATCGCAAATCCAATTGCTATCGGCTCTCACCAAGCGCTTTTGTCTCTAGGTCAGTGCTGTTTTGGATAATCACGTAGCTATCCTTACATGACTCCAAGCTGGGAAAATCTGGGTTTTAAAGAACTGATTGTTGCTTTGGCTTTTTAGAGCTATTCATTTCAAAAACCCAGAGCAAGACCCTGTAGTTACAAACTTAAGAGAGTTAGACAATTGGATAAATACACACACAAAGAACAAGGCCCGCTGGGAGCAAAAATGGCAACATTTTGTAACACTATAATTTATAACTTGCATAGCTACAAAAGGGACAGTGGATCCTAAATTATCCTTTCTTTTCTTTTTTTTCAAATCACAATTCATAAGTCATCTCTTAACAGAGAAGCCACTGAGACACTGATGTTATTGCTTCTTCTGTAAGGAGCAGTTTCTAAAAAGATTGCGCCTGACCCGATGCCCGTCACGCTGATTCTGGCATTGTCAGCCGTTTGGTTAAGAGCTGCTGCTACTCCCAGCTACGTGTGGGCCTTGTTCTTGCAGCGTGATCAGCGTGATATTTTTGGGAGACCAAGTCTTTCTATGGCTGATTGCTGGGCACCAGCACTACCTGTCAGCCCTCGTCCCCTCCCACTAAATAACAGTTATGTTTCTTTCTCACACTGTTTTACCGTGTCCTTGAAGGAGTGTGTTGCCTGCTCTGTTTTCCTGTCACAGTGATCACATTGATCATGTAAATGGGCCCAGAGACACAGGACTCTGGATTGTGTGTCCCCTTGTCCAGTGAATATTGGGCATGTCCCTGCTTCTTACTCCTTCTTCTCTGTGTGGCTTGGGGTGGGTGAGCACAGACAGTGCCCCGCTTATACCAGGGCCGTGTTTCAACAGCTAGTTTGGAAAACTGTTAGAATTTCAACAAAATTTTCCTTTAGAAACAAGTAAGAAGCGTCAGTTAAGTCCTCAGGTCAGCCTTACAATGCATATATTTTATGTTTAATGTATGTATATAAATCATATATATATATATATATATATATATATATATATATATACATCTATGTGTGTGTGTGTGTGTGTGTGCATGTGTGCATGTGTATATGTGTATAATTCTCCCTTGGGACCTACTAAATCCTAAATATATATTTTTCTATTTCTTTTCTTTCTTTTTTATTTTATTTTATTTATTTATTTATTTATTTATTTATTTATTTTTGGAGACAGGGTTTCACTCTAGCATAATCTTCTAAGAAAGAGAATGACAAATTAACTTACAGTTGTTACCAGAAATGGAGGTTCCTGGACTATATCTCATAAAGATTCAACACTTTGGTCATTTGAATCCTGGGCGTTACTTTTAGGAAAATTCCAGAGCAGCACAGGAGACCGTAAGAGTAGACAGAGCACAGGCGCACAGGCAGCTGTGATGAGGCTCCGTTTCTTCTTCATAGTAGAAAACACCAATGCCAGGAAGATGGATTCCTATACCAGGTTCTTTGTTCAAGGAACTTGTTAAAAATTCCTATATACAATGTATTCAGTGAAGAATTTTCTCAAGCTTCTTTTGGACTTTCCAGTTGGACTTAAGATGCTCACGTTTCCATGCTTATACTGCCCTGTAGAGGCCCTGGTTATTCAGAATTATCTATTTTGGCACCGCAATTTGCAGTTTTTTAAAATCTGAATTATGTAATAGCAATGTTTTCACTCAGTTAAAGGTTAGCATCACCGCGTGATAGACAACAAACACTTATTGAGATGCTACTATATTTAAGCTCGGGGTTAAATGCTAATGGCATAATGAATAAAAATATACATATTAAAGTTTCTAAATTTTATTTAGAAGGAAGAATATAAACCTAAATACATATAAGTAGACATAAAGAAGTATGTGAAGCAGACACACGGCCAGGCTGTGGCTGTCAGGATTAGATGCATAATCTGCAGGGAACCTTGTTTGAATCACCAAAAATTTCAAAAAAAGGAAGCATGGGGCACCTACAAGCAACAGTCTTGCGCGACTGCACTGGTCAGACAACTGGGAAGTTAGCTCCGGCCATAGATGACAAAAATCTCTGAGAATCTGCAGATGTCGAACTTGTCTTTGGATGAAACACTTCGGATGAAGCAATTTACAGAGAGACAAGGCAGCATATTGTAAGCTCACGCTCAGGTGCTTGTTAGCATCGCGGCCATTGGCTGGGAGGTCTAGGTTAGCATCTGTGATGGCACTTTCCGTCTTCATCTTTTCGACCTATCACCTTGGTCTCATCATGAGAAAAACATCAGACAAGTACCAACTGAGGAACATTCTACAAATATCTGACTAGTATTCAGAACTGTCAAGCTTGCCCAAAGCAAAAGAAAGAGAAATTGATTTCTTGTGGAAATTGTTTTGTTTTCTTTTATCTGTTCTACCAATCTTTTGCTTTATTGATGTATATAAGCGATTCACACTTAAAATTGGATTAGTAGTTATCACACGGATAGTCTTTCCTGTTTATTCTTTGCTGTGTCTCTACTTCTGCCTTCTCTGCTTCCAATCAATCATTTTGTTCCTAGTTTGCTTATGTCTTAGGACATCGATTTCAGTTTTCAAAAGATGTTGTAGTTGCCCTAGAACGGGCAATCTGAATTTTGTTGTACTCCAAGTCTGCTTTCCAGTAACACTATATCGTAGTCCTCTGCCTCTCTGCAGGCCTTGTTTTCCATGATCTCTCAGCCAACGGTGTGGTCTGAAATACGGACAATGGATAAGGTGCACAAGTATAGCATTCCATGTTTTAATTCCTATGTCATTATGAGTAGCACAATGATTTCTCACGCTGTCTCTTTCCTCTTGTCCAGGACATGAATCGCCCCCTTGTCCGCCTTTCCTGTGCTGTACATACTATATATGGTACATGCTCTATGTATCTACCTCTTCCTCACTTAGTTATGCAATCTGCAGGGAACCTTGTTTGAATCACTAAAATCAGGTGCTGGATTGTCTGCTGTAATATGTGGTGCTGTGTTCATACACTAATGCACTAACGTACGAGAATGGTGCTACAGGCGATTTGTATAGGCTAAAGAGAAATAAAAAATTCTCCTTTTCAAAGAAAAGATGAAGTTTCTTTACTTATTAGGGCAAGAAAAAGTCATATGATGAAATTGTAAGATATAGAATTATAGAATAAGAACAAGTCTTTATGAAAAAATAAAAAAGAAAAAAATAGTTCATACAAGTGTTGTTGTACCTTGAACTGGAAAAAAATTATGGCCACGGTATGTGACAGGTACTTAGTTAAATCATTAAATTTCTGTTTTTCTGTGCAGAACTAAATCAGTTTATGTAGAGTTCGGTACCATCCATTGTTTCAGGAATCCATGTGAAGTCTTAAAATGCATCTTTTACAAGAAAAAAAAGAGAGAGAGAGAACTGGTATAGTGTCTCATGGAGAATGCCAGGTGCCTTATCATAGACATGCCCACTTCATCCCTCCAATCATCCATGACATTTTGGCTATCTATTCACTTATGCATACATTAGAATAATTCAATACATTTTTAGTATTTTTAAGTTAAAAACATAGTAAGATCAGTTAATAGTAAAGAAAAAAAAGATTTATTGCTACCTTCATCTAATTTTTCTTAAATACTTTTTCTTTATCCATCTGCTTCTGATTAATAATTTTCCTTGTCCCAGGAGATATTTTGTGTCTTTCAACACTAGATATTTCATCCATCCTCATCCTCCTTGCATAGTTTTTGACTGGAGATCTGTTGTAATTCTTGTCTTTACTCCTGCAGCCTCTGAGGAAATCATTTGGTCAAGTATGGCCAACCCAATTGTCACACCAGGGGTGAGTTAATTATAATTAAATATTTACCAAGTGCACCAGGCTAATTATTTAGTTGATAATTTTGTGTGGCCCATCAATGATAATCTTAAACAGCCAAATGAGCTTTGGTAGAGAAAAGCTTCCCCTCTTCAGCTCTATAACTAAGGGATTTTCTTTTGTCTGTCCTTTTCTTTAAAGATTTTCTTTGAGTCTATTGTCTTTTTATGAATTGAATCTGATATAACTGGATGGGGGGGTTGTTAGTTTGTTTAAGTGGTATTTATCTTGAATCTACTGTTTGGTATCTGTCCTTAACTAGGTTTTTTGACTTTTAGTACCTTAAATGTTTCCCTTGTTTTTTTTTTCCCTTCTAGTGTTTCAGTTATAAATCTAACATTTCTTTTGAAATTGTCTTACAGTTTTGAATGACTGTTTTAATTTCTTCACTCTTTTCATTTTGAATTTTATGTTTTGGAAATTTTTATTAATCTGTCTTTAAGCTCACCGATTCATCAGCTGAGTTTCTTATGAACCTACAAATAAATTTTTCATTTCTGTTACATTTTTTATGTCTAGCATTACATTTTTGTGATTTCCTTCATTCTGCTTATGCTACTCACCCGTTCTTCTATTTTGCTTACTTTTTCTATTAGATACCTCCTATATTAATTGTAGCTATTTTTAATTCCCTGTCTGATAATTCTAACATCTATGTCATTTGTATGTTTGGTTGCAGCGCTTTCTTTGACTCTTTAGAATCTGCGCTTTTCTTCTCTGCCTTTTAGTATTCTCACGCTTTCTTTTAGAAAAACAGACATGATGTATGAAAATTGAGGTAACTAGGCTTTCAGCGAGATTGGTTTTTGTTATCCAGCTAGGAGTTAGACAATATTAAAAACTGTTATAACTACAGTTGCCATGTATACTTTTTGTTTGTTTGTTTTATTTTGTATTGTCTTACTTCTTTTTTAACTTCCCCTCCCAGAAACTTGTCTTCCTTCTTGACTTTGGACTCCCATAAGTTCTCAAAGAGAAGCTGCACTTGGCAGCTCTTTCAGGTGAAATCCACTGTTACTGTTCTGCACCCCAATATTGTATTGTGACATTAAAGGGAGGTATTTGATATATTTCTGAATAAATTTGTCTGTTAGTGCTCCTATTTATTTAACTGGTGATTTTTTTCAGTGTTCCCTTGGCCTTGACCCTATAGATAAGAAAGCTAGAAGATGCTGCAGTAAAAGGAACGCCCTTTCTCCAGATGGGATAAGGCTCTGATAAAAACAAAGAAACAAAACAACAACAACAACAAAACTCCCTCTGATTTGTTCTAGAGAAAGCCCAAGCTGTGCTCCGCTGTGAATACACTACCTTTGTTTTTTGTGCGAATCAGGCAAGAATCTTCTTCTCCATGACAATATGGAGCAATTTGTAGAGTTAAAATCCATGAAAGTGGGCACAGTTCCTGAGATTGCAGCTTCCTGACTTTCTCTCTCAAACACCAGTCTGCTCACATTTTCTGGAAGTTCATCCAACTTACTATTAAATATTCCTATCAGTTTACTGTTCCGGCTGCCACACTCCCGCTCTAAATAAGCAGATGATAATTTGAATGTGCCCGTGTCTCTAGATTTTAGAATGGTGGTGTGTCCTGTGACCTCAGTTCTTTGATTGGTCCAAAAAAGTCACTGATTTTTGGTGTTCTGATTTTTCTTGTTATGAGGATGAAAATGATGATATCTACATCCTTTTCCTAGCAGAGCTAAAACCCAAAGTCCACTTCAGTCCCATCAGTCTTTCCAAACATATCTAGATAATACCAGTAGACAGCCACAGTGGAAGATTGCTGGCAGAAAGACAAGAGGCTACGAACATATCCACATTTGAATCTCTGATCCTACTCTTGGAACCTGTGAGAGTGGGTAACTATGAACAAATTATTACTCTTTCTGAAGCTCAGTTTCT
Organism: Ctenodactylus gundi; assembly: GCA_004027205.1. Taxonomy (NCBI): domain Eukaryota; kingdom Metazoa; phylum Chordata; class Mammalia; order Rodentia; family Ctenodactylidae; genus Ctenodactylus; species Ctenodactylus gundi. Next base: position 1,033,313 of record PVKB01000109.1, read on the forward strand.
AATTTATAAAACAGGCTTATCCTATCTTATAAGATTCTTGGGAGAACTGGAAATAATGCGATAGGCAGGTTATCAGCACAGTCTAACTTCCCATTCCTTTGGATATAGGTAACACTTACCAAATACTTAGTCAATAGAGGCTGTGTCTTAACGGTAAGCCTGTTATCAACTCATTGTTCTACAGAGAGTTATTGAGATACAGTCCAGTTTTTAATAAGTGAAGAAATCAGGGAGGAGAGAAATTCAATAACTCATTCTTGGTTGCACAGCTAACAAGTGGTAGAGCTGACGCTTGAACCAGCTAAAGTAGCCCTGGAACCTCTAGAGACATTTTATACTTTGTTCCCTTGAAGGGATTTCTACAGTGTGTTTAGGAGGTAGTGGCTATGCTAATTTGGTCAAAAGTGGTTCACAAAGAGGTACTTCAATTTAATGTACTGGGAATATATGCCAGTTCTTCTTTCTAATTAATGAAATTGTATGTGTAAATGTCTTTAATATGCATGTGGGAGTTAGGGTGGAGTTTCAACTTGATTGACTTGGAAGTCACACAGTGGATTTGAGGACTACATTTCTAGTTGTGTATAGGTAGGTCATGAAGGCGTGGCCTTGGGACCTAGTGTGTGTCCCTCTGGTCTTTGTCCTTCTCTAGCACATTTCCCTGCTCTATGCTCCCACCACTGTGAACGAAGCAATTTTGCTCCACCATATGCTTCTGCCATGATGTCTCTGCCTTGAAGCCAACCAACCAGGGAACTAAAACATTGATCTGTGGGCAAATTAAATCTCTCTTCCTCAAAGTTCTGGGTGTTGGATGCTATATCTCCATTTTGAGAAGGCCAACTATATAAATACAGTATTCAAGAACCCGGTTCGGCAAGACTTTTAGCCATCTCACATCGACTGATCTTCAAATGTGACAAACTTACTGTATACATTTATCTTGGGATCCAAACCATCAGCAAAATCTTATGTGTAATTTTATTTGATCATTATAATAAATCATAATGTTTAAATTAACTGAAATATTCTGAACTTGATAAACTTGCTGTGTACAATTCTACTTAACCTGCATACCTGGTTCGAGAACATTAATTAAGAAAAATATTTTAATTTGATCAGCTGTTTTCCCCATAGGATAGCAATAAATTATTTTGAATTGCTTTCTTAAATGTTTAAACCATGAAGCTAATTTGCAAAAAGGAAATGTTGTAACATATGTAAGATTAATGAGTAACTGTTTTTAACTAAATACAATCAATTACTTATAATTTCAATATTAGCACATGACAACACATTATTTGTTGTGTATATAACAGAATCAGTCATCTTTTTATTATTTTTGTAACAGCTTTCTTGAGGTAACTTGTCATTACAGCATTCTCTAGCAGAATCCACAATTCAAGAGTAAGATTTCAAGAACTTTCTTAAATGAAAGAATCACTTTATTAAATATGCTGAACTGAAAGCGATCTGGCAATGCTATAAATCGTCAAAACTAAAATCTCCTTTCAATAACCATTTACATTTTATTTGCCATTCTGCTGCAGGTCATGTTAAAGCAGATGCCTCATCAGATGGCAAAATTTCTAAGTGTTTAGATTATGATAAGTACATAAGTTAACATGGATTTCAAACATACTCTGAATAATTATTTAAAATAAAAATGCTCAATGTGCTTAATGGACTAATATTCTACCAACAGAATCTTTTGTTGCTTGCTCTTTAGGGAATTCTGAAAGGCCATTCTATATCCAAACTATTACTGGAGTTCCTTCAGTAGACCTAGGCCACAATCTGTTCAGATAATTTCATTATACAAAACAGTCATCATTGCAATATGTATAGCTCTATCATAACCTAATACAACACAGTGATTTGCAATATGGTGATTACCATTGTGATTTGATTCATTAATTCTCAGTAACAGTTGTTAATCAGCTCATTAAGCAAGTATTGTACAGAAGATTTCAACTAGGGGAAACTCATCAAGACCACTATATTCTTACTCTGCAAGGGAGGGAAAGGGAAAAAGTTTAATGTCTGAGGAGCAGTCCATAAATATGGCAGCTTCTCAATTTTGCCAAAGTTTTAAATGAGTATACCTTTGTAAATAAAAGTATAATTCTCTGTACTTGTGACTCATTCATAATAGAAAAATGTTTGCAATCAGAAAACTGTCCTCCTTGGGCCTTCCTGGACTGTACTACTATGTTCTTAATAAGATGTAACAAGAAATTCTACTCTTGTATGTCAAACCACACAAAAATGTGGATTCTTTTTCTTGTTTTTGTAATACTGTTATTTCGATAACAATGTTATATAACAATGTGGTTTGTATAGTCTTGTTTATATAATGATACATACGATGATATTTTCATGTATTTGAAATCTTCTGAATTACATTTAAATATGATTTTAATATTGCATTAGTTGATATAAACAATGTGATTTATTTTAAATATGAAGCATGGAAAGTGCTAAGGAAATCGAAGTGTTTTAACAATAACTAGTTAAAAACTTTATCCAAAACCAATGACTTATTCCTAATTTTACAAAGAAATTTCATATACATGAGTTAATTCAATCCTTACAAAGCCTGAAAGCTGCAATTATTTGTCCATATTTACCCACAGGAAGCCGGAAGCTCAAGTTAAGTGACTTGTCCTATTGAAAAGTGCAAGTGTTTAGACCCTAACCTACAAACTCCACTTTCTTTCTAAAAGAACCATTTGTTTCTCTTAATAACTCATCAGACACTGGCAGTCTTCCTACAGGAAATATCTTCATATTGTTTAAAAACAAAACAAAACAGAAGACCTTACCAAGAACACTTACTTAAGATGGGCAGGCTTCATTCAAAGAGTTCTCCTACAATGGAATTTTCTAGGAAAAGAGAGAGGATAGGACTCAACTCCAAATGCAATGAAGAAAACTGGATTTGTAGGCAAGGAGTAGGTTGAGAGGTTTATGGATGGAAAAAATTACTAGGAGTTGAGGTAGTTGCTAATGTGACCCAACAGGATTTTTGCTGTAGGTAGGCCAGCGATGACAGAATATCAAAGGTGGTGAGTGCAAGAGTGAGAGATTTGTGCTGAACTGAATTAGCAGGATTTTTGTTAAAACTGGAATAAATGCGCCAAAGGCAGAGCACAAACTTGGGCCATGTCTGAGAGAGGGCTCAGAAGTCTGGCTAGGAACAAAGAAAGGAGAACAAAATCTCATGTTTGAATGCACTGGTCTTCTCATAAAACGATCAAAAACTAGTAATCTCTCCACAGAAATAAGACTTGTCATCCATAGCCAGTAAGTACAAGGGTTAGAGAGATCTGGTTAGCGCTCTGGAGAAAAATGGCATAAAAATCAAACTTCAGTGAAAGCTTTTGTGCCATGTTATTTGCACATGGTATAGCACGCACAGCCATGACCCAAATCTTCCAGTGGACTCTTTTCCAGGGTCAAGGAAATTCAATGACTGACTGAATTAGAACCAATTAAGCATGTGTCTGAAATTATCCCAGTAGGATTCTGATACAAGCATCTTTTTCGTGAAGCATGGTGAGCACATGAAGCGCTTCCCTTCCAAAATGAGGAGACGATTTCTCCTAATTGCTCGTCCACACATACATGCACTATGTGTTTCCTGATTCACTTGGCTGCTTCTAAAAGTCTCTTAAGTGGCCTAAGGACAGACAGTGAAAATAAGCTCGTGATTTGCATGAAAACCATGGTATTGATGAATCCCAAATAAACCTACTTGACTTACATAAACCAGTGCAAGTAGGTATTACACTAATTTAATGAAATTTCAGTTTCCCATGCCATGACTGAATTGACCAGTGGTAATGCATGTTGTGAGTGGAAAGGCCTGTTTGGTATTAGTTTTGCCTTTTTTTTTTTCTGCTTGTTCAAGTAATAGCGTCTAATTCAAACTTGCACATGAATAGTGTTTCAATTCAATGATGCAAATGAGCAAATTAACATGTTTATTGGTCAATGTTATAATATTCAACATTATTTTAATGTATACTGTAAACATAGCATCACACTTACTGAGTATATTAAAAGTCTTATTTTCTAAAACTCAGACTTTATATAAAACTCAACTCTATGTCAATAAAATGAAAATGGGACCACATTAGTGGAATAATTAGCCAACCAATTTTGATGAGGACTGTGTTCCAAGAATATTTTTTTCAAGTCATACAATATCTGTCTTCAAATATAACTTATATCAAATAGTAAGGCTGAGGAACAATGTATTTTATTGTCAAATTTCTAAAGGGGAAAACAAGTTAGTGAAAAATTTTCTTAAGTGGTTCCTGAGTGACTCCTTTTGTATTCCTATATTTCATTTGCTGTGCTGTCAAGCTTTTGTTGAAAATTACATTTGTTCTCTTTTTTATAAATGTTTCTTTTGACTCTTGATCAAACCAAACGCTAACATTTTATACAGTATACTTTGGAAATTATTCCTGTATAAGAGCGGTCTACTAAGAAATTCTTTTGCTTTCCAGGCTGCTCTAAAGAGGCTGTTGGCCACCTCATTGCCAATTCTGAGAGGCAAATCTCACAGAGCCACTGAACACACGAGTACTAGACCAGAAATCCACACAAATTGTTCTGCTACTTGGTGTGTGGGTCAGACAAAAAAAGGAAATCATAGTGTTGTTCTATTCTGTGAAAGGCTCAGGGAAAATCTTAGCCTCTGGTGACCTTTAGTATTCATATGTCAACTTGACTGGATTAAGAAACACTTAGCAAGCCCAGCATGGTGGCACACACCTGTGACTGCAGCTTCTTGGAGGCTGAGGTAGAAGAATTGCAAGTTCAAGCCCATCTGTGTAACTTAGTGATTTAGCAACACCCTACATCAAAAGGAAAATTAAAAATTGGCTGTGATATAGTTTAGACTACTAAAGGTTCTGAGTTCAATTCCTAGTACTGGACATGAAAGGAAGCAAGGAAGGAGAATAATAAAGAGAAATGTGCTAGATGTTAATAAAGCATACTTCCAGGTATGTCTAGCTGAGCTATGGAGGAATTACTTTAAGGACAATGAATGGTCCTTTATCTCTTTCTATCTGGCACTGCCCCCCCCCCCAACTCTGATTTCTGGCTACCAAGAAGTGAGCAGCGTTACTTTGCCATGCCAAGCCAACATAAATTTCTTGCTTTGGAAACAGGTCACCTTGGGTGGAATCCCTTGAAACTGTGAACCAATTTAGGCCTACTACCCTCCTTTAAGTTGTGGTATTAGGTATTGCGTCTCAACAATGAGAAAACTGACTAAGACAGAAGAAATGGCACCACAGAGGCGAGGTTGTTGATGTGACTGACCTGACCATTTATGGAAGAAGTTTACAAAGGGTTACAGACACGGGTCAGAGAAGATTTAGGATGAGAGCCTGATGAGTGATTCTGACCAAAGCTCAGATCAGAATGATGATAAGAATGTGGGCAGTAAGGACAGGCTCAGAAGTTTCATGTGAGAATAAGAACTCCATTGGCAAATGGACCAGATTATACGTGTTACACTCTGTCAAAAGAAAGTTCCCACCTTTTATTTCATATTTGGATACTTTTCAGGAGACTGAGCACTTAAGGGTAGTGGAAAAATTGATCTGGCAAAGGAAATTTCAAGGCAACCTAACATTCAGGTGGCAGAATGGCTAGGTGCTTTTAGGCCCATTTGAGACTTAGAGGCAAAAAATAGGGCAAGTACATTTAAAAACTTAAATTTTGACCCAAAAGAAACCACGTATAAACTTGGAGCCGACATAGGTGTGGCTACTGAAATTAGCACCATTAAAAGGAAACCAAGTACTTTGCACAGAGAAAGGAAAATATGTGCTTGGGCATCTCAGAAATCAACAAAATTATACTTATTTCAGGTTCAAAGGTGCAAAAGTCTAAACTTTTTGAAGACAGTGACAAATTCCCTGCTGGAGAATAGCCTCTTAAAGAATTTGTTCGCTGGGATTTATTTTGCCGTGCTCGGTCACTCAGGTACCCAGAGGCCACTGGTGCCACAGTCAAAAGGTCACTGACAGCAGATCTGGCATCATCCACTCGATGCCAGTTTTTGCAAGCATGGAGAATGGAAGAGTGGTCAAGTCAGGGAGTTTTCTGCCATGATTTCAAAAGAAAGTCTGGGAGAAGAGACAGGTCATCATCTGAAGCTGTGGGGAAGAAGCCAGAAGTGCAATGGAAACCAAGGAAGTCAGAGATTCCGAGAGTGTGTAATGTCTGCAGAAGAAAATGATGGGCAATGAGTGGAGCCAGTCCAAGGGAGAGAGCTCATGTTGGCCATAACAAGCAAGAACCTAGTGGTAGCCTACCCAAACTCTCTGAACCTTGCATCTCACCACCATGTGCTCTGGATACTGGACAAGGAGATACAAGACTACTATTTGCTTTGCTGGGTTTTGGTCTTTCTTTGGTCTGACTCTTTCCTACACTCCTGGGATGTTTACCCTATGCCATTGTATTTTGAGATTATGTAACTTTTTTTAAAAATTTGACAGAGGTTCACAGATAAGAGTGTGCTTTGAGTCTCAGAGGAGACTCTGATTTGAACTTTTGAAAAATTCTGGAACTGTGAAGAATTTGGAAGAGGGAATTAGTGAATTTCTAGTTTTTGCATGATAGTTGTGTCACAGTAGGTATATTGCTACTGTTTTGATTAAGTACGGTATAAGGAGACATGGCTGGTTGCACCAAGAGGTGCATTGTTAGCGTTAGCCATTAAATTTTAACATGACTGTGTTAAGTAGCATGCAGAGGATATACTAACTGCTTTTGAGTATGTCTGGTGGATCATGAAGGCATAACCTTGAGTATAATATATTGTCCCTGGTCCTTTCCTCCCTCGTGATGTTTTTCTGCTTTGATTTTTGGTTGCTATGAAGTAAGCACCTTTGTTCTGCCAAACCTTCTCACCATGCTGTTTCTGTCTTGTCAACTGATTACCTCTCCTCCTGTAAGTTGTAGCTATCAGGTACTGTGCCTCACCCATGGGAAGAATGACCAATATATCTTTACAATGAGGGTTGTTATGTTTTCTTCATGAATCAGGGAAGGAAGAGGTCAAAAAGACGCGGAGTGTCTCAATTGTCAAGAAGCATAGACTCAATTGTATCAGATCTCAAAGGATGCTGCTTTTTTGCCTATATGGCTAGTTTAGGAGATTTAGATCATATAATTATACAGAATAAAATTTGCCATATTTTGTCTGAGCTAACAATCATTTAACTTTATTATTATTATTATTATTATTATTATTATTATTATTGTGAAATGTTGAAAGTAAGCTGTCTGCAAAGGTCAGTCCAGCTTTCAACGAACAAATATCATTAGATGCTGGAGAACTGAGTTTGAAATTTGGAGAAAAACTTTCTCAGGGGCCAAGTCCTCATCAAGAAAAATTTCAAAAACACATGCTGTAGGTGAGATTAAAAATACAATCGATCATTGAGATGGAAATTTGGCAAATTCCATGACAGAGAAGAATTCTCATTAAGAAAGCATGGGATGAGCACTACAAATGATTAATAAAAATCGTACTACATTAGGATTTTTTTTGGAGGTGCCATATTTTGAAACAGAACCTTGAGGAGACTCAGAATCAAAGATGTGTGTAAGAAAAAACTTATTTCATATGGTCTCAGGATTCAGTGAAACCTTACTTATGTAGGATTGTGCAACAATAACTTTTCACTTAAAAGAAATAAGTAAGTATTACTTAAGTTTATCTAGGTAATTTGGTTATTTACTCAGACTATTATATGGTGTGAGGCCTCTAGCAACTAAAACCAAACCTAAACAAACCTTCAATTAATGAAAATTCATCATGCTTCTATTTCTAGGGGAAAAACAGGTCAGTCATAAGAAAACATGCTGAGATCAAAGACTGAGTTTAAAAAAAAAACTTTTAGGATTCTCACTATGTTTCTCTAAATCATCAAAAAGGACTCCACTTTTATCTAATTACATTCATCCTCAGCTAACAAAGCTTCTAACACATTTTGAACAATTTTCAAGAAAGAAACAGAGTGATATTAACGAAGACCCTATTGGATACCAGTCACAGAAACCCAGCTGAAGTTGGCTCTGGAATTGAATTCCACAGCTGAATTTGGCTAGACAGAACTTACCTTCTGTCTTTTGTTTGAGCTCTGATGTATTTGACTTGACCTCCAGGTTTTGAGTTGCGACAAAAATCACCAGCAGCAGCCCTATAACTAGCTTCTCCTAGGTAGGAATACAGAGGAAAGAAAGCAGGAATAGGTACTTCTTTTTCAGAGGTCATATCAATAGCTCCAGGCTATCTCTAATTGATATTAACTGAGTCTCTGAGCCCGAAAGACTCTCTTTGTTTGCACAGACCTATGGCAGCAAATACTAAGTGTCACTAAAATCATTAATCACTCACCCATGAGCAGCTGACCATATGGATATTTATCCCTACTACTTTAGATAATACCTAGCTAGTAGCAGATACCAAATAAAAGTCTTCTTAAGTAGAGCAATGTTTTTTCACTAATTATAAAAATGATAAATCCGTTGGGGAAAAGTTTGAAGTTGAATTAGCAGCAGGAAACTCAGACAGAAATGAATTTAAGACTAGAGTTACGTGAAATCAGAATATTGTTTCTTAAATCGTTTTCCGTGGAACACTAAGTCCTAAAAGTTCTCGGTAGGGAAATGAGCTTGGGAAATGATGGTGCTACGTCCTCCACTTGCTGATTGACTAGAGTTATGACCGTATGAAAAACTCCGGGAATCCCATGAGTAATTAAGACTGCTTTACTTTATTAATGTTCTCCAATTTGCATGTTGAAAGATTTGCCATAGAATTCATTTGGGAAGAGAGTGGGCTGCAGTTTTACAAAGTAGGACTAAAGTAATGACTGTCAGAGCAGTTTGGTTAGGTCGGAAATGGTGGATTTTCAGACACATCGCACCATAGGAAGGTATTTTTGAATAATACATGCTCACAAAGAGTGTTGTGTTCAAATTAGCTATTAAGGAATGAAATATGACAAAAATTGTAAAAATTATAAAAGCTATATTCATAAGCAAGTAAAGAAGCCCATAGCATGCAATATATATGAAATAAGTTGTAAATCAAATGTCTATAATCTCATTGAAGTTTTAAGTACAAAAATCAATAAGTAGATATTTGTACATGGAGGGAAAATTCTGTAAAGTTGTCCCACAAAAAGATAACAAATGGAAGGTTGATTTTTATTTTCTTGTTTGAACCTCTGTATTTTTATTATGTGTGTCTCTGCATTCTTGTTTTCTGACCACGAGCATGTCCTATTTTCATAAAATGCAAAAAAATGATTAACATGCTATCTGTGTATGCACCGATTCCTCAAGATGGATGTAATTACTGTGTATCACAAACATATACTAATCAAAATAATAATTATGGGAGAAAAGAATTTGTTTCTGTCTAATTTGTTCTAACACTTACATGGTAATAAATGTTATTGTACTGCTTTTTGTGCCTTTCATTTCTTAATTTGAACATAAGTTGTTGTACTTTCGGCATCATGTACAATTTCAAACTCATATGCCTTTATTCTCTTCTCAAAAACAAAACTACTTCTAGGTGCTAGAGAAGTCGAAGATAGGCTTGTAGGCAGAGCACTTCAGAAAGTCCTCAGCTGATTCATATTTCAGCTGCCTCGGTACCAGATTTCAATGAAGCACATGAATCAGGACAACCTGACATTAACATCAGTCCAGTAGGGATGTCAAAAGTAGAAGGAGCAATTAGGAGCCAAAAAATAACAAAGTGGTGGGTTATCATCAAATCACGGCAAAGATTATAATAGCACTTGACACTAGCCACCTAATGAAGACAATTGAACGATTCAATAGCTTTTATTTCGGGAATGAACTGGTGGGCGTGGGGAAGGATCTTAACACGCAGGGGAAGGATGGACTCTCCGGCAGAAGACCCTGAAAGGGAGCTCTCTTCTAACTGCTGAATTGAGATGGTGCTGCCGTATTCAGGGCTCAGCCCAGGCCTGGGCTGTGCCGTTGCAGGTTGAAGACGCAGCAGGCAGGAAAAGCGAAGAGCGAGTGTTTACACCCAGGTTGTGAAATAAGGTCAGTCCGTCGTCATCCCCTTTAACAGAAGTCCTGCTTGGTCCTCTTTGTTGGTCTCACTTTTTTTCCTGTCTGATGTTACAGCTGAACAAAAAAGATTTACTTCCCAGACAGGAGAGATATAGTCTGATATTGGCACAGAAATTATTTTACAATCTTTCCAAAGGAAAAGCAAATGGCAAAGTTGTGGCAGGAGGCAGAACAGTGCAAGAAAGTATTGCTATGTTGGGATTGTCTCTTAGCAAATGTCTGAGAGCTGTCAATTGTACAAATACTGAAAACACTTTTCATTAATATTCCATTATAAAAATTTCAACCCCATAGTAAAATTGAAAGGAAAATATCATGAACATTCATCTACACATAAGGTGGATTCAAGAAACGTTTACACTTTGTCATGCCGACTTATTTACATGGGGATCCAACCTCTGTTTCCCTGAGCCACTTGAAAGTGGATTATAAGAATCATATCTCCTTTCTGGAGTGTTCCTTACTCATAGAAAATAAAAACAGATCCTTCCTATATAAACAAATGACTATTGTCGTAGCCAATAAAATAAAGACAAACCCTTCCTTTTCATGTCATCTTTTATCCTATAAAGATTTAATTACATCAATTATTTTTGCTTTAGAAATATATATTTAAAGATGGCTTTTTAAAAATCGGAACCCAATAGAAATTCTTAACGTGCACTTGGCTTTTATCCAATCTATAAATGGCCACTACATTTCTTCATGTAATGAATTTAAGTTTCTTGTGCTTTGAACAACTGTCTTATCCAATGTTCCACATTCATATTTATTACATTGTTTCTTCCTGAATTTTTAAACTCTTTCTTTCCATTATGTTTTCTGCCAGTTGTTTAAATATTTGATTAAGCTCATGTTAAATGTTTTTATATAACATTTCAGAAATGAGGTCGTATACTTTATATCATTTTAAGAATGTGATGTATGACTGCTCATTACTCTTTGCAACAGTAGTTTGATAACTTGAGGTAAGGATTATGTCTTAGTTACTTTTTACCAATAGGACATGATACCAGGCATCCACAACTTTGGAGAGGAAAGATTTATTTTCACTCACGATTTCATAGTCAGGCCATTCACACGTGGCAGCTGGAAATGGCAGAATAGGGCTGGAGCTGGAGAGACAGCTCCTCACGGCGTTTTAGGAGAGAAGAATAAGGGCAGAACCAGCCTATAGCCATCCAGGTAATGCTGCAAGCATCCATTCCTTCAGGCCAGGCCCCACCTCCCAACGGTACATAGTATCCATAAGTACATGAGATTTGGGGGGACGCTGCAGATCCAAATATACCTTAGGTATTTCAAAGGCTAGTTTCATAATTTATCACTGTGTGTACATCTGGTGCATCATATTCTTTGAAACTGAAGAATATAACAAACTGAAGAGTATATCCAAACTCTACAAGGTCCAGAACACAGGAAAAAATTAGCTGACATAACTATACACAGAAATAATAACCTGTACTCAATAACGAAGGAAATCATGGTGACCAACGCTGAGATGTCTAGTTCTCCGACAAGAATTTAAAAACAGCTAATATGATTATGTCCAAGAACATAAAAAAATATACTCATGGTAAATATATAATCTCAGCACAAGAGTAAAAGCTTAAAAAAACAAATCTGGAGGATTTTTTAAAAAACTTACCACGAAATTGTAATAACCAAGAGAGAGGGGTCCATTCTTTCACTCAAGGTATCTGAATTCTTGATCTAGTCTTCTACTTACCTGCTAATAATTCCAACTGAAATCTTACCCTCTACCTAAATATTATTCTGGCATATCTGTAGTTCTTGGATCTTATTATTCAAATTTCAATCTCTTTGCTTATTCCGTTAGAGAAGTTCAGTTCTCTTTTCCAGCACATATCATTCTGTTTTATCCATTGGTGTCATTTTCCATCTCACTAAAGACAGGCCTTCATAACTTTTGTTTCTTATATCTGCAGATCTGGTACAGAGTAGACGTGAAGTAAATAATTCAGCTTTTTTAAGACAAAGAGGAAAGGTGGGAAGGAACAGAGAAAAAGAAGGCAAAGGGAAGGAAGAAGGGATGGAAGGGTGAGAAAAGGAAAGGGAGAACAATGAGGGGGAAAGGAAGAAAAGAAAGCAGAAAGCCATATTTTAACTCAAATAAGTCAGTTCTTTTAAAACTACTTGTAGGGAGCTGGAGGAATGGCACAGCAGTTAAAACGCTTGCCTTGAAAGTGGAAGGTCCTGAGATTGATTCCACAGCACCACGTAAAACTGGGCAGTGGTGGCACATGCCTGTAATCCCGGCAATCAGTAGGCAGGCAGATTGTCCTGAGTCCAAGTCCAGCTTGGCTACACCAGTGAGTTCAGGACTAGTCTGGGCCATAGAGCAAGATATATATCTCCTGTGGAAACAGTAGAAGCTACTAAGGAGGCTTGTTCATACAGATCCAGGTTTCTTGACATATAATTCTCATGCATATCATGCATATAACCACATAGCTTCACAGCTAACATTTAACTGAAGTAAACTTAAGGGCATCTAAGTGTCATCTATTCACACCAATCTGAGTTACTAAAGGATTAACTAATACATATAATTAAAATTTATTTCTCCAAATCTGGAAACAGCTTCTTAAGGGTAAAATGCAGTTTATGCAGCCCACGAAGGTCTGGAACGGGGCACCATGCTTCCGAGTTCATGTCCCTCTAAAGATGCTCTCAACGACTGATGCTAAGAGGCACTGGTTTTATTCAGGCTTCATTCCACAAAGTGAGATTGCACCTTGTGAGTCATTTCTCCAAGCATAGCTTTTTCAATTTCAGGGTCTTGTATCTATTTGGGTTTTTTCTTGGGGGGGGGGCAATACTAGGGTTTGAATCCAGGACCCTTCACACCAAATTGTATCCCCATCCCTTTTTAGATGTTCTTGTTTTGATAGAGGGTGTTACTAACTCGCTGAGGCTGGGCTTAATTGTCCTGCCTCAGCCTCATGGAGTGCTGGGCCTAAGGTGTGTGCCACCACAAACCAATTAATGTGTAATTATTGATATACTTATTTTAAAGTATAGTGGGATTGTTTGGGAGGAATTATACTTCAATCGCAAGTCAAAGTGAGGGCATTATTGATTATTTAATAATTTACTTCCATCCCTGAGAAGGCACGTTTAGAATCAGTGGAGAACAACCCCTCGTGCCTTGGGATCTACTTACACATTGATTCTTTTGGTACAGAGCCGTTCTATATATCTGCGATTTATTGCACAAATACTGTGAAGAACATTGTGCCGGGTGCTGGCTTTCCAGTGCTAAATCCAGACTTACTCAGAAAGACACAACAAGGAGCCCTGAGACAAGTAATTCTTCACGCCAACTTCATGTAGCAAGGGCTAGCGTGGGGCAGCTCTGTGTGTAGACCCTTCCTTCTTAAGGCTGGTTCAATTTACAGTTTTATTACATTACCCCAATATGTGAAAGAACTGCCGTTCATCAGAAAATATAATTTATGTGTGTGTTTATTGTCAGTGTTGGGGCTCGAACCCATGGCCCTAGCACTGATGTATATCCTCAGGCTCTTTTTAGCTTTTATTTTCTGACAGCGTTTTGCTAAGTGGCTGCTATGGTTCGGGTGTGGAATGTAACCCCCAAAGCCTCATATATTTGAATGCTGTGTTGGAGAGATGGGAGCATATGCTGTTAAGAGGTGGGGCCTGATCAGAAAAGGCAGAACTTTTGAGAGCTCTCCATACTGCTTTCTAAAATGGTTGTACGAATTTACACTCCCACCAGCAGTGCAGCAGGGTTCCTTTCTCCCCACAGCCTCGCCAGCACCGATTACTATTTGACTCGTTGATATAGGCCATTCTCTCTGGAGTGAGATGGTATCTTAGCGTTGTTTTGATTTGCATTTCTCTTATGGCTAGAGATGTTGAACATCTTTTCATGTATCTATTGGCCATTTGAACTTCTTCGTGAATGAACTGCCTCTTCATTTCATTTGTCCACTTTTCAATAGGATCCTTTATTTTGGTAGGCTTACTTTTCTTAGGCTCCCTGTATATTCTAGTTATGAGCTTCCTATCTGAGATGTTCGTGGTGAATATTTTTTCCCAGCCTATTGGCTCTCTTTTTACAATGTTGATAGTTTTCTTTGCTGTGCAGAAACTTTTTAATTTGACAAGATCCCATTTGTTAATCATGGGGATAATTTCTTTTGCTCTTGGTGTCTTGTCAAGAAAGTCTTTGCCTACCCCTATGTCTTTCAGATATTTGCCTAATTTGTCTTCTAGGAGGTTTAGTGTTTCACTTTTAATGTCTAGGTCTTTGATCCATTTTAGTTTGATTTTGGTGCATGGTGATAGGTGTGTGACTAGATTCATTCTTCTGCATGTGGATGTCCAGTTTTCCCAGCACCATTTGTTGAACAGGCTGTCTTTTTTCCATTGTATGAATTTAACCCCTTTTTTGAAGATTAAGTAATTGAGGGTATTTGGGTTTATCTCTGCATCTTCAGTTCTGTTCCACTGGTCTATTTGTCTGTTTTTGTGCCAGTACCAAATTGTTTTTACAACTATTGCTTTATAGTGCAGGTCTTGTTGCTCAGGATTGCTTTGGGTATTCTTGGTCTCTTTTGGTTCCATATGAACTTAAGAATTGTTTCAAGTTCGTTGAAGAAACTTGTAGGTATTTTGATAGGAATTCTATTGAATCTATATATCAGTTTAGGTAGTATAGTCATTTTGACTATATTTATTTTGCCTATCCAAGAGCAAGGGATTCCTAGAAATAAATACCCCTTCAATCCAGCAACACCCCTCCTGGGAATATGTCCAAAAGAGGCCAAAACAACACATAACAGAGATATATGTATACCCATGTTCATAGTAGCACCACTAACAATAGCTAAAATATGGAAGTCACCAAAATACCCATCAACAGACCAATGGATACACAAACTGTGGTATTTATACACAGTGGAATACTATACATCTGTAAAGTCCAATAGCATGGAGGCTTTTACAGGCAAATGGAAGAAACTTGAGAACATTGTGCTTAGTGAAGTGAGTCAGAAGCAGAAGGTGAAACATCGAATGGTCTCTCTGATATGAGAGACACAGATCACAACTCCTATGGAGCTTAAAATGAAAAACAAAGTGAACCGGGAGCGTAGGGCAGGAGGGGTGGGTAGGGGGAGGGACAGAAGGAGAGAAGGAAAGTCCTAGTCACCTTGACAAGATACATAGGTGCACAAAACGCTAAACTTCATTGTGAACCTTAAATTTTGCACTTATACATATCAATAAAAAGGGGGTTGGGGGGCAGAACTCTCAGGCTCTCCCCAGGAGGGGCCGAACACTGCGGCCGGATCTGGACGGGCGCACCTAGCTCTGTCCCTCCTCCCTCACTCAGCTTCCTGTCCACCATGCTATGTGCCACTATTCTCCTGACATGCTTCTGCCACTGCTGGCTGCCCATGAATGAACTGAGACTTTCTGATACTCTGAGGTAAAGTAACTGTACTCAAGGCTGGAGTAATAATAAGGTGGTTAAAGCACTTATCTAGCAAGTAGAAGGCCCTCCGTTCGATTCCCCAGCACCACATAAGCAGGACATGGTAGTGAATGCCTGGAATCCCAGCATTTGGGTAGCTGAGAAAGGAGGATTGCTGTGAGTTAGAGGCCAGCCTAGGTTACATAGTGAGTTTAGGGCCACCTTGGGCTACAGACTGAGACTCTATCTCAAAAAATAAAATAAATCTTTTCTAAGTTGTGAATGTCAGGTAATCTGTCCTAGCAACAAAGAAAAAAAAAAAAAAAAACAAGTAACTAAGACAGTTGCTAAGTTGTTTGGGCTGGGCTAGAACTTATGACCCTCCTGCCTCAGCTTCCCAGAGTGCAACACTATGCCCAGCTCATGCTTTGAATTTTAAGTAGGATATTTTCATATGGTAGCAATATTCTTTATAATCCTGTCTTGTGATGCTGAGTAACAGCAGCAGCCACAGTTCCCACTCAATCACCAATCACAAGGGGAAGCCCCCAGGACCTACAGCATGCTGAGTTGGAGTCCAGGAGCTGAGATGTATCGACAGATTTCTCACTTGAGTTGTCTTCAACTTAAAATAAATTTCAGCAGAGATTGAAGAAGCACTCTATGAAAGTAACTGAGAGAAGTTGTCTAAGCTGAATATATAGCATCCTGACCGACCTCCATACTGACAAGAGTGATCCAGTCAACAATAGTTCTGTTGTAAATGAGGTCTTTATTTCACAACTTCTTCCCTTTTGTTGAAGCTCCCTCAATCCTGTCACTTTTGGCTAATAGCTGTATTGCATATATATATAAAGAAAGACAGGTAATTATTGTGTCACCTGTCATCCCCAACTTTACCAATCAACCTGCACCGGCAACTACATAGCCTGCCCTGAACAGGTGTCTGGACCTGTCTCCCGGTTTGTCCTCCAAGACCTCGCTTTCTTTCTCTTCAGCAACATCAATCAAATCATCTTCCAGAGATCCTTACCCAGGACTGTCAACTACGTATTAATATTAGCCCATTTGTGCACAAAAATATCCCATCAACTTCACATTCATGTGTCAAAGCAATACCCATCACGCTCCATGTCTGTCTGGGATATGAAAACTTTTGTAGTTTTCATTTTATTTTGCTTAACCAAATCTCCAAAAAGATTAACTAACCAAGCTCAATGCCTTCTCTTCCCTGCTTCCCATTCTCTTGTCAACCCATTTTAGTTGGTTCTTCTCCCCATCACAAAACTATAATGATACCTTTCACACCAAAGTCACAAAGTCATAGAAAATTTTACCTTCCCCGAATCCGTCTGCTTGACTTCTTGGTAGCAGATGGCAGGCTCGCCTCTCCTTCCCTCTACAGTCTTCTCTCTCACCACATTTGGCTAGTCTAGCCCACATCTTCTTCCTCTCCACCAGACACTCTGTTTCATTTTCCTGTGTTGCCTCCTTCTTCTGCACCATATCTCTAAAGATAGGAATATCTAAGTTTGGGCCACAGTGTTTTCTGTCTCTTCTACATTTTAGCCCAAAGTGACTTCATTAAATTCTGTGAATGTAAATGCCATTGGTGACTCTCTATATCACACCAGCTCACCTCCCTATGTGCCTGACCCTTGTGCCCAACCTATCCCCTTAATCTTCCTGTGAGTGTTTATTCATGTGTGGTAGACAGATTTTTCTCCAGTCCCATCAACACAAGTGACACTGGGCTGAAGATACGTACTTTGGACATGTTTGTATCTGGGATGTATATTTGAGACCAGGATTGCTGGACCATGTGATACACACATGTAAATGGAACACAAGAGCAAGCGCTCTCCAGAATGGCTACAGGTGTACCTTTTCCATGCATGAGGTGCTAAAGCCTGGATGCATATTAGAATTCCATGGGGAGGATTTTAAAAGTCCAGTCACCTACGCTGTAACCTAAACTGATAAAACCAGAATCTCTGGGGGTCATATTAGGGGAGTAGTAGTTGTTGTAGCTTCCCAGTTCATCCCAACCTACAAACAAAGTTGAGAAACATAAGGTTGACCGTCTACTTCTATGGTCTTACCCACACTTAGCTTTCTCCAACCTTCAAATTTATCCAATACATGAAGTGTTGGGTGTTGCACCATTATTTTAATCTGAATTTCTATAGGTTACTATTCACAATAAAATAAATCCATTTTCTCAATACTGTCTTCTAAATAATTTGACCTTTCCCATTGATCTGTGTCCTATTGATTGTCAAGCTAATTGAATCCCAAACCCAGTAAATCTGTTCACTTACCCTTATCGCACAAGCATACATTTCTCAAAATGATAACAGGACCTATGTGTCTTAACTGGTAAAGTAGGGGACACACAAAATATCTGTTATGTGCGTGTGATGTATATACTTGCCTGTACACACATGCAAACAACTTGCTGTCGAGGTGGCAATCTTGTGATGACCTTTTATTTTGGAGGAAGAAGAGCCCTGTACTGAAGGGCTCAGAATTTGGTCAGACAGACTTGGATATGAGTTCTGGCATTGCTGTCTGTTAGCCCTGCAACCTTGGGCAACGTGCCAAATCTCTGCCTGAGCCACTGTCTCCTCGCTGATAGAATGATGATAACAACTCAGGCTACATATGTTTGTTGGGAAGCTCAAGTGGGGAACAGAGATAAGTATGAAACGCAGTGCCTGACACATTATCAACGTTCAGTAGATGGTGGGTTTTGTCATTATTATTCTTCCTGCAGCTGGCCACGTGAGGTGCTGCATGATTCTATGGCCCGAAGTCTTTGTACATTCAATGGTTGACACAGACTGAATCTCTTCTTTTGAAAGAGGAATAATGTATGCCTGTCTTGCAGGTCCCCTCACAGCTCACATTGGTCTACAGTAGGTTGACATTACACTCAGGTAATGACACCCTTAGATTGTTACAACGGAATGACAACTGTACAACTTGAATGTCTTCGATGTATAAGCACAAATTACCTTGAAAAAACAAGAGTGTTCATAATACTTGGAGTTCAGAGAGACATTATCCATCTTGGGAAATGACTCCTCAAGCACCCCAAGCTGGCTGGAGACTCTCAGTTATTGTGGGAGACCTTCCAAGACAGGGAATTCCCAGACCTGGCTGACCAATACATCAACTCAAATGTGCTTCTGCTGTCCAGGTCTTCTCATCTTAAAGAAGCTAGAAATCTAATTTTAAAAAAATATTAAATATCTGCATGTGACAAAAATCTCTCCATGATTGTGTGAGCCAACCAAGACGTAACAGAGGTCCGAGTAGGTACCTCACACCTCTCTCTTTTCTTCAGTTATATCCTAGTCCTACCAAACTATTAAGAGAAAAAGAAATCACTGGGCCATGCAATTTTATTTTAGCTTTCATTGTATATTGGGTCTAATCCCGGTTTTCTGTGTTTCAGGGTCCTGTTCATTTTCTTGTCATTGTGCCTCGCGTGTTTCATTACCACATCTGTTCTATGACTTGTTTTCCTATTAATCGAGAGTTCTTTAAAGACCGGGACTGCAACCAGATCATATCAGCTATGATAGTGTCTGACACATTTTAGGTTCTTAAAAAGTTCTTGTGAAATAAATGAATAAGCCTAAAAATATCCTTAAAATTATTTCGGGAGTTACTTAAGAAATATCTATTTGGAGGGTGAGAAAAAGGAGCGAAAGGGAATGTGATGAGCTATGCACAAATGTTTATGCACAAAATTTTTGTTTAATGTAACCACCGTGTATTGCAAATATGCATTAATAAACAAAAGGTGGAAGAAATATTCATTTGCAAACCAGGCCAATGTCTTTTGCTAAATAATTGCCAAAGAAACTAGCTTGTTAATTATATGTTAAATTTATATAACAACTCACATGAAGAATTTACATAAAAAACTTTAAAGACTGTAGGAGAAATGTATCTCTTAAAAAATATATCCCTGCAGATAGAAGTTAAATACTTTCTCTTTAATCCAAAAGGAACCATAAAACCTTTTTTCCTTGGCTGCCAGTGAGCTCAAAGGTATGTTTAGTCCTCAATTACAACAATTAACTCCTTGCCAAAGCTAGATCTCTCCTTATTCTTCTCTTTTCCCCCACATTTTTCATTTTGTTTTAATTGTTCTGTTAGCTTGTTAGTCGCGTCACTTAAGTAAAATATTTTATGGAAGCAGGCAACATAGAAATCATTAGAAAACAATTACGAAGTAAAATATACAGCAATTTGCTTTAGGACAAATACACTCCAGAGGCCTCATTCGCTTGCAATCAGCATCCAGCAGGTTTCAGCACCCATTCGCCACCTGTTCCACAGTCTTAGCTCTGAACTCCAGAGCACAGTCTGGCACGTGTGTCTGCAACCGGGGATGGGGTTGGGGGGGTGGGGGGGAGGGTGTTGTGTTTTTCCAGTGAGCTAGGATTTGGGGTCCTGGAGACCACTAAGAAAGGGACAGCACACAGAACTGCCTACATGAAGGTGGCCATCTCACCTAGGACGATTTAACAAGAGATAATCAACAAGGAATCATGTTTGGTATGCTAGCTTGCTGTAACCGAGTGCCACAAATTGGGTGGTTTGAAATAACAGAAATTTATTGTCTTGCAATTCCAGAGACCAGAAGTCAAGATTGAGGTGTCAGCAGAGCCATTCTCTCTCTCTCTCTCTCTCTCTCTCTCTCTCTCTCTCTCTCTCTCTCTCTCTCTCTCTCTCTCCCTCCCTCCCTCTCTGAAGACTCTGGGGAAAACTCTGCCCCTTGCGTTTCTCACAGTTTCTAGTGTTTCTGGCAATTCTTGTCTTCCTTTTGTTACCATATACATCACACAAAGCTTTGTGTCCATAGTCCTAATGGTATTCTCCAGGTGTCTGTGTCTGTGTCTTTGTGTCTCTTCTCACCCTCCAAGGACACCAGTCATATTGGATTAACGGCCTGACCTACCCAGCACGACCCCATTTCAACTTACGTATTAATTACCTCTGGGAAGACTCCGTTTCCAAAGGTTACGGTCTCCGGTGCCAGGGATTAGTACCTCGGCTATCTCTGTGGAGGACACAGTCCAATCCATACCTGCGGCATACTGAATATTATTGAAAGCGCTTAGAGAGGAAGCCGGGCCTCAGCAGGAAGCCTTTCTAGCCAGTCTCCGCCATTTTTTTTCTGCCGCTAACAATGTGTGTGCAAATATACAGCAACCTTCAAATTACACTCGTAACTATCAGCCTGTCTGCCGTTTATGTGGATTTGAAACAAGACTTTCCTTATCTCTCTTTCCTAATGGAATTTTTAAAAAGTAGTTGTTAGTTTTCTTTTAGGAATAAAAATGTCCCCTTTCTTTTTACAAAGTTTTGTCATAATCATCTCTATTCTCCTGGCTGACCAGCTAAAACTGACCCTTCCGTTGTACTTCCCTTTCTATGCCGTGTCCAGTGAGTAAAGAATTTGGAAAATTTCCTACTTTCCTCCCTCAAAGGCTATAGAGAAATGACAGCATGATTAACTTTTACGGTTTGGGGTATTTCAGCTAATTTCAATTGTAAAAAGCTTGTTCAAATATGCATTTTTAGACATAATCACAGTTGTCATCAATTAACATTTTGTTGAGAGTTGTGTGATATTTTCCTAGGCAACAATTGAGCAAATTATGACAGATGCTATTTTTTACACAAAATACCAGTTGATGTAGATTCACAAATTTGTGACCTGAAGAATATTTTGAGACTAATAAGGCAAGAAAGACATTTACCTCATTAGATGAAAATCAGGAGTTAAGATACAGTGAAACTAAATAACTTCAATTCCGATTTTTAAATTTGTCTCATCTTGAGTCAATAAGGAATGGGTAGGCCAGGTTCCTATTCCCTTACACATGAATTTTTAGCAACCTCCTCTTAATCTTTTTTATTCTTTCAGTTCCACTCCAGAGTAACATTACAGCACCGCTATCTCATATGTGAGTTGTGATTTACAGCTCATCAAGCTCCCCACATCCTCTTTTTATTTACATATCACTTCCGTTTCCCCTTCCTGCCTTCTTATCCTCTCTCTCCCTTTCCTTTTCTATAATGTCCATCTTCTTACTTCTCCTGTATCTTCCATAGCTTTTATAGATTGGTCTTCTTATTAGAGAAACCATCTAATATTTAACTTTTTGGGTCTGATTCATTTCACTGAGCATAATGGTCTCAAGGTGCATGTGTTTACCTACAAATGAGCCAAATTTGTTATTCTTAATGGCAGCATAATGCTCCATTGTGTATATATACCACATCTTCTTTATCCAGTCATCTGCACTTCAGCAAATTGGCTTCTTCCAAGATTTGGCTATTACAAATTGTGCCGCTATATTCATGGGTATGAATGTGTCACCATAGTATGACGACTTTAACTCCTTTGGAAAGGTACCCAGAAGGGGTGTAGCTGGGTCAAGTGGAAAGTTAATGTTCAGTTTTCTGGGGAACCTCCACATTCCTTTCCATAGTGGTTGCACCAGTTTGCAGTCCACCACCAATGTAGGATTCCTCTTTCCCTCACAGCCTCACCAGCATTTGCTGTTTTTCGGGTTCTTAATAACAGCCATTCTTACTGGAGTTAGATGGAATCTCAGCATTGTTTTAATTTGCATTTCTCTCATAGCTAAAGATGTTGAGCATTTCTTCAAATACTTATTGGTCATTTGGACCTCTTCTTAGAATTGTTCATTCATTTCAGATTCCCATTTTTGATTGGGTCCTTTATTTTAGAAGATATGCATTTTTCAATTCTTTGTATACTCTTGATAATAGTCCTCTGTCTGAGGAGTAGCTGGTGAATATTTTAATATTTTCCCCATTCTGTACGAATCACTCTGCATCTTTATCTTTTTTGTCATTACTCAATGTAAATGAGTTAGGTGTCTAGTACTGGCCAATGCTGGTCATCTGATGCAGGCCACAGGCTCTACTAAACCTGGGATGGAAGGAAATTGGTGGGATTTAGTTTCCACTGCTTTCCTTCACCTCTTCATTCCACTGCCATCCTATTTCTACCCCTCTCAAAATTTGCAAAGTTGTGTATTTCTTCTCTTATCAGATCCTATCCTTGGCATCTAAACCTTCATAACATTTCTACCCCATAAAGCAACAATTTTCCCTGGTCTTCATTGCCTTCTTCATTTCTTCTCTGCCATCCCCCAAAAAATCTATTTAGAAAGACGTAATTTTTCTCTTCTCCCCCAGTTGAGTCTTCTTTGCAGGCACTTTAGAATCTTAGTTCCCAATGATGCCTTCCATGACCACTGTAGCCCACACTAGTAACTCCATTCTTGGCACTGATGTAATATTAGCACTTAACTTATATGTCAGATTATTTAACATTGTGCCTCTATTATTGTCACTTACATGTCGATTATCAAAGTGAATTTTATTCCTCTCACCAGAGCTTAACAGCTTTGAAGTACTTTGTCTTATATTTCTTTTCTGTTTTGCACATTTACACACATATGTTGATGAATGGTATTTCATTGATAATTGATATTTCCAAATTTTGTACATTTTGGCTCCAAAATGTAGGTGGATACCATATAAAAGAAAAAAATCTAATGAGATATCATAGTCTTGTCATGACTTTAAATTACTATCTATATATTTCACTAGGCTCTTTAAAATCCTGAAGTAACCTTTTAGGAGCAAGCACTATGCACTCACGTGTTTGTGACTCTGTATTCTAAATCTCATCTAAGAAAGAAAAAATAGATTATTGTACCATCAAAGACATCGTTTTCGACAATTTTACATTAAAGAGAATTGTCACCTATGAGCCTCCTCCTTTATCTGAGCAAGCATTTTCTGGAATCATTAACTTTTAAAGGGCTGTATTTACCTTAGCTCCAAGAAGCTCTGAGTTCTGTCTATTTTCAGTGAGCTCTTCATGCTGGTCTATCAGCTTGTCCTAGGTGAGCTAGAAGACTCCACAGAGGCAGAAAGTCGAGACCGCCCTTGTTTGGATGCATTTGAGGAGTGGAATGGGGACCAAAAATCTTTGAAGTGGAGTGACCTTAACTACATAGAAGTCCTTTAGGCACCAAAGGGAAAAAAATAAGTTAATTCCTACCCAAAGCTTCATTAAGCAGGTTACTTTATAAGATAGGCTAATAAAAGTACAGTGATCCCATTAGCTTCAGGAGAACTCTGTGAGGCAATGCCTCAGATAGAGCTGTTGGTCCTGCTTCATCAGTAAAGCATCTTCGATGCCAAGTTAAATGGGACTTCCGTCCCTCGCTCTGACTGGTGCTTTGGAAATTTTAGAACATTAACCAATGGCTGACTAGCTTTATGGGATTTATGCAACACTGCAACCACGGAATCAAGATTTAGCCTCTGAATGTGTGGAAGGTCCACAGTAAACGAAAGTTTCCTCCTTCCTCAGCTCTGACAGATTTAAGGGTTTGGTCTGTAGATGCTAACATTTGGAAACTCATGCTGCAGTGAATGATTCACTTGCAAAGGAAGGAACTCACGTCCAGATATCATAATGTGGTCTCTGAAAGTTTCCTGTAATGCTTATTTGATTTGCTGTTTCCTTTATTTTCCAAGTGAGGTCTGGTTTGCATACGGTGAAAAGTGTAATACGATTAGTTTGACGAATGCCTAGAATGAAGATCTGGAATTCACAAAGTTTCCTTTTGACCTTGCTGATTCACACACTGTCCCTCCACATGTTGCCTAGATACTGGGTGGAGGAGTTTCAAGCTTCCGAGGTGTGTTTGTTCATCCACAACGTGGAAACATCAGAGTGCTTCAGCAAATAAATTCATCAAGAAAATTTCTGAAGCACGCACTGTAAATTTATTTGGGGATTTGAGAAAAGCCTACTACAGGTGTGATACCAGCCTACATGAGTATAACTGTTTTTCTGAGACTACCAGCCAGATAAATGACTATAGAAATGGAAATCGCTTGTTATTTGTCATAACACCTCAGAGCCTCTGAACACGTGGTGATCGTGCTGCTGACTTATATTTCGGCCACCTGTATACCACAAAGAGCCCATTTTCAGTAAGTCAACATGCTATACGAAGTTCTAGTTTTTGACTTATAGTCAGTGCCTTATTTTACACGTGGTGTTACCAGGATGGTCTGTTGGTGAAAAGTACAAATGCTTATAGGTCTACTGATCAGAGACCTTAAAGATCAAAAGCACACACATACTCAGACATAAAATATCACGCTTTTTAAGAGCTAATGTGAGCATTAGCTTGCACCATTGTACTTAATTTAGCGAAGATCTCTACAAAGGCCATAAAAGAGTCGCTGTTTTAAAAGATATCACTATTGTGATTAAACAAGAAAGAAAGAGAAAGAAGCTAACCCCATTCCCAGATCCCCGCAGTGCACAGGAAATCAAAAGAAATAAAATTAACACCATTGAACCACAGAACCCACAAATGCGATTCAGGCAGGTATTGTCAAATATTTGAAAGACTGTCATGTGAAACAGGAGTTAATTAGACTTACTCTGATAACTCCACGGGACAGTGCAAAGAACAATAAAATGCAGTTCTAGACAGGAAGCTAATCTTTTGCCTCGATAGAGGAAATTTTCTACACTTTAGAATTCTTTGTAAACAGGTTGGCTTTGCTAAATAGGACACTCCTAGTTTCTAGAAGTGCCTGTATAATCTGGAATCATTTGGATGGAATTGTAGCTCCAGTGAAAAGATGAACTTAAGTGACCTCTAAATTCATTCCAACACCAAGATTAAGTGACTGAATTTAGTTGATGGGAAGATATTCCAACACCAAGATTAAGTGACTCTGAATTTAGTTGATGGGAAGATATCATCGCGTCCAAATCAGCTTACTTGTTTGTCAAATTTTCTGACAGGAAAGGAAGACGTTTACTCTCATTTCCAGCTGTCTTCTGTTTTCCCTCCAATAGGGGTAAAATAAATTTTAGAAGAGCTCTTCAGTATTTTCTGTGATACGATTACCTCGGGCAGTCTTTCAAGTATAATGAAAATTCTGTTGGCATTCCTTCCAATACAGATAAGACTTGCAGCATGTGACCCTCCTAAAGCATCAGATGTTGGCTAGTTATCTAATCGAGACTGCTAACAGTCTGAGTTAATGTAACCCATGATATTGAAACCAAGACTAATTCTCTGTAATCACTGCTGCACTTAAGCTATGAGGCTACCAGGATTCCAGAGCAAGTTTGTGCCCTCTCAAGAAAAGCAAGCAAGCTAAGGAAATCATGTCAGGATTTAGCTATTTACCCTATAGAGATGCCTGCTCTAACAAAGCAGTCTGGATTTCATTTTGAAATAAACATTACAAATGTGTGTTGCAAAACTAGGCAAAGGCTCACTTTCTATCAACTGAGTAAAACAGAGCTGAAAAAAGAAAGAAAAAAAGACGACTACTGCTGCCTTCCAAGAGTCTGTGAGAATAATAACTCACATTATCAGAAAGTGCAGTACAAAATTACTCGTGCAAAGAACAAGTAAAGACTTCTTGCTTTCCTTGTTGGCTTCTTGCAATGAATTTAAGATCAAGATCTTGGAAGGAATTACATTCCATCTTAGGCAGAATTGACAGAAACACATTTTCAATTACCAGCAGGTGACAATAGAACAACAATGTTTGTGGGTTTTTTTAAACAAGGTTATTTCTTGCTTTACAAAGGTGACTATTTATAAATGACTGAACAAGATCTCTAACAAATAATAGTACACTTCCAAAAAATAAAAATGCTGTAGCTAATCCATTTGGTTTATACTTTCCTGGTTTCTTAGAAGTCCAATGGCAGAAAAAAATCACTTCAAGAGAATGCTTTGACTTAAAAAATGTAAAAACGATGTATTCAAAACAGATCCAAGGACATCTATTAAAATCGACAAGATCATTATTCATTTCCATTAAAGGAAGCAGAGTCTATGATTCCACTTTGAGTTTTGTTGTTTTTGCCTTAGTTATACTTTTCAGGACACATTTAAATATTTGCAGATGGATGAGTGAAGGAGTATAAACAAAATAATAAATAAAATTGTATAAATGAGTGATGCAAATTCTCCCAGAAGGCCTCACTTCAAACCCTATAGTTTTACTTTTACATTATTATCCTCTGATATTCTAAAAAGATCCCAAAATACTAAGGGTTTTTTGGGGGGTAACTAATCAAAAAGTGTCTTTTTCTCAAGTCAGTCTATACCTTGGAGTTATATTGGTATTTACTCCTATTTACTTTTTTGTAGATTGGGGTTTTAGTGAAGTTATTTTTAAGTTACAAGCAGTCTCCCTGGAAAAGGATTTCAATTGGTTTCACATTATCCCTCTGAAATACCGATACAAAAATCATCCTGGTTTCTTCTCGGAATATTTTTCCTAAGAGCTCCCAACTGTTTGGAGCATTTTTGAGACATGAGATAATCTTCACGTAGTTAACTTAGATTATCTTCTATCTAGCTGAAGGATTTAACAATGCCAAATTATCTCACCACCTTTTTCCTCCCTGATTCCATTAACCTTAGTATTTCAGAGCAATCTAATTTTGGATAAATTGCTTTCCTGTGTTTTGGCTGCTAGCTTTTGACAAACGTGTTTCAAGTTTCACTCAGAGGCTAATTTTTCTTATTTTAACCACTGAATGCTTTACAAATTATGCTAGCAAGATGTCTTTTATTTCTCAAGTTTTAGTTACTGAGAAATTATAATTTTCTAAAGCTAAAGAAAGCTTGCAAACTTGATACTGAGCTAAATATCGTTGATTAAATTTTAAGAGTCTATTATTAGGAAAACTTGTTTCAAGTCATCTTGTAATACTCTGGAAATACATTGGTGAGAATGGACAGTCATTCTAAATAGCTTTTTGTTTGTTTACAAAGTTAACTGACTCTATTTTAGAAATTTCCAGCTAAGCCATTTTGAGTGTGAAAGAGGCCTCTCTCTCTCTCTCTCTCTCTCTCTCTCTCTCTCTCTCTCTCTCTCTCTCTCTCTTTCTGTTATGGTTTATTCAACCTCTTGCCTGTCATTTTTTGATAATGTCCACACAGAGTGGTAAAAACAAATCAGATAATTTTTGCATAGAGCTCTTTGTCCAGCATCAGTGCAATATGAAAGGTCTCAAGAATAGCAACAACTGCTGAAGAACAGGTGTAAATACTGTAGAGTCCATTCCAGGCAAATGAGAATACTTGCTTTAAGCACAAATAATGTTGGAGGTTTAGAGAGACATTTGGGACCCATAGGTAGTTCACTTTGCATAACATGAAGTGGGATTAGAAAAAAAAATGAATATGACTAAAGGAAAACCAGTACTCATCATTAAGAATATGAGAACTTAGAAGGAAAAGTATGAGTTACTTCCATTAAGAGTATGAGGAATGCTGATAAGAATTCAGCCCTACATAGACAGATCTCAAAAAACTCTCTACTCATCATCTGAGGCCTACTATCGTCTTAGCATTCTTTGTTTTCCTTCTGAGATAAAGTCATTACGGTAAGAAGAGATCTTCAAAGTAATTTGTATTTCTATACAACAAAATCAAATTTTTAAATGCTTTAGTATATCAATGTATATGCGCCATTTAAGAGTATTAAAAAGATACATTTAAGACACCTAGAAATAGTACACCAAAATGAATGATGGATTGTTTATTCACACAATCTCATTATTCCTCACACCCTAGAGAGATTTTTGTCTGTTTTTCTTAATATCTTGCTTTGCTATCTGCTAGGAAGATCTATACAATACCAGGAGACAGTATTTTATCCACAACAAGTTTCAGGTCAGGTGTTATTAATGACATAAAGCTCTTGAAAGTCCACATTTGTTTGCAACTATAGGATTGTTTTGCTTTACTCACCCAAAGATAGAGGTTTTTTTAAAGCTTTAGTTCAGTTATCCTCAGTACAAAAACTAGAAAAACACAAATACCTATATTTATATTTTATAGGTTACTAGAGCTAATTTCAAAAGACTTGCTTCACTTTGATCTGCTCTAAGAATTTAGTTGCTCATTAAAAAAGTCTGAATGTAATAACACTTTTTCTCTTTTGTCACATTCTGAATTGCTTAGACGTTATTTTGTAAAGATAACACTTGATGCTACATCATTGAGTCAGGGGCAGGCTCTAGATCTCCATCATTGGATTAGAAAGAAATAATATAAACAAGCTCCTAATGCAATGTAAGTAGAAATAGAATTCGCTGGTGCCGGAAGGGCAAAATTTGCATGATTGCATGGCAAGTGCAGGGTTAACAAACGAGAGGAAAAACAGTAGGAAGTGGTTTTCAGAGAAGCAGAGATATAAGTGTAAACCTGAGCTTCTCTGAAATGGGTGTTGATCAAGCAATTAATATAGCTAAAAACACAGAAGCACATGTGGATCTTAATCTACCTTAGGAAAGTGATCCAAACCAAACACATAAAACTGATTGACTAAGACGACTTCGCAGTGAAGTGGAAAAGTCTCATAAAAATCCACAAATGGAATACAAGGAACAAGGTCATTTGGCCCATCCTGTCTGTCAGCACTGAATTATTTCACAGTGATTAAATGCAGTTCAGTTAACCAAGAAGAGAGTTTGCTTTTACTAATGACTCTGGACTCAAGCTCTGATTGTTACAGTAACCAGTTTTTGTTTTCTTCCCTTCTTCCTCCACTGCCCCACAAGTACCACCCAGACACACATTTGCTATAGTAAGAGAAATTAATTTTCCTTTTATGTGTTCAATTACCGAAAGTAAACGATGTCATCATACTGTGTAATTCTAATAAATTCACGTTAGTCTTATTTCAGTCCCTCTTGATGGTCAGTACAAGTTGGTAAGTCCACTGGATGTAAGTGGCCCCCAGAAGTCCCAGGTGTTTGGAAGGTTCCTGGATCATGGGTGTGCTATATTGATGAGTCCACTGGTGAGTTCAGTAGCTGACTTGCTATTAGGAGGCAGGACTTGCTTGGAAATGGGTCACTGAAGGACATTCTTCCTCTGCTTCCTGCCTGCCATGTCATGATCAGCTTTCCTCCTCCGGCCCTTCCATGACGCTTTCTTCCTTGGAGCTAGCTGACCATGGATTGAAACTGAACCAAAATAAATGTCTCCTCCTTTAAATTGTGGATGTGAGTGTTTCAGTCCCAGTGACACAAAGGTAGTACAGACAACAAGCTTTTGGAGCCTGGGAGCAGTGTCTACATTTGCTTACCCTCATAGGCCTGATGCCTTAATGAGTACTCAACTAATATTTCTTGAAGAAAATAACAAATCCTGCAGAATGTGCCTCTGTGCTTTGCAATTTCGATGGGCATGCTTTGTAAGGCTGCAAGATAAATATGTTTTATGAGGATCAAGTCTGGGAAGTTTGAGAGGAAAGTAATTTATTTAATAGCATTAATTAAAGTAAAGCTATATAAAAAGATTTGGATAACTTATTAAGTACAAAATTTATGTGGATTTGGAACATGAAAATTTGAAGTCTCAAAACAATTTTACCAGCAATGTGCTCAGACCTTTCTTCCCTAACCATTATAGAGACTCAAAGTAAATAAGCATTGGATAAATAAAAATCCAATGAATAAGCCTCAAACAAGACAGATACATATTTACCCAAACAGAGATTATAACTCAGCTAAGGTTTAGATGAGAATGGCAGCCTATAATGTGTCTAAAGCATCATCACCGAATGTACCTGTTCATGGGTAGAACTCTCAGGGGCACGACAGTTCGCTGTAACGATTCCAGGATGAAGGAACCTAGAGCCTGGTTGGAGTCAAGCCGAGCTCCAAGCTTCAACAAGTCTTTGAACTTGTGTTCTATAAATGAAGTCTGCGAGACCATCTAGTGTGTGCACATGCACAGAGGACATAAGGCACCATATACATGTCAGCTAGTATTTGTCATCTACAAGTGTTCATTACAATGTCCCCTGTGGACAGAATTGCAAAGTATCCTTGATGGGTGTAGTTCAAGGAGGCACAATGTGGGAGCGGAGTAAGTTTATTTCATATGTGACTACAGAAGTGAGGCTGTGGGCTGCAGAACAAGTCCTTGTCCCAAAAAAACGAAGTGGGGCGGGTGCTGACGGTCCCACGGGAGCACTCGTTTCACTTCAATCAGAGCGTTGTTTTAATGCGTATGTGCTTTCTCACTCTGGTGCCTCCCTACACTAGCAGCTACTTGGAAGGACACGGAAGGACAGAGAAGGCAGCCCACTGTTCTCATCCTGTCCAGTCTCCCCAGACTCTCAGAAAACCAGAAGTTGTGAGTGTTTTCACAGTGTGTGTAGAGTAAAATACAAACTAAAAGGAGTTGATTTAGCTTTGTGTAGAACCATAATATTCTGGTAAGAACCAAATATCTATATGTGTTTGTGTTAGATTTTTCTGATTTCAGTAATTCTATATATTAGATAAATTCTTTTATGCTTGCCTTTAAAACTGACAATGCACAACATAAGGGATGGCTGATAATAATTCAAAATTACATTTTTTTTACTTTGTTGAGAACATTGAATAACAGAAGCATCGTGACAAGATGAGAAATAAAAACTGTGGGATATAAGAAAAAAGATGTAACGTTAGTGTCTTTAGTAGTACTTTTTTCTTGCTTTTTTCAAAAACAACCCCACATTTTTATTCTTCAAATTTTGCAGCCAGTCTTGTCTGGAGGAGATAGTAAGAAACCATCTACTAATCTCTGTGGTCTGATTAATGATGTGCTTATATAAAGGCTCTCAACAGAATGAATTCATTAATGTTCTTTTTTTCCCAGCCAATAAGCACCGGCTTCTAAGAGCAGATAATAATAGCAGACGTAGAGGAAGAGGGGGTAAAGTCCAAGCCCAGCTCCCTGAGTTCCACTTAATTTTCTTGGGCATTTCCCAGAAGATTATTTTATTTCTATTAAATTCATATATATCATATATTTTTACATATTAATAATTCTAAATAGAAAATATTGACTATTTTAGTGGTAGTATGAAAAAACCATGGCATCTCTTAATGGTTCCTGTAGTATTCGTTGGTATTTAATTATCAAAATACTCTCCTCAGAGAGCTCAGGGCTGTGGAGAAGATAGCTATGGGAATTTCCCGCAGCAATTAGCAGTGCTGCCCTGGTTCAAGTCTCTGTGTGCATCAATTGCCTTCATCTTCGATTTTATGATCCAATCTATGATGATTTGGTAGAACGATGGGTACCTTTTTATTCATTTATGTTAGCCTCACAGCTAGCTTCCTCTAGTCCCTGGATTTCTACATTCAGGAAAGACTGTAATTCTCTGAGTTTCTTGCTCTGACATTTCCCCAGCTATCCAGTGCCTTCTAATACCATCCTCAATGTCATTAGAAGCATAGCTGACCAACATTGAGTGAATGTCACCAAACCAAAGATCAAATTCTGTTTAATTCCTCTTGTAATGAGGAATTCATTAGAGAGGACGCCATCCACTTTGTTAAAGTATTTTATGTTTTTATTATCCAGATTTTATTTCCAGTGGACACTGGAGCTGATGAGTTTATTTTGTAACTCTCAGAATTTTCTTTTCCCTAGTGTTTTCCAGATCAATAGAGAGATGCAATCTCTAAGTCATCTGTTTCACTGTTTCTACAGCTGACATTTAAGAAAAACAGTGACTGTGCCATGCCTCTGTGATCTAAGTAGGGTTCAGCAAGCTTTCTGAAATCTTTGTAAATATTTTAGGCTGTGTAGTCTCACAGTCTCCAAAATGTAAATGAATAAAATTTTCTTGTTTTTATTTTTAACAAAAGCAGATGGCAGGCCGGACTTGGTCTAGTCTATTGTCTGTCTGAATCCAGAGAGAGTATTTTTCTCAATCTTGCTCACTTTATAACCCTTTCTTACTCTTCATTCTCCTTAGATACATGTATCTGAGCAAGCGAAATGGAAAGATAGTTCTAAGAAGAAACACAAATGACCAAAAACACGTGAAAAAATTTCTGAATCTTTAGCGAAGTGAAAATCAAAGCAAATCTGAGGTTACATCATACCCCAGAAGGAACAACTATTATTGAAGTTCAACAAATAATATATTCTTGTGAGAATCTGGGGAAAAAAGAAATGCTACTATTGATATATTGCTGGTAGAAATGTAAACTGGTACTATCTTTATGAAAATCCATATACACATTCCTTAAAAAACTGAAAATAGATACTTCATTTTACCCAACTACACCTCTTGTAGATATTTTTCCAAAAGAGTTGAGAGCACTATACATGCAAACCCTTGCATAGCACACCCATGTTCTTAACAGCACAGCTACCAGTAGCTAATCACTGGAGCTCCAAATTTCTTCTTCAATAGGTCAATAAATAAAGAAAATATGCACATATAGAGTGGAATACTAGTTTCACAAAAAGAAAGACCAATTTGAGTCACCTGTAGGAAAATAGATGCATCTTTAAACCATTATTCTTAGAGAAGTGAATCGGACTCAGAAGACTACATATTGTGCGATTTCACCAACAGGAAAAACCCACTGGCATCCCAAACTCATTGACTACCATTTTGAGCTATTTCAAATAATATATCTCAATATCTTTCTCCACACTGAGAAAATTTTCTAGCTGGTCAACTGAATCATCATTTGCCGTTGATATTCTCCACTCAAACTGTTGCTGTGTGCCATTGGCTAATCATGATTTGCTACATCTTTTTCTCTTCTAGAGTCCTCCCATCTTTCACCTAGTCCATATCCCCTATCAGTACCCAGTGCTTCAGTGCTATTTTAAAAGTACTTATCCGATCATAGAGTATAAAACCCATCAGCAGACATGTACGTAGCTCTTCCTTCAGAATGGTACAGGAATTCCCTGTAACATTTCCCTTACTTGATGCATACACAGACAGATAGGCAGTGTTGTGTTTAGAAAACTGAGGATCATTCTAGTTCTAAAATTATAGAAAATACATTTGGAAGCTTTGCAGGAAGAAAAATCTGGCTAGAAGCTGTTGTAAAGGCACATGTTGGACTCCTAGCGACTCAGGCCTCAGCTCTACTATGCAAATTGCTCAGGCAGGCTAGGCCAGAAGAGTCCTGTCCCCTGGGTTAGCAAGGCCCAACACTTTTTTTTTTTCAAGGAGTGACTACATTTCTTCCCCAAGGAAGGTGAGCTCTCCGTCCATCAAGACATCTGATCCTGTAAGACGAGGGCCAGAAGAGACAGAACCGAAGTTTGGCCACATATGAAGAAGGAAGCATTTGCCAGGAGGGGACCGACAATGAACATACCTAAGAGAAGGAAAGATGTTCAGACTTTCACCCAGAAGGAAGTGGCAACATTTATTCTTGTCTTTATGAGCTAATACCTGGATTAGCCTAACAATCTGGTCTGAAAACCATCCCTCCTCAAGTGCTTCTGCAAACATTTCCAATTCATTTTCTTCTTTTGGGATGAGATAAGACTGGATGAATTTTAGGGTCTTCTATGTAAATGATCATCCTATCTACAAATAAAAATAGTTTGACTTCTTTCATTTCTATATATATATAGTTTTTATTTCATTCTCTTATCTGAGTGTTAAAATGTATCAAGCACTATCTTGAACGAGAGTGACAAGACAGCTGCTAATGCCATCTTCTGTTTAGGCCATGAGGAGGACCTTCTACCGCAGCAGTGGGAAATGATGCTGAATTCCTGGGAATCTCTCGTCCCAGGAATCTCCCACATCTCCCACTTCCTCCATCCAGGCTGCGGCCTGCTTCTCTGAAATCCCTTTTTTGGCGCTTCCAAACAGACCTGCCAGCATTAGCCTTTTGCCACAGTCAAGCCCCTTGCAGCATTTATTTATTTATTTATTTTTTCGAAACAGGGTCTTGCTCTGTAGCTCAAGGCTGATCCTAATTCACTATGGAGCCAGGCTGACCTTGGACTCACAGCAATCCTCCTGCCTCAGCCTCCTGAGTGCTGAGATTACAGAAATGCACCACCATGCCCAGCTTGTGTGGTACTGGGGAATCGAGCTCAGGTACTTAGTGCTTGACTTAGCACTTGCTAGGCAAGTGCCTTAACCACTGAGCCATTCCTCCAGCCCAGCATCTTTAATTACTCTTAGTTTCTTCTGATTACTTTGTAATATGCCTATATTCTCTAGTCAACCTTGAAAGTTCCGACGCAGAAATTTTGTCTTATGAGTCTTATTAGATGAAGATAGAGTCTAGCACATTGTGAATGTTTAATCAAAAATGTTTGAGTGACTGGCAAAGGAAGAGCAGAAGGAGAGAGGTAGGAAGGAGGGAAGGAAGGAAGGAAGGAAGGAAGGAAGGAAGGAAGGAAGGAACCCCAACCCTAATCCTAAACCTAATAGTGCCCAACTTATTTTTTCTTTTAAAATTGTTTAAGGAAAGAAGGAAGGTGCTTTGCTTGGTTAGAAAAGCTTGGATTATGAATATTAATATTTTCAGCTTTAGATTTACACTACAATCTTCTTTATAAAGGTTCAAAGACTAGTAATTTAGATGATTGGACATTCTTAATATCTTAAACAATTACTGCAAACGTATTTCCAATATTTAAATTTCAGAAACTATGGAAAGCACCAAGAGGAATCTAGCCAAGTTTTAATAGGAAGAGCATTTCTTTAGACATATTATTCATATTTATTTCCATACGAAAATTTCCATATTTAAAATGTTGTGACTTCCATGGTCTGTATGTCACGAAGAATGCTAATATGATACTTCCTATGTGCTAATGTGCTTTCTCTGTCTTCACTTTTCATGATGCTTTCAATCTTTTATAGTATGCCTACACCTATGTCTCTGTCTAATGTCAACTGCCATGCTAGAGAGTTTATATTTCTGAACATTTACTTATGTAGTGCATCTCTTTAGCTTATATCCACAAATTCCTGATGTTCATAAACTTAGAAGAAAACTGTGAAGGAAATGATCCATTTACTTTTTACTAAAAATTTTTTACAGTGTGCTTTCTTAATATTTGAAAATTTGCAGTGTTACCTGCAATGAAATTGCAGTATTGTGAGATTGTATTCTTTTGGTTGAAAGTATTACTCTTAAAAATATTTGAGTATATTTTTTAAAAACCTATAATTCTACAGAATAAATTAAATTATTTTATTCACATTTGACGGTATTAATATAACTATATTGTTTTTTCTGGTAGTTATTGTTACTTTTTATTTATTTAATTATTTTATCAGCTAAAGGTGTATTTTTACTTTTGTATTACTGAAGATTGAGCCCATGATCTTCACACTGAACCACATCTCCAACTTTTTTTGTTTTTTATTTTGAGACAAAGTATTATTACCCAGATGAGGACTGAATTTGAGATCCCCCCATGCCAGCTTGTTAGATGTGAGTCACTATGCCCACCTTCTTTTTCCTTTAAAGTTGTTGAAGTAAATTTTAGAGGATACATTAAACAAGATTTCCTTCTCTGGCAATTATAATATTTATACCCTGAAATTCCTAAGTAGTGTTATACAGTTAT
Source organism: Ctenodactylus gundi (assembly GCA_004027205.1). Taxonomy (NCBI): domain Eukaryota; kingdom Metazoa; phylum Chordata; class Mammalia; order Rodentia; family Ctenodactylidae; genus Ctenodactylus; species Ctenodactylus gundi. Next base: position 1,069,421 of record PVKB01000109.1, read on the forward strand.
TTTGCTGATAGTCACTCTTTCTTTATTCTGTCTTATTCAATAGTTATTACGCATATCCACAAATGTGACGCAGTGGCTAAGTGCAGAGGTTCTGGAATCAAGCTTGAATTCCTGGTTCTCTGCTTTCTATGCTGATGCTTGTATCATAAAGATAAGTTATTCTTGGTGCTAATAGCCATAGGTTTGCTGTGAAAGTTGAAGGGGGAATTACATGACAAAAGTGCAGAGCACACACACAGTGTCTTCTCAGACAATGTTAACCATGATCAATGTTGTTAGATTTTGAATGGGTGTGAGGTATTGGGTTTTTTTTTCCATTATCTCTAAATAGTAATTCCAGAAAATGGCAATATTACCCGGTTTTAAGTTCAACAGCAAATTTATTACCTAAAGGCCTTAAAATTGCTATTGTTTAGAAAAAGAATCAATGGGGCAACTCAAGTGCATTTCTTGTTGACTGAATTGTAGGCAATCTTCCACATTCTGCATTAAGAGTAATTTTTCATAAAAATTTCCTATTCCCTATCCTTGGTTGATGCACTGCTGGCTTAGTGTCTGGAGACTTCCTTAAGATATCTTCATAAGTATATCTTCATAAGTGTATCTCATGCTGTAAAAATTCAGTGATTGGGTACAGCGTGGAAATACTTTGCACAACTCTTGGCACGCTGAAAAGCCTGGTTTCTGTTCCCAGCTCTAATTATCATTTACAAAAATTCTAGAAATAACAATTAGCCTTTGAAGAAAAAAATAACTATTTAGAGTTCAGTTTTAGAATTTGTACCATAAAATTAAATGTAAAAAGAGAGAAAAATATTTAAACAATATCAAGCAACTAAATAGCTGGAGAAAGTTTTATCTTTGAATAAGGAATGGATTTCTGTACTCAGATACAATGGAATAGATCCCAAAAGAAAATATGGCTAAACATATATGAATATAATTTGTTTTTTAACTCAGGACTTAGAAAAAATTGTTATATATAACAAGAAAAGTTAGAAAACTGTTTGCCAAAATTAGCCCTGATTTATCATCTTTATTTTAAATTTTATAAAACAAGAATAAATTGTATTATTTAAAATAATAATGTATTATTTCATGTAGATGTAGATTTTATGAATATTTAGGCTTTTTGAAGGGATGATATTACCTACATCATTGCTTTTTCTTGAGTACAGGATGTGATAATACATGTCAAATATTTAGCACTAAGCTTCCACATAATTTAATTCTAGTTTTCTGATTTTTACAAGTTGGAATAAGATATGTAAATTATTTCTCCAAAAGAAGGTTAAAAGAAAAGTTTTTCTGTTTTCTGTGATTCTGGAGCATGTATAAATTTAAGAATTCTACATGTGAAAGATGTCTAGACTAAGCCCACTCTATCCTACCTAGATAAAAATAGCCACCAAAATTTGAAAAACCATGTGTAAAATAATGTGAAAATACCTTCTACTGAAGGATCTTGTTCAGGTATTCACTAATTAAAAACAAAATCATTCAACATTCCACAAACAAGCACCACCATTATCATCCAACCAATGTCCAGAGTTGAACACCAAGCAAGCTCATCTCCTGTTAGGGTAGCAATGAACTTCGCTTGTCAATGACCCTGGGCAAAAGCCACATACAAAGAGTTCCATCACCTGCTTGAAAGCATCCCACCATATCTCCGGTTACACAAAAGGATTATTAAAAGCATGATATGAGAGCAGCAAAATGTTCCTTGAAATTCTTCATTTTGATCCCATTTTTTAAAAAAAACTTAACTGTTTCATTAGTACAGTTAATCTAACAAAACAAAAATGGGCCATGAAATGTTGAAACTACTACTTGAAGAAGAAATAGAATCAGTCACTTGGTGGAGTCAACCTAGGTAGCTCTGACAAAAAACTTTTTTGCCCAATGTATTCATTATATTTCTTTACATTTCCATTTTAATTATCATGAAGAAAAGGCAGCAACATATTTACCAAGTGCTTTAATTTATACTTGCTCTAGCAAGATAAGTAATACCACTCTAAATACATCATAAACAAAATATTTATTAGAAAAGCCTCATTAGCATGCGTTTCATTCTGATAATAAGGTTTTAGGAATTTAAATTAATATCAGTGTTAGTCGAGAACATGGCTATTAACATTTAATAATATTTAGCATTTATACAGTCCTTTGTGTTCCCAAAGTACTTTAGTCATTAATTAATTAAACTCCAAATTATCATTGTGAGCAGGTTCAGCTCATGATTTCCTGAGTTACAAAATTATATTCGATAAATATTTTAATTTTTCCAAGTAAAAGTTCTCACTAAAGCTTCTTGAACATTCTCTCTTGGGGAGTGAGATTGGTTGTGTACCCAAGCAGACGTTTTTTAATGGCTGGCAAGGATATTTCCACTCATATACTATGAGGATCTCAGATGGAAAACTGGCAGGAGACGAGAGCTCTTTAAGTGGTAAAAAAAAAAAAAAATCCTTAGATTCCACTCGTGGCTGCTGTTCCCTCAGCCCTGACATCATCACACACCAACACCACCCAACTGGAGAGCTAACACAGACTCCATGCACAGCATTTATCCATTTGGGACCACATCACACACACACACACACACACACACACACACACACAAATGGTCATGTATTCAGAATAAAATAATCTCAAACCAGAAAATATTCACCCCTGGGAGACAAAAATACTTAATTGAGATCACAGTGAAATTAATTTGACATCATCACCACCAACAAGCTTGGACCCAGAGGAACAGGTATCAGTAATGCAGACACATTTGAGATTATCATCTAGAAATATGTATCAGTGGATGACGATTTCCCACTAGAAACAAAATATTAAGCAGGCCACTGAGGGTCCTAACTCAAACAGGTAATCAGGCTGCCATGTGTGTCCTTTGTTTTCAGATCAGCGCCATTACATCATCATCATGGGGCACTATTACTGTGATACCCTTTGGAGCCCTGACTGTGGACCTGGGCTGTTCACCTTGTACAAGGATTGCGTGGCTTTATTAAGAGGACCCCCAGGCTGGCTCTTTGCCTCATACTCAGATCACTCAAGTTGGGCAGAAGCCCTTCCCTGGGGCCAGAGCAGAGTTCTACTGTCTTCTTTGGAAGAGTAATTTTATCACGACTAAGCTGAGAAAAACTCTAGAACCATTCAGCTCTGATAGAAGAAAGCTTAAATTTATTATCAGCAGGGAAAACGGAAATTATTACCATCTATCAGCATGGTGAAGAAGACAGAAAAATAGTCTTAATGCAGTCACCCTGTGGGTCTGAGGCTGCTTTCTCTTCTCACTAGCTACTGGGTTCACAAATGGTTGTTTTCAAAATACAATCAGATACACTGGAGTGGTTAGGATAACGGTGTACATCTTCAGTCACACGGAGGCTTCTGAGGGGGAGTCACTTTTTATACCAGATCAAAACAAATGTAACCAAATTATTTTTAAGTAAAATGTGCTCAGCATTACATGGCCACGTAAATCCTAAACATGCTACCAAACTCTACTTGGTCCGAGTTTTCTAAAGTGTAGACATGGCTCATTTTCTGAGTCTTCACTCTACTGATACTAATCTGTACTACCAAATAAATCTTGAGACCATCCACAAATAAGCGCTTTATTTACACACAGGGAGAAGCGAGGGAAAGGAACAAGGAGATGAGAGAAGAAAGAGAAAGAAAAATGAAGACCAAGAGAGAGTGCAAAACTTTCCTTAACCTTAAAAGCCAATGGATATACAGAAGGCTGAACTGACACACTGAATCAGATTTCCAAATGTACATTTCCAATCAGAACTATTATTCTATATACTTAATGGTTCCCTATTAGCCACACACACACACAAACTCCTCAGATCTGGTATGTAAACCTTTGACAATGTTACATTTGATGTCCCATATCTTCAGAGCCTCACATGTACTCCCCATCCCCGGCACCCACTGCTCCAGGCACACAGGCTCTGTTTGACTGCTCCGTGAGTACATCGTCTCATGTCTCAATCTCTGGACCTTTGTGTAAGCTATTTCCATTACCTGAAATGCCCTTGTATTTTTTTAGTTGCTCCCAGTACGTTGTAAAACCCTAGAGGAGAGGGACTGAGTATAACTCATTTCTTTACTCTCTGCAGTACATGCACAGAGAGCTCTTTAAACATGGTAGGCGCTCACAAACTGCTTTTAAAAAATTGGATTTTAAGAATAAGCCAATTTTCTTGTTTCGTGCTTGCTACTTAGAAACAGCGTGGAGCTCTTTCACATTCTGTCTAAGGAAATACTAGTAACACGAAGCTTTTTTCAAGATAATTTTGATGTAGATCCCATAGAAAGATGATGATTTCTGGTCAGAAATAGGATGAATTCTAGTTGGAGGTATCACAATGAAGAAAATTAACAGGGAAGTTTAAAAATAATAGAAGTAATAATAAAATAACTTCTGTGCTTAGGAAACATCTTAGGCAAGAAATTTTCAATTAGAAAAGTTTTGATTAATGTACATATATATTGTACTCTCTTGTGCTCATGGATTAAAAAAAAATCACATATGACTGAGTCTTTATTAAGACCCAGAAATCTTCTAATAAAGAGGTCCTTATTAACTTGGTGACTCGCTAAATCACATAATGAACTTACACCTTCCAGGATGTGGGAAATTAGGTTGTAATAATTCCCATCTACAAGTCAGATGAACTCCGTTTCAATGATAGCACATCTAAATCCCAGTGGTTATTGTGTCTGATTGTCTAACCGGTGACATCACAGTATTCGATACATGAGCTCACAGAGACGGACACATACGTATCATACGTACACACATATATATTGGAATTGCGGTTACAGTGCTTATTTTTATATTAGAATTATGTTAATAAAATGTTTTATTACTGAATAAGAATGCATGATATAAAGGCCTTAAGTTTTTAAGAATCCATTTATATATGACATTTTAAAACATGTATTTTAAGTTGCTGTTTTGTCAAAGAATTAGGTTAGATGCTTACGATCCAAGAATTTAAAGAAAGAGAGAGTGTGTCTAAGTTGGACATGAGGAGGTCATTATTTAGCAGAAAGACTAGACCTGCAAGCAATAACAACATGACACACTCCACAACAACAATAAAAACATAAAGCTGCGGAGGCGTGGAGCAACAAGCATGCCATCTTGACTAAAGTGATTTTAAAAAGAGGAAGCATTTACAAAGGGTTAACTGCTGAGCTAAGGCCAAAGTGAATGGCAGAATTCTTTATAAGAATAATAGTAAAATAAGAAAACGGCAAGGCTAGGGGCATAGCTCAGTGGTTAGGATGCTTGCTTAACAAGCACAAGGCATTGGGTTTGATTCTTCATGACCACATAAACTGGGCATGGTGGTGCATGCCTGTTATCCCAGCAGTCTGGAGGTTGAAGCAGGAGGACTACTGTGTATTTGACGCCAGCCTGGGCTATATAATGAGTCCAAGACCAGCCAGGATTACAAGCAAATCCTTGACTCAACAAAAGAGAAAAAATGTGTGGAATTTGGATGCTTTGGTGAGTGCCTGTGTTGGTTTGGAAGATGTATACATTGAGTGGTGAAGATAAATTCAAGGGCCAAACAGAGCACATCAGAGTAAAGGAAGATTTGTGGAGACTGAAGTAAAGTGGACAGTGGCTGTCTAGTCATAAGAGACTTGAAAGCCACAGTTCAGATACAGCAACAGCTGTATGATGCTGGGCCAGACTTGGGATTTTTTTTTAATCTTGTTCTATTTTATGAAATTTACCACTTCCTATTCCTTAAACTGACCTAGAAATTTTAATATTATGTAATAAGCAAAGAAGATTTGTGTGGGTCAACCTGACCTACAGATGAGTATGTGAATTCAATTACACAAGTGCCAAGGTTGACAAGGCAGCGTTGACAAGTTATAAGAGGGAAAAGAAAGTGTTAGATGCGTTCTGCCTCTGTGAGTGATGGAGGCACTCACTATCTCAATGGTGGTGATGTTTTCACCACCTATGCATACATCCAAATTTACTGTGTACATTAAATGTGTTCAATTGGTTAGAAATCAGTTGTGTTTTGATAAAGTTATGATCAAAAGTTTAAAAATGGATATATCTTTCAACACTAAGCAATCGTAAATTCAAATAAAATGTTTTCTACACCTGAAGGCTTTGTAGCATCACTTAACTCATGCACCTGACTCACGGTGACTGAGGGCAGGTAGACCACCAAGCTGTGTGAGACCATGTGATCTACCAGCAAGAGTCACGACTTCTGGAAACATCCCCCATTGCAAAGAATAAAGAAAGTGAAAGAGTCAGTCTGAGTTTCCTTGGCTTCTTGCTTCTAAGAAACTAAGAACCAATAGGATTCTCTTAGATTGGTGAAAAAGGCAAATGTAAAAGAGAAATGTGAAGAGGTACAGATGAAAAATACAGTACAGTTCTTTGATCCATTTTGATCTGATTTCAGTGTGTGGTGACAGGTATGGGCCTAGCTTCATTCTTCTAGATGCGGAGATCCAGTTTTCCCAGCACCATTTGTCGAAGATGCTGTCTTTTCTCCAGTGAATTGTTTTGGACCCTTTGTCAAAGATCAGGACATCAAAACAGAAATGTTGAACTTACTGGAAGACAAAATAGGTAAAACCCTGGAAGACACAGGGACAGGTAAGGATTTTCTGAACAGACCCACCAACTGTGCAAGAAATCTCAGCAAGAATCAACAAATGGGACTCCATTAAATTAGAAAGCTTATGCACACCAAACGAAACAATCAGCTAAGTGAAGAGACAAACAACAGAGTGGGAAAAAGGTATTCACCAGCAACACTTCAGACAAAGGATTAATATCTAGCATCTACAAGGAACTGAAAAACATAAAACTCCCTAAAATAAATGATCCCATCAAGAAGTGGACAGCTTAAATGAAAAGGAAACTCCTCAGAAGAAGAAGTACAAATGGCTAAGAAGCATATGAGAAAGTGTCCTTCATCGTTGGCCATCGAAGAAACCGCAAATAAAAACGACATTGACGTTTCACCTCACTTCAGTGGGAGTGGCCCACAACAAGAACTCAAAAAACAACAATTGTTGACAAGGGTGTGGAAAAAAAGGAGTTCTACTCCGTTGCTGGTGGGAATGCAATATGGCACAACCGTTGTAGAAGCAGTCTGGAGGTTCCTTAGAAAACTGAGAAGAGAAATTCCACTTGATCTAACTGGGCATGTTCCCCCCAAAATATAAAGTCAACATACCAAAATGACACATACATATTCATGTTTATAGCAGCACAATTCATAATAGTCAAATCCTGGAAACAATCTACCTGCCCATCCATAAAGGAATAGTTAAATAAAATGTGGTACCAATACACAATGGAATACTATGCAGCCGCAAAGAAAGACAGATATGAAACGTTTGAATAAAAATGGGGCCATCTAGAGGCAATAATGCTCAGTGAAATGAACCAAGCATAAAAGACAAACTATAGATGGGTGTCCCTCTTATGAAAATCAGAAAAATAATGACATTAAAAGGCCCCAACATGAATGACAGAAAGAGAGGCGATGGTCAGATAGGAAAGGCGTGAACTCTGAAAAAGGGTGGGCATAGACTCTCACTGATCCCCCAAATCACAAAATTCTAATGTGCTACAGAATTTGGAATTCATCTATTTACAATAAAAAGTTAAATTTTGTGTCATGTAATTTTTTTAAACACAATAAAATTATTGAAAAAATTGTCTAAAATTTTTTCACCTATTAAGATTTTATACAAATTCCTCATGTTGAATATAACTATTATGTTTTGCTAACTAATATACTACTAAAAATAATTATGAGGGGGAGTACAGCACAATTAGATCCAGTGTATTTGAGTAACCTGTAATGCTTTTTTTTGTCTCTGGATTTTTTTTCATTTGCTCGTCCTACTTGTCTCCTGAAATTCTCATGTTTGAGCTCACCATGAAAAGTACAAACCTAGAGGTGAATAAATGACTCTAAAGCTGAACCGATCACTGCTAATCAGTTCACCCTCTAGGAGATTATGAATTCACTAACAATATGGCCCACTTAAAATGAGAAGCGTGTTTGGCTGATTTGTCGTAGTGAAATTTTCTGATGAGTCTTTTTTTTTCCCTGTGTTTCATGAGCTTAATTAATTAATTAGCGCAGTATTTTTTCATCTGATTATATATAATAGTATAGGCTCCTTCTGGACAAAGAGATACCACCCAAAAAGAAAACTAAGCCTACAACGAATCTCTTCGATGAGAGCTCGCTTCAGGGATTTATATCTTGTCTTCCTTCCAGTGAAGGTAAATTCCTTAAGAGAGAAAAATTTCATCTTATCCTGTATACAATTGATTTTCTTCTCCTACTTTTCTTCTTCAGTGAAAAGGCAATGACAAGAAATAAAAAGTAGAGTTGAGAATAATGTTAAACCTTCGCAACGTGCGAGCTGTAATGTTGGGGAAATTGTGTTGAATGTAAATTCTTAGCTCTACAGGCACAATTCTGCTCGGTGACTCCCATTAACATTAATAAAAGCTCTTGCCGTTAAGTTCCACAGCTCACGTGGGAAATTGTCTACACTGGATGCGAAAGCAAGGAAAAGATGGCAAGTGGGAAGCAAATGTTAGTCCAACAGTAGGTAATAGGACACGACAAAGCGAAGCTGGCTTTGGAAAAGTCATGGATTCCTCTAATCTGATCTCGTGATGTAGAGTGCAGTGCTTGGTACATAATAAATGCACAATAAAAAGTAGCGGGTGTTATTGCCATTCCATGGATTTTCAAATATAATATTTTCTGCCAATAGTTTTTACAAAAGAGTGCTTGAGGCTAGAAATATGATATTTGCCTAAGGTTATACAACCAGTTAGAAACAAAGCGAGTTGGAGAAGATCTGAAAACCAGGAATATTCACACACTTCCATATATATATATATATATATATATATATATATATATATATATATATCTCCTGTGTTTTTATTACACCTTTACTGACACACAATTGTCATACTATAAACTGCTTGTGGATGAGTTTAGATATATGTGTATTTATATGTATACATTCATGAAACAATTATCACCATCAGAACAATGAATGCATCCTTCAGGTCCCAAAGTTTCTTTTCCCGCCTGTGTAATTTATTTCTTTCTTCCTCAACTGTCTTTGGAAGACTGATAATCATTTAGATGAGTTTCAATATTCTAAGAGTTTACACGGTTGGAATCATACCATGCAAATGCACATAGTACATCATTGTTTTTCATTTTTCTGGATTCTTCTACTTACAAAAGTATTTGAAATTCAGACACATTCTACATTGATCCATATTTGCCTCAGTTTTGTTATTTCAAATATTTTATACTACAATTTGTTCGTTCATTAATCTATTGATAGGCATCCTATTTATTTTTCATGTTTCGTCTATTATAAATCTGTGTACATTAGTGTATTTTTAAATTTCACAAATCTACTTTATTGATCTTTTCTTTTATAGATTATATTTTTCTTGTGCATCCTATTTGAGATATCTTGGCCTAAATCCAAGATCCACATCCATCTATTTTCTCTTACCTCTTTCTACTATAAATTTTCCAGTTTTAAGTCTCATATTTAGGTCTATGAACTACTTTGAGTTAAATTGCAGATGAAATGTAAGGTAAAATCTGACTATCTCATAATTCTAGCACCATTTAATGACTCTTTCCTTTCTTTTTCTTTTTCTTTTCTTTTTCTTTTTTTTTTGACATGGTTTTGCTGTGTAGTCTGGGCTGGTCCTGACCTCCCTCAAACCCCAGTCTGGCCTAGAACATACAGCAATCTTGCCTTAGCCTCCTACAGGTGTGAGCCATCCTATCTAGCTATTATGGGGAGATGGGACAATCCAACTTCTTGTTGTGCGTCGTAAGCAAGAACCCTAATCGCTGAGCTATACCACCAGCTCTAAAAATCATTATTCTTTACCTACTAAATTTCTTCGTCCTTCGTTTTGAAAATTGATTTCTCAGGTATATATGGACCCATATCAAGACGATCACGCTAATGTGTGTGATCATCTTTTGGTGATCCCCTATGATCAGAACAGCCAATACAATACTGTCTTGATTACTAGCAGCTTTGTAGGAAGTGTTCAAATCAGGCAGCTGTTGTTCTCGTACCTTTTTTTGGCTATTGTATTTCCTTTGTATTTACATGTAAATTTTAGAATTCGTTTGTGAATTTCTACACAAAATATGCTTGTTGTTTCATTGAAATTGTATTAAGCCTATGTTAGTTTGGATAAATTTAGTACCTTAAAAGTACTGAGTATCTGACCAACAAATACTCTATTCAATGTATCGTGATCTGTGTACTTAGATCCCATGAATTTTTGTAATTATGAGTGTAGATAACTTGCTATTTCTGAGGTTCTAAGAATTGAGCTTAGGGCCTAGACAGTGAGCTACAACCCCAGTCCATTTTTTATTTCTTGCTTTTTATTTTTGAGACAGGCTCTCACTAAGCTTTGAAGTTGCCTGTGCTAAGCTCAAACTTGACATCCTCTTGCTGCAAAATCCCAGAGTGCTGGTATTGCAGGCCTGGACCACCAGGCCCAGCTACCTTGCAAATCTCTTGTAAACATATCTCTATCAATTTTTCCTATTTGATAGTATTGTTTTTTGTATTTTCAATCTCGTTATGGTTATAAAAATTCTTAATTCTGTATTACGCTGTACTGTAGTGTGGCGTGAGTTACCTACTACCTTGTGAACTCTTTGGGCAAACTCCTTCTTAAGAGTCGCAACATCGGCAAGCACACTTATATTTACGTCATCCTCTTCCATCCGGCGACATTTGCTGTCGCTTTATCCATTTACTGCACTGGCTAGGACCAGCAGTATGCTGCAGAACACAAGTTGTGAGAGCACATGTTTCAATACATCATTGATTAATGTAAATTTCACTATTTTTTCCTTTCCATCCTCTCAATATTGAATCTCCATCACTAGCTGCATAAACATGGGCTTTCTGATGGTTCCACACTTGCCACCATGAAATGGTAATCGTCATTATCTCGGGTAATGCCCTTTACTCTGAAATGTATTAACTTTTGTCTGTTATTACTATAGCTAATGCAATTTTTGGAGGGGGTTTAATACTAACGTAGTCTAGGTATATCAATTTCTTATATTTACTTTAATATGTTTGCTTCTTTATTACTAAAATGGATACATAGCAAATATTTTTAACTCAGTCTGATAATTCTCCCTTTTAATTGAGATATTTAAGGCAAATGGTACAAATGTGAGTATTGATAAGCTTGGGTATTTATCTACCAAAATGCTGTTGTTTTGACTTAGTCTGCCTCTTTGTTCTTCTTCTTCCTTTTTTCTACCTTCTTTAGAAATAATCATTTTTATGAGTCTATCACCTTTATTAGCTTTTAATAGCATCCAGTGTATTTTTCATCTCAACACGGTATTTTTAACTCTACAAGTTTAATTTGTGGTTTTCCATCTTTTCATCAATTTCTTCTTAAGGTACCATAATTCCCTCTGTCTTTGTGAAAGTGTGGAGTATATTTATAATTTTTTTTAAAAATGTCTCTCAACTAAACACATTACATTTTCCACTTTTATGTCTCTTGTACTGATGAAGTTTTATCTTTATTAAGGATACTTTCTACTTTATTCAACAACTTGTAATTCTGAATACATTGTGAATTTATAGTTTGATGCTAAATTCATTTAAGTGCCTTTTCTTACCTTTGTGGGCACAGATTGATCCTTACGAGGGTTGTTTTACAGCTTTGACAGGCAGAAGAGTAGCAACTTTCACTTTGGGGTTAAGGTGGCCCCCCTGCTGAGGAGATCTCCTCCTGGTTACTTCCACCGCCGCTTGAACATGGCGTGCTCCTGACTCCAGTTGTCAGAGGGATGGCCTTTCTGCTTTATCCTGACCCTTTCCGAACAATAAACAGGTTCTACACAGCATGAGCCGAGTTGTGCTGAGCTGAAGACTCAAGAAGACTCCTTTTCAGTTCTCCAGGGTTAACTGTCTGGTTAACGCTTCCCTTTCTCTTTACACATAATTATTGTTTTTATTGGTATACGTTTGTGGTACATAATAACTGCATTCCACGGGGGAATCGGGCCAGGATCTTCCTACTGGCCGCTCCACACACATTTCCAGGTACCTCGTGTTCCCCAAATTCTCAACTGAGGCTTCTCATCTCAGGAATATTTCAGGCTCCATTTGAGTTGTCCTCTCCTACACTGCAGGCTAGATGCTCAGCCGAGGATTTGCTCGTATGTCTGTAAAACTCCCTTCTCCTATTCTTCTTCTCTGGGATTTCACTGTCCTGTACTACCTGTTGCCCAATATATGAAAAACATTGTTTGTATATTTTGTTTAGGTTTTCAGTTATGTAGTCACAGCAAACCAATTCTGACATTTGTTTCATTTGTTTTTTGTTTTTAGGCTAGAGGCAGAAATCTGTTTATTTTTAATAAAAACTAAAAAATCATGACACCCCAAGTAAAACAAAAAGCAGATTAGGAGAAATTTTCTAATATTAAAGTAAATACTCTGAGTACTTCCTAAATTCACACACACACACACACACACACACACACACACACACACAGAGCAAGTAAAACATACTACACTCTGTCTTTAAAGTTAGTAAAAATTTTTCATAATGATTTTTAATGGCTTCATGGCATTTTAATGAGTAAATGAATTCAATTATTTAACTTACTCTCCTATTACTAGACAGATTTTCCCAATATATTGATGTGTTTCAGGTGCTTTGATAAACTTAAGTCTATAAGATGTAGCTCTACCTATAGTCTGTAGTTCATTGTGATAACACTCGGTTTGCTTTGAAAACTCTCAAACTTCATAGGCTACCATGTTTGTTCTGTGGCTTCACCTCGCATATACTTTGCTGGAGTTCTTAGGAAGGAGAAAGGTGAGAATAAAAGCAATTGATTTTGATAGATGATCCTCTGCCCTGAGATTGATAAAATGTGAAGTTTTGTCTCCAGCTCAATGTGAACTCTCTTCCAAGAAATTGAAGTGTGCAAAGACTCATTTGGATGAAAATATACAGGAGGAGGCCTAGTCTGCAGTTGATTGGCCGAGTAACTAAAAATGTACAGTGCCCCAGCAAGCTAATTCAAATTGGTGCTACAGGCTACCTGAGAGGAATACAGAGAGGTTTAACTGTGAATTGTGTCTAGAATCAGCTCTGGAGGGAGACTCACACTACACTTGAATGGCAGTTGGTCTAGTGTGCTGAAATAACTTGACAATCCAGCCCACATCCCAACAGATGGATATCCCTGAGTTTGGGCCTAATGGTTGTGTTATTTCAGAGTCTCAGCAGAGAGCCCTGGATTATAGGATAAGGAAAAATGAATAATACAGGAAGAAGTGCTATTGGGTTACAGTTGAAATGTGTTAATAGACAGTGAGGTGAATTTATAATATACTAACATAGCCTACATTAATATATTTTACATTTGCAAAGCTTAGAAAGACAAATAACTTGGACTATCTCCTGCAGGAAACAAAAAAAAAAGGAAAGAAAGAAAGAAAAAAGTAACTTAATGTTTACACACCAGTAAGAATTAATTTTCTACTGGTTTTACTGAAAGGTTACACCTTGATGCTAGAAATTGCAAAGTGTGAAAAAGCCTTTTGTTTCTGTATGTGGAATTGAACTCCAAATCTTAACAAAAATATATTTATATCTGGGATTTTAGTCCCTCAATAACAGAAACATGGAAAGAAGACAAGGCAACAGGACACACACAGAGATACCTGAGACCGCAGAAGCTAATGTCATGGGCCCTGAAATAGTGGAACTCATAGAGAGGCAAGTCAAAAAGCAAATAAGTGAGCTGGGCAGCCGATTAAAATAAGATAGTCTCAAAGAAATGCAAGCAATGACCAGAGGGCTTAAGGAGGAACTTGGTAAACAAATAGCAGTCCTATAAACACAAAACTTACTGAGCCCAAGAGGCACAAATATATAAATGCAAGCAATGACCAGAGGGCTTAAGGAGGAACTTGGTAAACAAATAGCAGTCCTATAAACACAAAACTTACTGAGCCCAAGAGGCACAAATATATAGTTGACTGAGGTAAATAGGAAAATGCAAGATATGAAGTAGTATTTCATGAGAGAAGTGAGAACTTTGAAATCTAGCTGAAATTTAGGATATGAAAAATGCCTAGTTTTTAGATTTTTTGGTTGTGAGAACTTATCTCCAAGGTGGGTTTTTTTTGTTGTTGTTTTGTTTTGTTTTGTTTTTGTATTTTAAGCTTATGTGACAGATAAGGAGAGGACAACATCTTGAGAAAAAGGAATAAAAATAAACTGTAGTAGAACTGATTACTGGTTTAGTGGATTAGTTTAGGAGTATCAGACCCTTAAAGAGTTGTAGTGCTGAGGAAATTTCTAGGAAAAAAAAAAAAAAGAGGCTGTGGGAAATTAAAGTAGCCGGAAAAAAAAGAACTGTAACATGTATCAGATAAGACAAATTGAAAATAATAATAAATAAATAAAAAGCAAAACTTGGCCTAAATAAATCTTTCCTGAAAAAATGCATTTATGAAGGGCTGGAGGAATTGCAGAGTGGTTTAAGCACTTGCCTTGAGTTCAATTCCCCAGCACCATATGGTGGCACACGCTGGTAATCCCAGCACTTGGAAGACTGAGGCGAGAAGATCACCCAGAGTCCAAGCGAAGCCTGGCTACACCAGGGATTTCAGGACCAGCTTGGGCTACAGACTGAAACCTTGTCTCAAAAAAAGAAGAAATATACAGGTATGATTTCTAGATGGACCACAGACTCCCAAACATATTTCATTTGCTTATGCCAACTCGTCGCCGATGCTGACATTTTATTTTCTGGGTATACATTAATGTGAATAATTTTGTTTCTGCTCATTTGTGAAAACTTTACTTAACTTGATGTAAGATTTTATAAAAATTTAATAAAGTGATTAATATACTATTCAGTATCACAATAAATATGTTTCATTATTTTTTTAAAAAAAGGAAACAAAGCCAACTACTTTGGAGATGAGTCCTGTGATTAAAGATTTGGCTTCTAAGCCTACTGTGTTCAAGAGTTGGCTAAGAAGAAATGAGATACGTTCAAAATAAAATTGGAACCAAAAATTATGTGCCACGGAATGACATCAAAATTACTTATGTATTTTGCTGTTTTTTGGAAACCTTTTCTTCCAATTTTTGTGGCTCAAAATTAAGTTCTTTAAAGGTAGGTGACAGTGAACTATTCATTTACTGAGTTAAACATTCAACAAATACGTACTAAGCACAAACTGGAAACATGAAACATACTAAGCTTGTGAACACTGTTGAAATAAGCAAAGTTGCCATTGGATAACCTACTATTCTATTGTGTCCCTTAACTATCCCAAAATGTAGAACCGTCATTAGTTTCAGAAACACAGCTCCTTTGCTGCCCAGTCCAAGTTGTCTAGAATATTTTGAGGGGAGTACATGGGAAAAACAGTGTCCTGTTCAAGGCTGACGTTGCAAAAACAAGTCCATCTAAGGTGGCCCATGAGTTATGATTCATTTCACACCATTCTTGCAGACCTGAAAAGTCTCCAGCATGATCAATCCTAATTAATTATTTTGTGCCAAAAGCAGTGCGCTTTACTTAAACACTAAGCCATGGTGATAGCAACTTGCAAAAGCTGTTCTGTCTAACTGGTATCTAATTACCCAGCCTTCACTTTCTCTATTGTTGGTACTTATCCATGACAGTGAAGAGGCAGCCAGGGATTTTCCATCCACTCTAGCCAAGTTCAGTGCCTCTGTATCTACATAATTCTAGAAACGCTACCATCTCCATTGTTGCTACACTTTGAATGCCTTAACATACCTTAAACCCAATACGAAGGGAACATTTTTAGGAGAAGATCTTTTTCCTTAGAAAATAAAGATGAAGAGAGAGAACAGATGAGTATTGTAATCTGGCAAACAATTTAATCAACACTTATAAAGCCTCTTCTAAATGACAGAACATTGCTGTTTGTGTCTACTTGTGAGTTACAGTGCCTTCCTCAAAGTGTGTGCAATACAAGACCTGCATAAACCTTCAATTGCAATGCAACCTGGCTATAAAAAAAAATCCAGGTCCTCCTATAAAATCCACAAGAAAATAAAAGAAAAAATACATTTGATCCAAGAGTTCAAGATTTGAGGAAGACTAGAATATTCAAGTGATAGCAGAAAGTGAAAAGTGTAGACATGGATAATTTAAGAAAACCCACGGGGTTCCATGTGCCTGAGTCACAAGAGGATTACAGGAAGAGTGGCCCTAGTTCTCAAAATGTTCAACCTCTGGCTTTCCAAAAGGGTGAAGTTCTGAGATATAGTATCACCTTTAGCTAAATGAGACATGTTAAATATTTTCCATGATGACTGGGAATCTGTTTTTTTTTTCCTTTAGTTCTATTTTTTTCTTTATGTTTTGTGAGCTTGTCTATATATACAGTGCATACTTATTCAGAATTTGGAACTGCTGAATCTTCCTAATGAATTAAACTGGCCATTATTATTGCATGGCTCCTTAATAATGCTTCCTTTAAGGTATATTGTGTATAATATCACTTTTGGGAAACTAGCTCTATGGTGGCCAGGGCTTTCATTTACTGTCTTTTGCTATTTTTTATGCTAGTGTTTGCATTCTAATGTAATGACTATATTTTTTGAGAAATAATTTGTATGTCATCTTTTTTCCCACTATTTTTATTAATATACATATGTAATAGATAGTGTTCACAGTGAATTTGGGTATTTCATGCACATATGTATCATATCAACTTTACAATCCCTTCCCATTTTTGACCCTCCCACCCCATCTCTATCCCTTCCCCCAATTCTGGCTATCACTTCATGTGGTTCTATAGAATGTCTGTGTTCTGGGTTTTCCAAGTCAGAGAAACTATACAGTACTTAATATATTAATCTTCCACACCTAAATCATTTCACTTAAGTCACCACTCTATCTCAGCTTCCTATTCCTCGAATGGGTCGCAGTAGTTAAATCGTGATGCCTTTTCTCTGAATCCAACCAATCCCTTTATTGAGATATTTACCAAAAGTTTTTTTTCTATATTTTCCTATATCTTTGTTGTTATTCTTAAACCTGGCCTTATGCACCAGTTCACATTAGAAAATAATTATAAGCATGTAGTTCAAAAGACTAGTAAATTTGGGAAAGAAGAAGAAGAAAAAAGTTAAATTTCAAAAGCCTTAGCTGAATACTGGAAGGTATATATTTGTACATTCACAGGGTTATCTTTTACATCAATCAGTTTTCTTAGGATAAACATCTAAAGAGAAAATGTAATAAAAATAGATTTGTAATTAAATTATCTGATTGATATACTTTTAAAACAGTGCCAGTTCTTCTATAAAATCTGTGAAATCTCCCCACAACATCATTATTAGTAATAATACAGTAGTGTGCAAAATAGAATAATTACTAATTAATAATGCAGCATGGGGAATTGACATAAAATCTCTTAAGAATACAAAGGCAAGAATATATGGATGGATAGACAGAAAAAATTATAAACCAAGTCTAGAGGAATGTTAATAATCAGCGAAATGTGAGCAAATAAGTTATGAAAGTTAAAAAATTTGAAATAACTAAATTTGCCTTCATATCTGTTACTTTAAGTATATTTATGTGCTGTAGATTTAAATTCATTTAATGTAGCACTGTGACATAGTTTTAACTTTGTTTTATTGTAGCAATTCACTTTTTCGGTCACTGTGCTTCAGCTTTTTTAATTTTCAGTTTGACAATCTTTATATTTTAATGAAACATCTTTATGTGTTTATTGATTTTTTAATTTAAACCTATCATATAATTATTTGCTTTGTATCTGTATTATTAACTGCCTTGTTACCTTTTGTTTCGGGAAACAGCCAACATTCACCACTTAAGGTAGATAAGGTTTATTTTAGCTCACAGTCTCAGAAGGTCTCAGTCCATTCATGGGTAGCTGGCAATGGCAGGAAGGGTCTGGTGGGGTAGGGCTGCTCACAGCACAGCACCTGAACAGGAGGAATCAGGGCCTCAGAAAAAGCTGGGGTAGGGGTTGGTATCTTTCCAGGCCACACACCCACACCCGTAATCTAATATACCAAGCACCTGTCCTCTACCACTCACCTGTAATCCACCCTTCCTCGTAAGGCTCCATCTACTAACCACACATGAAATCTATAACATCCAAGTACAGGAGACTTTTGGGAGACATGACAGACGCTATGCATACTATTAACTGTACACTTTTTCCCTCTCTTTGTGTATGTGTACGTGTGTGTGATAATGGAGATTGAACCCAAGGCCTTATCACTGCAATGTATCTCAAACTATTATTTATTTATTTATTATTTTGTGACAGCATCTCATCAAGTTTTTAAGTTGCCCGGGCTTGGCTTGAACTTGTGATCCTCCTGCCTCAGCCTCCCAGGATAGTGGGACTGCAAGTGTGCTTTACCATATCCAACTTTTCTCCTTCCTTCTCAAATTGTTGGTTTTTTGGTTTTGTTAACAATGCTTGGTTGTCTCTTAAGCACTGGAGCCCTCTAAATTCCCCGCCAGGCCTCTTAGGCCGTGAGCTCAGAGCCTCGTGGTGACGCTTTGTCGCGTACAAGCCGTTGTAGAAGGGCTCGTGCGAGGACAGTGCTCCAGCTTCACCCCTCAGTGGAGCGCTAACTTTCTATTAGAGTAATGCCACAATTTGGGGGTTTATGCAGAGCTATTCGAAATATATAATAGAGTAACACGTTGCCAGTCCGCAGTTTATCTTTTCACATCTGGCATAACCTTCGAGACACTCTATTAACACGACTAACTGTTACATGACCTTTGGCATTAAGTTTAAGTGAGTTGAAGTGTGCATCAGAAAACCAGCAGCCAGGAGCTGTGTAATCCATTTGTTCACAGAAGAAGGTGGTGCAGTGTAGATGGGTGGTTATGGACATGGTAATTGGGGAAATTATTTTGTAGCCCTGTGTTGTCATTTACTAGTTGTGTAACCTTAATGAAACTCATTTACCCCTCATTTACCCCTGGGCCTTTTAAAAATTATCTCATATTGTGATAATAACAGTTTGTATCCCAAATAACTGGTCATTGTGTCCGTTGATGGGATTGTGTCAACTTGATGGAATTAGGAGCCACACCTCTGTTAGGTTTGAGATTTGTCAGCCACCCTAGACTGGGGATCGAGAACGGGTCTAGATTAGAGTGTGAGTGATTTTTGGGCTGGCCAGTGAGGGAAGAGCACCCGCCCAGATGTGGGCGGGCCAACTGGAACTCCAAGGGTATAAAAGGAAGGAAGAGGGAAGATTGTTACAGCTTCTTCCTCTGGGAAGGCTCTTGCCTTTACAATTGTCTCTGGAGGCCGACTTGCTACACATCACAGCAGATCGTCAGCACAGATTCGCTCCAGTCTCTGCTGTGCCTGTCTGCCTGTTGCTGCTGTTCAGTCACCAACCTTCAGGCTGCGGTCTTCTCCCAAGATCTACCGCAGACTCTCACCTCACCGGCCATCCTCCAGTCCCGGACAGGTGATCTACTTCACGGCTGAGCAGCCATCTTGGACCAGCTCTATCCTTGGATTTGTAGCCTTCCTAATAGACCTTTTTGTGATAAAATCTGTCTTTCGAAAGAACCCAAACTGATACAGTCGTGGTATTATTTTACTCTAAACTCCAAAACCCTTCTCCTCTCTCCCTCCCCTACTGCGCTGCTCACTTCTTATGTTTGATGAAACATTTAACACTTGATCTTCCCCCGTGGTGTTTGGGGCAGTATTTTTCATAGAAGAGACATGTACAGAGGAAATTTTTAAGACATAATGATGGAGATGTGTAACTATATGAAGAAAGTGGAACAATGTGGTAAATGCCCCCAAATAAGCCATAATGTACGTAGTTCAAGGATATGAAGAAAAAACAAGACCCTAATTTTTTAGAATATAATTGAATCTGAAGGGGAGAGAGAACTACGAAGGATTCACTTAACATACAGAAGTTTGAGGTAAAGAAAATAATTCTTTGAGTGAAAGACTGAATACAAACCAGATGCAAACAAATGTTAGTGAAAACAGGAATTTACTGATAGCTTGATCTAAATGCTGGTTAGTCCACAGCAAAACCTTAAAGAATTGTTACAACATGGGAGGCAGGATGTTAGTGATTATAAAACAAACAGGTAAAAATAAGGGCAAATGAGAACATTTTCTTGGACACTACAGAACTCCTAAAACATTAAGAGAGTTAATTTGAAGATCATGAAACAAGCTATTAAGCCAAAAAAGACAATTTTAATAAAACGAATTGATACGATAGAAATTGTGAGAGAGGCCAAGAGGAAAATATTGATTATTATATCTCCTTCTTATATTACTAAAATTTCATATTATAAAAATTAACTCAATGTGTTTTCCAAGAACAATAGTAAGTATCCAAAGATATTAAGAGGAGAAATCAATTTTAATATGAATTTAAATATTTTATCACAATCCAATCTATATTATGCTTTGCATGTTTCATTTTAATGGAAAGACTTTTTAAGGAAAGAAAAAAAACTCTGTAGTAAACAATAGCAAGACACCTTTGCAATGTTATAAATCTTTTTATTTGTGTAAGTGTAGTTTAACAGGTAAGCTCAATATTCTTCAGTTTCTGTAATACATTTCTCTAAAATATGTGGTCCTTGAAGTTATTTCTTTCTCTCTGAGCTGTCCTTTGAAATTTGTTCTTTGCATGTGATGTCTATAATTGTAATGTAGAGGGGATATGGTGGTGATGTGTCTCGTAGTTGCTTTAAATAGTTTGTCAGCCTTCATAGATACTATCAGATACCAGCATGATAGACTACATGGAAACAGTGGAGGGAAATATGACATAATGACTTAAGTATTATTTTCAACAGAGGAAGAAAGTTAAAATATTTGGTTTAGCAGAACATATAACTAAATCAAGTACTTAGTTTTTCTGCAAATGAGGCACATCTGTTCCATGAATTGGTCTTCTTTCTGAACTCAGAGTGTACAACTGATGGAATTCTCCCTCATTAAACATGTGTGAAACTGTCCCTCAGATCTCCAAGTCCCCCGTGACAACTTCTCTCCAGGGAAGCCGAGGGAGGTCTTAATGTTTCCTGTGTTACATCAGGTGTCGTTATTACTGTATATCTCAAAACTTTTTCTCTCCAAGTTAGTCTTGTTGATACCAACTGTCTTCTACAATCACATGGATTTGGAATAAGCTTTTAGTTTTGCTAGCCAATTTACTGTTCTCTCTCTCCCTTTATCCATGCATAAAAAGCAAATCCTCATATTTCTAGTATGATCTAGGTAGTTCTCCCTTGACATTGTAAAGCATTATACCCAGATGAAAATAGATTCATTGGCTGTCCATATGTCTTAAAACTATGATTAAATAGTTACCCTTACATTAGCTACTGTGCTTGAAATATGAAAACCTGCTGTACTCTCTCTGATAATAAGTAATTTGGGATGAACTCAGAATTGTGATTGCTTCTGTAGCCAAGGGTTATAAACAAGAATCTGATTCATGCTCCCATATTATGCAGAAATAAAAAGTATTCAATTTGGTAATGTGCATCTAATCCAAATTGATTGTGCTCAGCCCTAGCATTCCAACCACTAAATTATCATTTATCTTTGCCTGTTAATAAACATTACAGATTCTGCCATTGTGCTTTTAATCCTTTTGAGATTACTATGTCAATCTCATGCACCTCCAAATGATAACACTTGGTAAATAATAACACTATTTCTTAGTATTAATATTGCCTCTCTCTGCTTTTCCTGTCACAGGGAAGCCCTGTCGTCTGTCACATTAGGTGACAGTACGTGCAGCAGCGTAATGTAGCCAAATATTCAGGGCTCCACAAATCCTATGAATATGTTACAAACCATGTGAAGGGAGATACACCATAAAAAGAAATGAAAGCCTGCCAATTTAGCATTATTATCCAGCAGTGAATCACTCTATCAATTCATGGAGAACCCAAGAAAACTGCTTTAGTAACAAAATATTTGGGTTGACATAAGCCAATCACCATAGCAAGGCTGCACACATACACACAAAAATCATTGGCCTGTAGAAATGAACACATAGCTAACATGCTAACTCATATTAAAGTAAAAAAAATCTAAAATGATTAGTGTTATATTGGTACAAGCAATAATTTATCTAATCATTTGTCCGAAATGTTCTACATTGAGTAGATTTGTAAGTATTGATAGTTAGACTAAATTAAAATTTTAGGGATCAGAAATGGTTCAGCATGAAAGAAAGTCTGGTAAAATGTATAAAAAGATGAAACAGGTACCATCCAATATGAAACAACAGAAGTGAGATCTCATGAGAATGATATTGTAGTGTAGAAGCAGAAGGAAGAATAGCAATGGAAAAAAAATAAGAGTTCAGAGTCATTTGTACCCAAAATTGTAATGCTGTGGTTTCTGAAGAGAGCAACTACCAAGGAAGTACACAGACTTTTGACTCTTGGTCTTGTGTCTAGTGATGCTCAGCCAACCGATGTGAACATGCACAACTCAGAAAACCTACCTGCTACCCAAACATGCTCAAAATCTAGGGAAAGAAAGAATACCAGCAAGCACACAGCAGAGAGATGCGGCCGTGAGCTTGCATTCAGTCATGTGTTGCGAACTGCAGGTGTTATAAAGTACACCAAAAATAGACAGTAAGATCGAGTAGGCTGTCCTTCAAGAGTGGATTCCTAAAAACTAAATACTAAAGTCAGAGATCTGGCTTAGAGAGGTAAGGGTGGTGACAGTGCTAATATCATTGTGCCCTAGAGTAACTACCTCTCCTCTGAAAGAAAGAGTGCTGCTTTAAATAAAGAAAAATATTATGGATCTCCAAGGAATGAGGCAGAGCTAGAATAAATAAAGTCTATTTTATGAAACATTAATTGAAACAATAAGATTAATAATATTTTAAAGATGTATCCATATAAATAAATAGAATTAAATATGGGCCCACATGAAAAAGAAGAAAAAATATGAGGAACTCAGAAAAATGAATATATGTATAAGGAAGGCCTCATTCAATAACAGAGCCCTCCGCTCCTTTAAAATGTTCTATTCAAAATAAAAAGAAGAAGAAAACACAGCAGAGTCTTGTGTATTTGTGTGTTACATAAAAAAATAAAGGCGGCCTCTCCTTGCATTTCATAAAACAGGCAAGAGAAAATATTTAGGTGCTGAGAGAACTGGGAGACTGGGGCAGTGGTTAGACAATTCCTTCTGTCCTTTCTTACGCCATGTTGAATCAAGGCTGCAATGCATTGCTGATCATAACTGTGGTGAGAGTGATCATATAGTTTTTCATCCAAACCAGGACACTCTGGAGAGTCAAAGGAGGTGCTTAATAATTATGCCAGCATAAATTTGACTGTCCCAGCAAAGTGAAGCTTGGCCTCACCTGACCTCAGCTTATCACCATCAGGCGAATTCCCTGGGAGCGAATGGTGCTGCTGTTTCTCAGGCTGAGCTGGGCAGCCAGTGTGAGCTCCAAACATTTCAGTGACCTGGGGTCATTCTTAACATGCCCCTCGGTACAGACAGAGATCCAAAGAATCTTGAATTGGAAAGATGGAAAAGATGGAGAACATATTCGCAAAAAAGACAGAGCTCCATTCCTCTGCACAGCATGGAGGAGTTATATTTTTCTAAAGGAAAAAAATAAATAAATAAAAGTTTTTGAATGGGACATATGAACTGCAGAAAGAAGGGGAAATGTGCTTGATTCAGAAAACCAAGGTCACCAGTGGGGAGGGAGATGCACAAGCTGCTTTGTGAATTGGAGATTTGAGACTGGGAAGAGAGGATCCTGGCTTAGGGAAGGGAGGCGAGGGAGATAAGGGCAGTAGCTGACACCGTTAAAGCAGAAATCTGGCATCCTGACCATTTCCTTTCTTAGAAAAATGAACTTCTACAATGGCTCAGTGTTAGTGTA
Source organism: Ctenodactylus gundi (assembly GCA_004027205.1). Lineage (NCBI taxonomy): Eukaryota > Metazoa > Chordata > Mammalia > Rodentia > Ctenodactylidae > Ctenodactylus > Ctenodactylus gundi. Next base: position 1,093,500 of record PVKB01000109.1, read on the forward strand.
CTGTGTCAAACTTTGCAAAACATAGGAATTAGCTGGGTCTTACCAACGCCTGTAAAAGCAAAAACTCTGAGGATAAAAATCAATCTGGACATGGGGAAAACTCTAGATGCAATTAAATTATGGGGAAACTGTATTCATGGGTAGATTAAACTATTGTTCATTTTCTGTGATGTCAGGAGAGATCTCATTGGACTGTGTGGCTGAGATCTGACCTTGCCCCTGGATCCTCTGTTTTAGCTCTGCTTCCTGTCTGCCATGTGCTGAGCAGATCTCCTCACTGGGCCCTTAAGCCATTGCTGGATGACTCGGCACAGACTGAGACCTCTGAAACTATGAGCTAAAATGAACCTCATCTTTAAGCTGTGAATATTGGCCATCGGGTGTAGCAGATGAGAGTGACTAAGAGAGCTACAGTGCTTCTGCTATGAAAACCCCTTTGGACAAGCTCCCCACCTAAACTTTCTACATGATTTCTGAATCACGCTAATTCCCATCCAGAAATCAGGACAGCCAGAGTGTACTCTACCCAGAAGCCTTTGCCGCTGACCGCACAGACCTTGGCTGCTGTAACTGCATAGGACAGTCTGCGGCTTAGCCTCTCCAGGTACTCCAAATGAACAGAAGGAACAGACCCTACCGCTTAGACCTCCTTGCTTTATTTAAATCATCCTCTTCTTCCTGGACTGAAGCACAAGGAGGGAAAGTCGGGAAACTTGCATCTATCTCGCTCTTCTGTCTTTAGGCCTTCCCGTAAACACTGGAGAGAAGGCAGAGGCTTAGTTGCTTTGCGTTATCTATGTCATAATTTCTAATTCTAAGCAAACCTTCCCAGTGGACAGGATCTCCCTCCTACACTGTGAAGAATGATACGTAACGGGTCTTCCCACTGACTAAGGAGAGAGAAAAGGGGATGGGGAGAACAAATCATTTTTTCAAGGCTATAGTTTCCCCGGGAAGCAACTGTTTCACTGCATAATCTTATTTTGATTGGCTTTTCTCTCTGCTTCTTAGCTGTGACAAAAACCCAGTATCACGTTGGGCAGCTGCATTTTTGAGGTGAGGCAGGGCAAAAGAGTTACACTTTGAAAAAATCAAGAGAAAAATACACCAAATATTTGGAAATTGGCTCGTACTGCAGATTGCTACTGTGAAGGTGCTTCATGTATGTTATCTTAATGAATTCTCACTGTGTCCTGAATCTTTTTTTTTAAGTAATAAGCAATAACCTTATAAGATAGGTAGCGTTACCTTTCTGTCAAAGAGAAGACGACTCTTAGGAAAGTTGGTAACTTTGTATGGACTCTGATTGGTAGCAGCAGAGCCAAATTTGAATTGGAGTTTGTCTGAATCAAAATATCCATTAATAATGATTGTGTATGACTCGAGGCTAGAAAAAGCAACTGAGGCATTTTATGAATCAAATTTACAGAATTTCTAACAAGAATATCCCAAGGTTCAAATCAAATAAGAGACAATAGAACAGGCACACAGGTACAGTGAGAATTTAGGCTTAAAAGTAATTTTGTCTGATTAGGAGTTTAATAGTGATTAAGTACATGGGAGGGGGCTATATGGTTGATGAGCTGCAAACTTCAAATGAACTACCAACCTGACACTGGTGTCAGGGAAGAGAGAGAGAGAGAGAGAGAGAGAGAGAGAGAGAGAGAGAGAGAGAGAGAGAGAAGGAAAGAAAGAAAGAAAGAAAGAAAGAAAGAAAGAAAGAAAGAAAGAAAAGAAAAGAAAAGAAAAGAAAGAAAGGACACACTGACTTAGGTAAGGAGAAGCCTTCCAGTGATGATGAGAATGTGAGTTCATCTTTCTTCAACAGAGGCACACCGCTTCTTCCACAGTTCACATGGCTATCTCTGATCTTCTCCCTACAAGTAGATTCGAGGTCCAGTTGTTATTCTTGCCCTTCACGTTTCGGTTGGAGGTTGTAACTACTAACAACACTACTGTCTACTTGGATCTTGCCCACATCTTTGTAAATCATGCTGTTATTCAATTCTCCTCAAATTGTTCACTGTGAATCAATTTCTTCTTTTTTCTTAGATAATTTTCCCCATTTTCTTGATATGTATGTATGCAGTACATAATGTTTACATTGAACTTGATTATTTTGTGCACATATATATTGTGTCAAAATTACAAATTCTTTCCCTCTTCCTTTTTGACCTTCCCACACGCTCCCCCTTCACAATAGTTCCCACTACCCCCGCTTCAGTTCTATGAAATAACTGTACTCAGTTTCTCATGCTAGAGAAACCATTCAATATTTAACCTTCTGTGTCTGATTCATTTCACTCAACATGATGGTCTTAAGTTGCAACCATTTATCTACAAAAGCTTCAAACCTATCTGTCATTATAAACAAATAGTACTCCATTGTGTACATATACCACAAGTTTTGTATCCACTGGTCTGTTGATGAGTATTTTGGTGTTTTCCACATTTTAGCTATTCTATACTGCTTTCCATAGTGGTTGTACCAGGTCACATTCCCATCAACAGTGTAAGAAGGCACCTTTTGCCCCCACAGCCTCACCAGCATTGATTGCTCCTCGAGTTCTTCATATAAACCATTTTCTCTGGGGTTAGATGGTATCTTAATGATGTTTTCTTTTTAATTTATCAAGGTCCTAGAGAAACAAGAGCAATCTAAATCAAAAAGCAGTAGAAAAAAACATTATAAAGATCAGAGCAGAAATCAACAAAATTGAAATTAAAAAATACAAAAAATCAATGAATCAGTTTTGTTTGGGAACTCTGACTGACTCGACTCACAAATTAAAGTCTTAAGTCATAGAAAATCTAAATGGCTTACAGACATCTCCTAAAGATACTGAACAGTATTATTAACCAAAGAAATGCTAAATAAAACCAAAGGGATATAAGTCTATCCACACTAATCTAAAAACAATGAAATGTTAGTAATAAATTTTAGTGAAAATATGTAATAGTAGGAACTCTTACAAACTAATGAAGGGAGAGTAATTTGACCTCACCATTTGAGAAAACAATTTGACATTTCCCAGCAAAGTTGACAATGTGTGTAATTTATGATCTAGCTACACAATTTACAGGAATAGAAAATATACATATGTATACATTTTAGCAATATTTAATAATTTAAAAAACTGGAAACAAATACTCCAAGTGTCCGTAGATAGAAGAGAGATTATCATAACATAGTATTATAAAGTTCCATCTAGGAATGAAAAGTAAGTGAATAAGCTAAAGATTCAGACATCAACACAGCTGAAATTTAAAACATATTAAACAAGAAAACTATTTGCAGAACATCTTCAATATGTTTCATTTTTATTAATGTCATTAGCATACAAAAATGGGACCTTATTTAAAGGATGCACACCTATGTGGTGGTCAATTTATAAAAATAAGCAAGAAGAAACAGACAAAAAGTTCAAGATACTGTTCATCTCCAACATATTTTGGAGGAACATCCAGAAACAAGCTGGGAAGTATTTTATTTATTGTTTTACTTTCTATATTTCACCTATTTTAAGCATGGCTTTTCATATACTCAAATTTTAACCAAATAATAAAAAGGAAAAAATCAACCATAAAAACTTGAATGAGATATCATTAATGTAACATTAAAAAAATATGACACTGTTCATGGTAGTTTCTCTCTGCTTCATAATAAATAAACACAAACTTAGTGGATTAAAACAACACAAGAACGTGTTATTTATTTTTCTATTGGACATTAAAGAGGATTTTACTGGCCACCTGGGAGAGGACTTCCTGGACCACCCAGCTCTCACTGGTCTCTATCCATTGTCAGTTTATTTTCTTCACCGTACAGTTCACTCTTTCCAGTTACCTACTTGTTTGCTTGTTAATTATCTGTGCATCTTCCTCAGACTAGGTGGTCCATGAGGATAAGGGCTATGGGAAGGGTGCTTTGCTCACTCTACACCCCCACCCTTCCTTTCCAGAGTAAAGAGGCAAAACCAGACGTGGTGGCACTTCTAATCTCAGCACTTGGGAGAGTGAGGCAGGAGTCCAAGGCCAGTATGGGCTACACAGTGAGTTCAGGACCAGCCTGGACTACAGAGCAAGACTTTGTCACCAAAAGAAAGAAAAAGAAAGAAAGAAAGAAAGAAAGAAAGAAAGAAAAGAAAAGAAAAGAAAAGAAAAGAAAAACCGGAAGAGACTAGAGCCTGCTTCACATTTTCATGAGTGAGAAATAAGCTTCTGTGATGCTGCGCCATTGTGAAGAAGAGCTCAGTTGGAGTACACAGGAAAACACTTCCTAGATGTTCAATTCACTTCCTTATCGTATCATCAACATTTAAAAGAACGTCAGAGATGCTATAAATTCTCCTTGTCACTGTTTCTCGGCCTTTAGGCTGAGGTCAAGTGTAAGGGTCATTGTCATTTGTTGGACTAAAGGAGAGATGAAAGAATCAAAAAGGCAGGAAGGAGGAAGGAAAGGAAGCAGGAGAAGGAAGGAAGAGGAAAGGGGAGGAGAAAAAGCAAGAGAAAGAAGACACAGAGGGGAGAGAAGAAAAGATGAGGCAATGTGAGACAAGGTAGGAGAAAGAGGGGAAGAATGAAGGAGAGGAAAATTATCACTGAGCGAGTTTAACATTCAAGGAGCCGCCCACGTTTCTCCAGTGGCTTCCGCTCACCGCATGTGCTGGGACACCCCTGCACACTCTCATAGTATGTTTGGGGCCATCAGACCTGATGCTTCTTCCACTTCCTGACCATCTGACTTTGGAAAAGTCTTGCACTGATCCTCTCTCTCTATGATCCTCCCAATCTGTAAAATAGGAACAGTAACATTTGTCTTGCCTACTTTATAATACTACTTTATAATATTGTTGTGGCAAAATGTGCAAAAATTCTCCAGATGCTTTATAAACTGTAAATTAATCTATAAATGAAAAACATTGTTACACTTAGCCCTTATTTGGCTTTACTTTTAGCTAATAATTAAATATGAAAATTACAAATTAATGTTAGTGAGTAAAGAAATAAAGGAATGAGGAAAAGTAAAACAATAAGTCACAAAGGTATATTTCTACATAGAAATATATATTTGATCGAGGCAAGACTATATCTAAATCAAGGCTATATCTCATGTGTTTACTGGTAGGGACGTTGTGGATTTTCATTATCTAAAATGGCTATTATGTGGAAGGAAGAATATTCTATTAAATAGTAGCTGGCACTATTTTTCTTCAGGCCGTGTCCTTGCACTGTCATTCTCAAGAAGGGATGGGGAATTTTGGTGGATTCTGGTGCAGGGATATTAATCAGCCTGAATAAAGTCATTGTGAGAACAAGGTTGGGAAACCCAAGGGGCTGACTTTATTGTAGTCATTATATCTGATTTCTTCTCCATTTATTATGGAAATTGAAATTGACAAAGGCTAGGGACACGTCTTGAAAGAAAATAGAAACATATTCCTGTCACACACACACACACACACACACACACACACACACACACACACACGAAGGGAGAAAGAAATCATACCCACAAATGTACAGGAGAAACACTCAAAATGGTCTGAACCACACTCTTTAACTAATCAGTCTTTACACAAATATTCTTTTGAATCTATTATATGTCTAGCATGTTAGCATAATATACATCCTAATACACATAATACATAAAATAATACAGTACCCTGAATTCTGAGTGCCATGCTCTAAGTTTTGAAGTTATAAGTACTAAAATAAATGCTCAAAAATTCTTTAATATAATGGTTCCCAAACTTTTTGAGACAGAATCTCCCTCTGTATCCCAGAATGGTCATGAACTAGGTCTACATATTTTAAATCCTGTTTAATATGTATTTTTTCAGTCCCCGTTGACGACTAAGCTATACCCAATTAGCAGAAATTGTAAGCTTGCACATACTTTGTGTGCTTCGTTGTTTATCCAGTGAAATAACTTATCCAGCCCAGTTTCTCCAGCCACGGAGCAGTAACAGATACTGCCCACAAGGCAGGCCAGTCTTTCTGTGCACACCGTTGCCACACACAAACATAGTTTGTATTTTTGAGTCAGTTGACTTTCTGCTCTACATTTTGTAACTTTCTCTTGTAGATTCTTGATCAAGCACAGTAGTACTCACTTTTTCCAAAAAATTTTGTTTTTATTTTCATTATGCTATATCTTGAATTTGGACTGTCCCTTAAAGTCTCACATTTTAAAGGCTTGCTGTTGGACGTCAGCTCCTTCTTCCTTTTATTTTTATTTATTTATTTATTTATTTATTTATTTATTTATTTATTTATTTTTGCCCGTTAACCCTGTGCTACCACACAGGCCCAAAAAGCAATGAGCCAACCAGACATGAAGTGTGTGAGCTGAAATAAATCTTCTGTCTTCATAAGTTGTAGGTTGTAAGCTGAATTAAACCTTCACTCTCAGAAAAGAACGAGTTGATTATCAAGAGTATTGGTTACAGTGTTAGAAGGCTAATACGCTTTATTAATAAGCTTATTCAGCAACTTAATGTGAAGTGCTGCTTCATTTTATGTATATATTTTGGTGTATGGGAACTATAATTCACTTTAGAGATTTTAAATTTTTAATTGGCTGGAGTATAACTAATGACATCAGAATCAGTGGCTTTGACGTCTAAATATAACTCATCACTTCTTCCAGTTTCTGAATTAGAAAAAAAAAAACCAAGAATAAGAATCTTGAAAGAATAATAGAATCAATGTTATTACCCCTGTTACCACATGTAATTTATTTATGGTAAAATGAAGTCTAAATTTCTGATCAAAACTCTACTTGAAAATTAAGTTATGCATCCAATAAGAATATTATTGTTGATACTTTGATAAAACTTTCTTTGCCACTTACAGATCTAAACTGACAGCGAAGCCCACTTTTGCAGATGCTTAGATAACCTTGACTTCGTGGACGCTAGTTCTCTGGAGCATGTCTGAACTACCCGAGTGCTACAAATTCTAGAAATCGTTGTTCATCTTTTCCTGATTTCGAGGTCACCCACTCTTTTGAAACGGGGCACCAAAGTCCAGTTTTATGCCCATGAAATAGCTCTAGCTCTCAGCTCATTTGCCAGTGTACTCAAAAGTAGCTGAGAGATCAGAAATGAGAAGTTCACATAAATTCCCCCCACTCTTCTGGGATTCACTTTGCCAATTCAGCCCTTAGGTGCTCCATAGGTAAGCGACCTTCCAGAATCCTATTACCGTGTTTTTACAACATCAAAAAGTTTTTACATACGAGTCTAATTTCTATCAAGGGAGAATAAGCCACCAAGTTTCCTGAAAATTTTATTGAGTTTCAGTTATTATAGCAATAATTTTCACATACAATAGCTTTTATTAACATTTTGTTATATTTACAAAGCTACCTCAGTAGTAATAAAATATATTTTAAACTTTAGTTTAACAAATGAGCTCACTTTTTGAGATGAGATAACTTTTCCAACCAGGTATGTGTTTATTGATGTCCTATAGTTCATCCTTACTCACGAGGTTTGTCATCCTACAGAGCCAGTGGCTGACTTGGGAGGCTTTTACTGGGCTGACTGGGGAGGTGTAGGGTTGGAGAGGGAAGTAGCCACATGTAACTAAACAGGAAGTCCTGCAGTCCCCCACCACTTTCAGTAAGCACTCTGACTCAGAAACTCACAAAGAATTGCAATATTTTATGTAAAAAAAAATACGGATGCCCCCAGCTTCCGAAATAGCAAAGCTCAGTCGATACAGCACAAGAAGCTAAGTTTGTTTAGTAATGACTTAGAAAATTGAGAAAGTACAGATTACCAAATCAGATTACCAAGACTTCCAATTAAAATGAGATTGGACTATTTCTTTTCTATATGAATTTGTTTGTATATATTTGTGATACATATTCATTTACATATTATCACATATAGCTTGGGAATTTACATATTATATATGATATATATATTATATATATATATAATTTTGATCATTTTTATTTCCTTTTTCCCTCCCCTTTCCGTTTCTCTCCTTTCCATGTTTCTTCAGTTATCCAACCATTTGCAGGCTTTATAGGACTGAATGCTTTGCACATGCAACTTGTAAGAACAACTGTCAAGGGCAATGTGATGCAGCCACAAATTCTGAATATCACCAGCCCAAATTTCTCTCATCTTAAAATTAGGTGAATGTCTACCTCCCTGGTGTCAGAGACTACTCATTTTTCTTTGGGGCTTACCGTAAGCATTCAATAAATATTTGACAAAGAGATATCTCCTGCAGATTTACTTGCCTAGTTTTTGAAAGGACCAATGAAAACTTAAGTTCATTGGCTCTGAGAGGACAATATATTAATATTTTGACAATATAATTCAGCTAATTATATAACTCATTAAATTGACGGGGTGTTATCTGGATATCATGTCCTGGAAAAGAAATCTTGAAGTTTCTGAAAAAGGCAGTCTACTGCAGAAGTCTTTCAACTGGGGAGGTAAAGAGCACATTAAAAAAATTAAGGATCAAATTTTCTCTAGATCTTCTGGGCTATAGCTTTATCCACACAATGCAAGCTTCTCTTGGTGAGTGACTTGGTTACAAACATTACAGCTATAAATGCTGTCATTCCATAATGTGTGAAATTCTACTATACAATTAATTCAGGCTCTATTCAAAAGGATTTTAAAGTATATTTGGTTGTTGTTTACTATCACAGTTGAAATATGAAATAATACCGAAGATTTGTAAATTGAGGACTTGATGCAAATGTATCAATGCTCAGAGTTAGGGCCTAGATAGGTGATTGGATTATTAGAGCGCCCACCTTACCAACAGATTTCATCATAGATGTGTTCCCAGCTGGATGGGCTGTTAGGAGCAGGGCTACGCTGGAGGAAGTGGGTCACTGGAAGGATGCTGTAGAACCTATACCCTGCTTCCAACTTCCCTCTTTCCTTCTGCGTCTTCCATTGTGTTCTGCTTCCTGGCTCCCTGGTGAGCAGCTTCTCTCCCCCACACCCTTCTCCCATGATGTTTCTGCCTTGGTACTAGATGTGCACAGACTCAAAAAGCTCTGAAACTCTAAGGCAAATAAACCTTTCCTCCTTGAATTAGTGTATGTACCTTTGTATTTTGCAACAAAAAGTGACTAATTTAAGTAGTTTAGAAATTCTCATTGTTTTTAAGTAAGATCCACAACTTATGGTGTGTGTATGTCTTTCTCTCTCTCTCTCTCTCTGTGTGTGTGTGTGTGTGTGTGTGTGTGTGTGTGTGTAGTACTAGGGATCAAGCCCAGGGCCTTCACACTCAGCTACATCCCCAGCCCACTTTTATTTTTGATTTTGAGACTGGGTCTTGCCAAGTCACTAAGGTTAGGCTCCAACTTATGATCCTCCTGCCTCACCCTTACAGAATGCTAAAACTATAGGCCTATGCCATGGAGCCTGGCTAAACTCATGATTTAACATAAGGGGGAGAAAAAGCACCCTTTGTTTATAGTTTAGATCTGGTTTTTGTCCTCGATTGACAAGTTGATGATGTCTGGAAAGGAAAGTCAGCCTGTTAGAGTCAATTATTTACTATGAAGCATTTACATCCTGTGACAGCTAAAGGTGTGTGCTGTCCATATAAATCTCTGCATTATTTTGGGTCACATATAATAAAATATCAGGCCAATTATTTTACACTTTATAAGGTTGTTCACTTTCTCTAGTTTTTCAGTGCTGTGGTATAGGAGGGGCTTTTTTTAAAACTCAGGCTTAATTTGTTAGTATAATGCAGATAAAAATTGGAAGCGACATGGGAAATTTCCAGCATAGGGCGTAATCATCCCACAGCCCTTCCTTCTGGCACCTTTCAGTTTGACGGTCTTTTGTCTTGTGACATCGTTTACAAATTGCATATTTTGTCTTTTTTATGAATAGGGAAAATCTTTAGTCACCCCAGTCACCTGAGATATCTCCTCATCTTTATCTGTTACTCCAATGTGCTCACTTGAGTATGGGTAGGCTGTTGGGGACAGTGTGGGGCAACAGTGACTATAGAGACACCTTTATCAAACCTTTACCAAATCTTTATCTTTGCACAGCAACAGAGACAAGGGCCCGCCTGGGTAACAAAGCTAATGAGGGCTGAGGCCGATAGCAATAAATCGAGGTAAAACCCTCACGCTCTCCACAGTGTTGTCTTAGCACAATAGGGCTATATTTTATTCTCCAGAATTCAAAGTTTTGTTTTAAATTCTGCACATCACAGCCATACTAAATATCCCCTTAGACGAGACACAGAGCTGCTGAGTAAGACCCCTGCAAATCAGCAATGCTTTTTCATAAGACCAACATCCATAATTTATATCTGCATACAATTAGCCTGTTTACATTTATACATTTCTGCTTCCTTTTATGTGAAATATTCCACAGGATACTTGGTAATGCATTCAGAATAACCTTTTTAAAATAAAGACTCCAGGACCAAACTGTTTATAAAATTCAATACCTAATAAATACTTTATATGAATAAAAAAGTGTTTTCCTCATCAGAAACAGTATATTTGTATTTGAGCTAGCATCTCTTACCTCCCAGGCCAATGGCCAAGCATTATATGAATATTTATTTTTAAATGTATTCAGGGGAAAAATATACTACTCTGCTTCCTGGCAGTTGTTTGCATACACCTATCACACTTTTTTTTAACTCATCATTATCATTGAGAAAATAATTTTTATTGATCGCGTGGGTTGACCTTGTGTTAACATCATAAAGAGAGAAAAAAATAATTATCTGAGAAATTAGTATTCATAGCATAAGGATACTGAATTTTCTTGATATGTGTAGACCAATAAATAAATTTCATTATTGGGAGTATGTGCAGCAGAAAAGACAATTCATAGTTTTGCATAAATTAGACAATTTTCATTCAGTGGTCTAGATGACAGTAGTTCCACCATATTGGAGCCAGAGAGTGGATTAATTGCTCTTCCTGCTGTCACTTTAATAGTCTCCCCTCCCTGCTGGCCAACTAGAGTGGCACAGACCTGAAATGACAGGAGCCACATGAAGCAGTGGCCAGGGTTTGTGGTAACCCCCACACCTTTCTGGGATGGGGTGAGATCTTAGTAGATAAAAGCTTTCTCCAACGTGGGGTGTGGTGGTTTCAAATTTTACCTGAATCCTATGATCCTGAAAAATGAGGAAGATTTAAGGAATCTTTCACCCTATTGCGATCTGGAAAGGAGCTTACGACAATGAATCACCCTTTTATAGAGAACTTATTTGAGACTCACGTGTGTCTGCCTCCTTGCTTACTAGAATAAAGCCAGTCAAAAATTTTTAAACGTTTTTTCTTTACTCATAAATCATAAACTGAACTTTTGTCCCTTCAGTGATCAATTGGACCAACTGTGTTCAAGCTTTTCTCCTCCTCACATCCCTGAGAACAGCCCAGAATCAAAGTAAAATCTCCTCTGATTGGTTACTACATCAAGCCATTTGAACTCACATCCTCACACCTGACTCTTCCTAGCTTAGTACTTCAATTTAGACAAAAAGGATTTCTTCTTGCATAACTCTTGAGACCTATGTGGACCAAACTGTAGCATTTGCCCCTCTGCAACACTCTTCCTCTCCCTACAGCAGTAGCTCTCCTTCTATAATGCAATAGGCCCTCTGTCCCATACCCCTTGCAATGGCCCCATTGAATATAAATCTCTCTTTACTAAACTCAGATTTGTTTGACTAGCTTTTATCTGAACACTGAACCGGGGAGAGAAGGAAAAAAAAAAGATAGTTTTCATGCATAAGATAATCTTGAGTTTCAAAATCCACGTTTGTATGGTTCTTTTATTGCAATGTTTCCTATGCCTTTCTTATACATGCATAACAATTCTTGGAGCCAAGACTTAGGCTGATATCTTGCCTCTGTCAGTCCGCCTATCTCAATCCTCTGCTGCACTGCCCAGAGCCCTTGGCCTATTGATAAGGCCCTCCTAGTCAGTGAGCTATTGTCAAATGAAGCAGAAAGAATTCTCAACCCTTTATCCACTTCACATGAAGCACAGTTAGCTTTGGCCTCTAAAAATAGACTTAGCATCATACAGTAGATATGGAAGAAATCTGGAATTTCCCTGGACCCCTGTGTATCCCCTCCTCTGCCTAGCAACTTAGACTGTGTCATACTAATACAGGTTGAAACAGAGGCCCCATGACTGATATCTTGTCATAAAGTCCATCTTCACCCTTGAACATCTTACCTAAGCCTAGCCCAGAAATCGTATAACCATCTCCTTGACTTTGAGCATTTCAGCACTTTCTATTCCTGTTGCAACCATCCGTTCATAACAGCAGTTTATGACTCCAAACAATTCTCTTACTCTCCAAGAAACTTTGAAGGAATTGATTGCTTCTGAAAGTTTTCTCTCTGTCTCTGTCAGGCTCTGCCTTCTTCAGCCACACTATGATGTCAGAACTTTTAGAATAATTGCATAAACCATAAACTGGTAGGCATGTTCAACATCTAAAAGTCACCGTCATCTCCCAGTAATGCCACATATAAGTATAAATATCCTTTGAAAATATATATAGTAACTAAGACATATAGTACAAAAATCCTTGATTTATTGCATCTATTGACAAGACTGAGAAAAGTAAAAGAACTGTTAGACTTTTGTATACACAGGTACAATATAGAAATTAAAGATGTCACTGTGAAGTCTAAATTAACAATATCTCCTGGTATCTTTATTAATTTAATGTATATAGCTAGCCATCTAATTATGGTATAAAATAATTACTATTATGTTTTCTGAAGACGTCAGGCACCGTGCTAACATTTGGAACCATGAACACGGTAGACTGAACACCTACCCTCATAGAGTTGCAGGGAGAAAGCATTTAGTGTTTTAAGTATGCATGATGGTTTGATCTGCACATAGGTTAGCAGGTGAAATTTACCTGTCCATGCAAAGCACTAGAGTTACTAATGTAATGGACTAGAAAATACAGTTAGTCAGCAATCTTCCAGCTGGAGCTCGTGAGACTTCTTCCTTGTCACCAGAATCAACCACCTATGAATTTTCTTTCTTAGTCTAAACCCTGGAGCTCTCTTCTTCAGTTTCACGAAAGGAAAAACATCAGTGCCAATGCTCGCCAGTAGAAAAACTAATGAATGGGTGGGGGGGGGGGCACATCAGAGGAGGAACACAAAGTTTGATCTTTGACACAATGTTCGTGTCAGTGTATGTACCCACCAGCAGGAAGGTACTTTAAATTCCTTCACCAGGACCCTCCTGAATGTGGAAATGCCTTTGAGGGTGTCAATGAGGTATAAAATTCTGCATAAATAAATATAGTTACCATTGGTTACATTTTCCACTGAGAAGAACAAATTAAAAGGTTATGGATTCGTTTATTTTTTTCAGGATAAACAGTCAGCATATGAAGGAATCAGAAGGCACATGCTGCACTGCTCCAAAGACCAGGGCTACTTTTCATCACCAGGGTGGCTTTTTGTTTGCTTGTTTATGTTTCCTGTGCTTGTCCCAGTAAGATGTAACGCAGCTGTTTCTCCTGTTCATAGCCAGCAACATGCACGTATTTTGTTTTGTGATCTGTAGTTATAATTATTATATTCCAGCCCACAACATATGATGCTTCAGCCACTTTTAGTCCTGCTTTTTTTTGATTCATAGAAACTGAGATTGACAATGTACACGTGTGATTCTTCATTCACAGGCAAAGACCTGTAGAGTAAACTTGCTCCACAAAGGCCAACTGGAAGTTTCCAGAGAGTAAGAGATCAGGGCCCTAAAACAGAGAAAAGGTGAATTTCCATGAGGTAATCGTAAGTTAAAACATATTTGAAATTCTAAAATATTGCCTCAAAACAGAAATGACCTAAATATATCAGATATAATGCTAATAGAAGAGGCATCGAGTTTCCAGTTCCCATGGCAAATTATCGTAAACTATTAGAGTAAAAAGGAACATAGAACATTACACTCATTAATTCAACTCTGATGCTATGAATTTGTTTGAGACTTTAATAAAATTTTTAGACAATCTATCTAAATACTACAAGAATTTAAAAATTTCTCGCAGTGTTAGAAGATATTTCAAATCCTCCTATAAACCACAGGATCAGGGAAAAAAAAAGATGGCGTGTCATTTCTTAACAAACAAGGAAACTAGGACACATAACAGAACAGTAGTTTGACCAATATCTCCCGACCATAACTTCACGATGGTACTTCTGAAGTTAGTCCTACTTTTCTCTGGATATATAAGAGTAGTGACCTTTACCTCAAGGAAAAACAAGAATTTCAATGAATTATAAAGAAAAAATGTATTTTTTCAGATAATAGATGATATGGATAGATAGACTGAGGTAGATGATAGGTAGACAGACAGACAGATAGACAGACAGATCGACAGATGGATCCTCCTCCTGCAACTGTTATTTCATCCTGCCTATTTCTATAATGGCAGTCTAATCACAATGTTGTCTTTTCTTTGTAATTTATTTCCCCCTTCCATTTCTGCTTTATTCACTGTCATACTTAGAGCTTGCAATAAAGCACATACTTTAATATTCATAGATTTATTTAGTGTATCTATTGATTAACATTAGTGGTCTCTGCGTAGAAGGGTGGTAGCTCACAACTTGCATAGTTTGTTGTTTATTTTTTCTTCAAAAAATCTTTGTATTTATTTTGTTTACTGATATTTTAGCATGCGTTCCATCTAAAAATAAGAATAAAAACTTATTACTAAGTAAAAATTGCAGGTCACTTAGCATTCTGGAAACTATCCCTAATTTCACTTTCTTGGCACATTTGAAAGAATAGTCAACTAGCAATACTCTCATCCTAAGCAAAAAGAAAAAATAGCTTAACAAGAAAGAGAACAAGCTCAAACCTCTAGTCATATATTAACTATCAGAGTATCATGGTTTAAACATGAAGTGTTCTCCAAAGACTCATGCACTGGAGGCTTGATTGCCCCTCCAACTATGTTCTGAAATGGGACCTAGGGAAATGATCGGATCTCACGAGTGCTAACTCCTCTTCCCCACCCCCGTCTTTCTTAGAACCGTGAAATGAGTAGATGTGCGCTGGCATGATCCTCTGACATAATGTTTCTGCCTCACTACAGGCCTCATGGGAGCCAGCTGTCCATGGGCTGAAACCATGACCCAAAATAAATCTTTCTTCCTCAACTTGTCATTCTCAGGTATTTTATCACAGCAACAAAATCTGACAAACACATGAAATCACTTATTTTTCAGGGTCCTGCTCTTCAGGGATGGATGGTGGGAGAAACAGGAGACTACGGAAGGTCGAAGACAGAGCTGGAGGACAAGCTAAGTAGAGGCACACTTCACCCTCTGGCTTTAGTCTTGTAACTCTAGCACCATTAAATTAAAAAAAATTCTAATGTTGTATGTTTAGAGAGAAAAACTTATAAGGCCTAGACAAAAAAGGATACT
Organism: Ctenodactylus gundi; assembly: GCA_004027205.1. NCBI lineage: Eukaryota > Metazoa > Chordata > Mammalia > Rodentia > Ctenodactylidae > Ctenodactylus > Ctenodactylus gundi. Next base: position 1,108,945 of record PVKB01000109.1, read on the forward strand.
CAACGCTGCCTCAATAAGTTTCAGTATTTTTCTTGCTTTCTGTAGTTTAACATATTAAACAATAAGCAACATTTGAATACCAATTAAACATTCTGGTTGTAAGTGACCTATTAATTCAAAATTCTAGAAAAATATAAAGCTTAAAGAGAAATAAATACCAAAGAGAAGAAACCAAAATGCTGCAATTCACATTTTAACAGGAGACCTTAAATAGAAAGGTCATTTGTTTAAAAGAAAGAAAGAAAGAAAGAAAGAAAGAAAGAAAGAAAGAAAGATAGTATGTAGGAGGTTCTGCCTGAAATTTTAAGTCAAAGTTGAACAATGAGCTAACAGCATGATGTGATAGTGGAGGATTTCAAGATACTCAAAGAGCCTTAAGAGCTTCTGAAAATTCTAATGCCATGGAATACATTTTATGTTTATTTTGGAAATGTCTGTGATTTAAAAACTTGCTACTGGAGCTGGGGGAATTAAAACAAATTTGCTTCTACCTGACGTTACAAAAGAGTAAGATCTAGGATATGATATGCTATCAAAACCAAAAGCCATGAAAATTGCTGGGTAGCTTCTTCAAAGAGCTTCTGCATCAAACCAGCTGTACCAGGAAATGCATCTGCCCGGGCATCCAAGTACATGGCTGTAATATACGACTGTCACTTATTTCTAGGTTTCACTAACCAGAGCAGACATAGATACTTATGAAACTTAAAAAGAAAGGATTTTAATGTTAATTAATATAATAGTGTGAAATTATTAGAACCCCACTTCTACTTCCTGCTGGTCCTCTCCTGTCTTAATCTATTTTGTACTGCTATAACAGGATAATAATTTGTAATGAAGAGATACTTAAAGTTCTGGAACCTCAAAAGTCTAGGCCAAGGGGCCAGCATCTTATAAGGGACTCCTATCTACATTATCTTCAGGAAGGAAGGCAAAGATTGAATTGGTGGCCTCAAAGCCTTTTACAATGAGTTTTAGTCCTCTAGCGACATCCACACATCCCATTTGGTCCCCGCATTGTTGTGTTGGGGATTAAGTTTCCAGGAAATGTTAGGCAGCATAGCTCAGAGAATGCAGCATTTGCTGAGGGAAAGTCCCCAACTCCATTCCCCAGAGCCACTTAACAGAGGGGCAAGGAGGCATATGCCTATAATCCCAGCACTCACTAGGGTGGCTAAGGCAGGAGGATTGCTGAGTTTAGGTCATCCTGGGCTACATAGTGAGTTCAGGAGCAGCCTGGACTAAGGATCTCAAAAAAAAAAAAAAAAAAAAAGCTTCTAGTACATGATTTTGGGGAGACACACTGAAATCACAACATCTCTCTCAGGAGTCACGAAAATTATAGAATGATGTATTTTCACAGTCTACAGTGATGCCTGGGCTCTGTTCTTTCTTTTTACACAGACAGATTGGAATGAATGCAGGGCTGCACCCAAGCAGGCTACGATCAAGGAAGAGAAGGAGGGCCTTCCTCTAAGAAGTGGGCAATCCTGAAACAAAAGCTCTTAGCACTGTGGAACCCAGCTGGGGATCCTGACTGCAAGGAGGAGCCCACAGGCCCTTCCACAGGGGCCTCATGTTTCTGTCCATTCAACAACCTCTCTGTGCCCCACCCCAAAGAAGTGACAAAGGGAGGAGAAAGAGGCTAAAGGAATTTAGGGCAAACACCTCATGGGACAGGTCTCCCAACCATCCAGCAAGAAGATTTCTCTGCATATTCCCACTTCATATTATAGCCTTTGATGAAAAGTTGAGATACAAAAGTAAAGACTCACTTTGCACACATAAAAAATGACTTATTATTGAACAAATCCTGGATAACCAGGGCTAGTATTTTCTCCAACCTAGTATGCCTCATATTTTATGCATCATTGTGTTCATTTGCCTTGCCCATCCAAGATCCATGCACTTTACTTTTTTTATTACTGCCTAATAGATCTTTTCATTTTGCTTTAGATTATATTTTTAAATTCCATCAATAAAGGCAAATAATGCTTTAAGGACATTATTAAGAATATTAAGAACATTCCATGTAAAACAGTCTATAAAATGGCACTTTGACATTATGAAATACAGGGTAGGGATATAATATAGTCTTTAAAATCCCATTTGTTTTTCTAACTAAAAAGTTAATACATACTCTATTTATAAAGTAGGAAACCAATATTAAGGGCAATTTTTTACCAAAAAAAAAATACAATCCCAACTCTCAACAGATGTATAATGAATAGTCGTCAAGTATTTTACTTAGCCTATTGATCAAATGAAGGAACTAGAGAAGACGCAATAGTCAGCTCACAGGAGATGTCGAAGAGGCACAAATTCATGTGAAGCAAAGAAATATTGAAAGGAATTTACAAATGGAGACAAAACTGGTTTTTCCCACAGAAGGGAAAGCTGAGAAATAAGCCTCCACTGAACTGAATTAATTCGCATGTCTAAGGACAAAAATAATTTTGCTTTACTCTCTGGTATCTCTACTCTTAGAGCTTGTAAAATAGGAGCCAGGAAAGGCTAACATCAGATAACTCCGGAAGGCGTGCTCAGAATAACAAACACTTGTTCCTGGAGATTTCCTCAGTGATCTTTTTTGCACTGCAACTTTTTTTAACATCAAAAGATTAGTAATAATAATTGCAGGAAAAGGTGAAAGGAGAAATTAGAAGTAATAATAATAAAGAAAACTTCAGAAAAGCACTACTCAGATTAAGCCACTGAGAATATTTGGGTTGTTTTTATTAACAAATAGATCTCAATAGAGCCGTGCATAGTCGCTCCGCATACAGCCCTGCAGATCGACTCCTATCTTCACTTAAAATTCTATGTAAGAATAATGAATATGTTCTTTCTTACATCATCTTGTACACCACGAATTTTTACATATTATGGGTGCACTAAAATTTACTAAACTAATGTCCTATTATAATACATAATTTTTAAACCTTTTTAATTATAACTGCACAGGAAAATTCTTGGGACAAATATCTTTCTGTGTATCTCTAATATCTTCCCTAGCTGTTCTTAGTTGGAATTTTTGGGTGAAAACCTAGGTGACTTTTAATGTGTTTTGATGGATGTTGCTAAAGTATTCTGCAGCCACACTGTGTCAGTTTTAGAATCCTACCAGCTATGTAAAATCCTGGTCCCCTCTGCAGATCCTCACCAGCACAGGACTGTTCGTAAGCTACACCATGTCAGTGGGCCAAAATTAGTATTTCTTTGTTGCCTTGTGTTTACCTTGAGATCCAGTTTTTGTTTTTTTTTTTTTTTCATTAGCTAACATGAACACTTCATAATACCTCACAGGAGTATGAGCAGAAAGGATTAAAAAGAAAACACCAAATTATGCCTTTCCTGTTACCGGCTTGGCATAGTCAAAGACCATTGACAAATGAGTGAACAGACACATCAAAGGGACGGAAAAAGCCTAAACGTATGATGCTGGCATCCTACAAAAATGTGACTCCTAGAAATCCTCAAGGAAAATAATGAAGTCTAAATAGAGCCATGAAAGGAATCTGTGAATTGTGGAAATAAAAAAATTAGCATGTTATGGGGGGGGCAGGAATTTGTTTAATAACGAAACTTCTGATTTAGAGAGACAGAAACATCTGTGTACAGAATTATACACAAAGGGGCATTTCGTAGTCTACTCCTGCCTGCGCTGACCAGTGTGCGCTGTGTAATTTAGGAGTTTGGAGGCTTTCTTTCTTCGTTGTTCAGAGACTGATCATCTTTCTCTCCTCCTGCATTGGTACAATTTTTTGGGCTTTTTTTACATATGTAGTCAAGAATATAGAGGCCAGTTTTATGTCTGTAAGGAAGGCATATATAAGTACACTTTATGCTTATCGCTAATATTCTAGTTTACAACAAGTTGGAGAAACATGATATAAAATATATTGTTTTGTTAGAGAGGAGTCAAGAAAATCTCTACACCAGAACCAGACCAAACCAATCAATCAAACAAACAGAAAACAGAACATCAACAAAATGTGCTTGAGTTTAAGGAAACAGATTTTCTTTCCATTACTTCTGCTGCCACATGGACTTTCCCTTCATCTTGCTGAACTGATGTCCTAGTGAGGGGCCACAGCAGTGAGGACCTTCTAGGTCTCTGCTTGCTTGGCCAGAGAAGCTGTAGGGCTGGATTTGCAGGGCAGAGACCCCATCAGCCCAGGAGTCACCAGAATTCACTCATCTGGTATTTGTTGGTGCCGTTGCACAATTCGTTGTGTGCTGTTCTCTTCTCTGCAAGATGGAGTCCTTAAGCACCCCTTAAGGACTGTTGTGAAAAGTAACAAACGCATCTGGAGTGATTTAGTGCACTGGTAGAACTCTAAATTATAGGAGAATTGTGTTTGGCACCTTCAAATGAATTAGAAATAGGGTGACTTCTTGTTGAGTTTGTTGGAGACATAGTAATTGTGCTTCTGAAGTGAAAGGAAATATAAGTCTACGCCTGCTTTTAATCTGAGACAAATAAGTCTCATATTTAAGAATCTATCAAACTATGGGTTTTAAAGTGAAAATTACATATTTGCTTTAAAGGGCAATATTAAGGTCTTATGCTGAAAATTAATTTCAGAGGAAAAGAAAAATATGTCAATAAAATTACTGAAGGGGGCTGAAATCTCACACTGTACTACTATCATTAATTTTATGTTAATAGGGTTTGTTAACTTGAGTTTCTACTGTTACATGTGCTTTGTGGATTTTTGAGTTGAGGGATTAGCTCTGGCCTATAGCCCCTAATTGGATACTGTCTAATTATTAATATCCATTTCTCCAAAGGGATTTGCTTCACAGAATTGAAAAAGTTGATGAGTCGACGGTAGATACTATTCCCCTCTGACTTGTGAGCATGAAAGAATATGTAATTCAAACACAGCCCTCATAAACAACCCCAGTGTCATCATTATGAAACAAAGCTCAACGTTCCCCTTCCTTGCCCCGCTCCTCATAAATTGAGAAAAACAGGAATTATGAACTCAGTAAATCCCATGGATTCTCTTGACAACTCTGTGGCTTACCGTAGATTCCACTGTCTATCAGTAATCTGTGTGAAAGTTCTTCTTTATTAAAACTGAACTAGGAAGAGTTGGAGTTATGTTTTTTTCTTCTCTTGACAGAAGATACAATTTTGTAGAAGACAAGTGATCTTTCATCCTCAACATATAAATGGCCTGTCCCCAGCATTTGAAGAGCACTCTGGGGAAAAGAAAAGGAAAAAAAAAAAACTGTGAAAACTGAAAATTAACAGCCTTTTTTTCAGAACTGATAAAAATGATGATGAAGAAAAAGAAGTAAGAGAAAAAGAGATAAAGTTGGTAGTGTAGGCAGGGACATTCATAGGTGAGGTGAGGAAAAGCATCCGACGGGAGGAAAAAAGTCAGAATGATGAACAAAATCTAAGTGAGAATTTTATCCTAGAAAAGTAAAGGTATCTGTCTCCATCAAACCACATAGTTCATTGTCCATGATCCGACACAGTGACAGGAGAAAAAAGAAAGATGTCTCTCATATAGAAATACTATGCTTGGCTTTGACTTTCACAAGGTTTAAGCAACGTTCTGTGACTTTCTGAAAACTATCACTTAAGGAAACAGAAATCTCCCTTCATAAATTCTAGCCAAAAAGATGAAAAGATGACAGAACTTTAAAACTTTGTTTGAGATTAGTTTCTAAATGATTTTTAAATATGACTTCTCAAAAAAGCTAAAATTAATGGCAATGAGAAAAAAATTGATTTACATGCTGCTCATACAGAAGATATTGATGAAGCTTTCTATTAATATACCTGTTAAAAATTAACTTTTTGTACTGATTGCTTTAATTTCTGTGCATCATTATTTCTCCATTGGAAGCCATACAGGTGTCAAACCCAAACATATTTGCATTTGCTTCTCCAGTGTGCGCTAAGAACTGGCTGTCATCTGTGAAGGACCGTGAGCAAATGACAAGTCTGGAATTTAGAGTCTAGAATCAATTATCTTTTATCTGAGGGCCCTAAAATTTCCCTAAATACCTTAAGGAATTGTTAGAAGACATTCACGAACATGTTGTCAACTGTTCATAAGCTGTGTGTAGACTTAAGTACCTGCAGAGTCTATGCTACACCTCGTGGAATGCCATATATGAGCGTGTATGTGCATATGTTGCTGTGATTTTCTTCACGTTTTGTTTTGGACCCTTTAGACCCTGAAAAATGGAACTCTAGAAAGTAGTCACTCGAGTTCAAAATTTTACCACTGGAAATGCAAATTTAGATTTTTGTCCAGATGAGGCCAAATCTTCTTTTTGGCAATTAAACTTTTCCCTCTCTGTGATTCTGGGTCCTGTGTCAATTGCTACCTAGTTTGGGATCCAGAACCGAGCATGCTGAGCTATTGTTCAGTTTGTGTGCACTGCCTAACCCTACCTCTGACCCTAACCACAAGAGGTGTGAATTTCCCACATGCCTGTTGCGGACACCTATACGTAGATTGATACTACCCAATCTTTGGATCATTGAAAGCAGTTTCAACTGTATGGCTCCATTTAACCTGACAGTAGGTAAAGACCAGCTGCTGTCAAAAGGTTTAACTAAATAGATTATGAAGATGGAATCTTCAATCAGTGGAACTACAGCCTCTTATTTTCAGGCGTGTAAAGACCAATACAGGCTAACTGTGATGTATGAGTTACCATTTATCATTACTCGCTTGGTAATATCTACTGCTTCACCTAGTCTGATGTCGGATCGCGGCGTTGCATGATAACCATGTACTGCACAGACATCAGTTCAAAAGTAACAGCCCAAGCTTTAGCAAGATAATGTTTCCTTTTTTAATATGAAATTTTATTAAAAAGCATGTGAACATATTATCAGATAGAAATATATTAGAACCATTTCAAAACACATTACTTAGACACAGAGATAATAGAAATTTAAGGACAGTGGATGGCTTTGGAATAATTTGTATGTTGGTATACTCCTTTCATATCTACTCAACAATCTAGACTTTGGGTTATATTTTTAATCCAAGGCTGTATTTCAAAGCTATTTGTTTATTACATATTTCTGTTTTAATTCATCGTGTGACTGTATGTATATTTAAAATATCAAATCAAAATATTTTTGTGCAACTTAATTTATTCTGTAGCAGATCTTGTCAGCTGCATCTCTTGGCCCTATCAGACAGCTGGAACCTTCCCTCGGCAAGTTAGCAGCATTCTGTATTACAGCCCACAGCCTACTTACTACAAAGCCCACAAGCAGACAGCTTCAGAGCAAGAATGCTGGGGGCAAGTTTTAGTTTCCCACTGGTAAAGTAGAGGTAATGATATAAGCTATCTTGAAGAATTGTTTTGAAGATTAAACGAGTTAGAATAATCAGAAGATTTGATCAGCAATCTAGCAAATAAAGTATTTATAAGTATTCACTAAAATAATTTTTGTGCAGAGGACCTCAAACTTCTAACTCCATGTGCCAAGTTTCAAGTGTAGGTTAAGGGAAACTTCCAATCTAGTCTGCATTGACTTAAACTCTACTTATTCCCATATGAGCTGCCTGGTCCCAAGGAAATTACTGTATCTTTCTGTGTTCTAGTTTTCCTTTTTGTAAAATGAATCTAACTACAGAAACTACTATAACATTGCTATGAGAATGAAATAATAATTCTGCTACCATTACATTATTATTAAAGTGCCCACACCATACACTGAGTTATTACAATGCCCATATAATAAATGTTAAGTAAATGGTACCTGTTGACACTAATAATTCTAGCATTAGCACTGTCATTATTATTAATACCATAGAATCCTTTATTCTCATCCAACCACGAATCCCTATATTCTATGCTAACCAAATAACTCTTCTGTCTACATTTCATTGTCATGATTTTAATTTTATATCCCTAGTCATATTCTGGTTAACATCTGTCATATGAGTTCCAGCAAAGCTGGCGTGTAGGCTTTGCCTTTGCCGTCCATGTTTCCCCGAGCTCTTAGGGGGAGGAACGCGATGAGATTTTGTTAAATAAACCAACAAATGATATCCACACTTCTGATTTCAGGGATTAGTCTTACTAAGTTGATATGTATCTTTTGTATGTAAGTGGGCGGTGCCAACCGGAACCGGAGTTACAACGTCAGAATCTATCTGCCTGACTCCAGTCCCAGAAACCACCTGGCTCCTGAATTCCCTTTCCTCGTGGGCATCATCTCCCCAATTACAGCTTTCCCCAAGGCCCTCTAGTTTTTCTCATTCACGTCCCTGTGCTGTGTCCCCAGCACTAGCCTGCGGTTCTGCTTCAGGATCTCACTGCAGTCATTAGACAAAACCAGCAGGTAAGAAAATCTGGTTTAATTGAAATTGTAAACCTTGTCAGATTCACCTAACAGAGCTAAGCAAAGAAAAAAAAAAGGAAGAAGAAAGAAAAGAAAAAAGAAAGAAAGAAAGAAAGAAATGCTAGCCTCCCTTCATCCAGCAAAATAAACCAAGGTTAAATAATTAAGCTAAAAGATATTTTCACAAAACCACACCAGAGAGGAAAGGTTAAAAAATATTTATTAAAATACTGCTCAGCAGTGAAACATGAAGAATGGCTGTCTCATTCTCATGAGCATCCAACGTGCATGAGGCATAAAATCGAACAGTTAAATCGCAGAATTCAAACACTTTAAATCATGCATACATACATACAAACAAGATGTTTAAAAAATAAGTGTAACCTTATTTCAAATCATCAGTGCTTCTCTCCAGAATAAATCTAGCAATTTAGCCCTTAGAACCTTAGCACAATTTCTATAAAAGTATAAGCAATTTTAGTCTCAATTGTCGTGTACTACATATATAACCTGTATTTTAAATCTGTATATTTTATACACTAAAGTGTTTTTTCCCTCTCACACATCAAATAAATGTGAAATGATAGCTCAAAAGAGACTTTACTGTGTCCATTGGTCATTCTTGTATCAGCTTGGCAGGATTCAAATTTCTTACATAATCATTTTATAATATGAAGTTTTAAAAAATGTCCAGAAAATGAAATTATCTGTAACAACCTGGTTAACTTGCATAAACTAACTTTCGCCCAATTTTTCATTTGATTGTTAGAGAAATATTGTTTTGGAATAAACTTTTATTCTTGCTTCACTCCACCACCTGATTCTTGCCAACTGACATTGCTCTGAATTATTTGTGATAATGTAGCTTCGCATCTTGGGCCAAGCAAGTGTAAGCGCTGAATGACACGTACCAGTTGAACTTCAAGCCAATTACAGCTCTCCCTCTTAACAGTAATTAATTGAAATAGTTTAAACAGACATGGACACACAAAAGGGAATGAATTTTGGAGTATGATTTAAAAATATGGATTATTGACTCAACAAACCATAATGGCTCCTTCACGGTCGTCAGGAGCTGCTGTATGAAAATCCTTTTGGAGATTTTTAAATGAGTGTTATTGACCTGATAGACCACAATAGTTCCAAAGAGGGCATTAGGATCCATCTTCAAGTAAGTATTTATATTGTTTAAAACCATTATTGGCGTTTGTGCATCAAATCTTTTTCAAGTCCAGTGCAGAGGTTGCATGTGAAAGCAACCCAATTATATCCCGTTAGAATCAAGTCAAACACCGTCTTTCTTACATCCTCAACACAACATGAGTACATACAATAATATTGATTTCTCCTTAAATTGCATTTTCTGCCTTGGTATCTTTGCTCTAATGCTTCTTTCAGTTCAGTCAAATGCCAAAACTAAAGTCAAGTCAGTTGTTGTGATAAGAAAATTAAACTGATCTCAATGTAAACTTGTTGAGTTATTAGATTTGGTTTTTATGGTAGTAAGTTGTTTCTGCTACGAGTTCCTCAGAGCTGAAGGTGATCTAAGGTTATTTTTTGCTACATAGATTGAAACCACTCTTGTTTTATGATTTTACCTATTATAAATTGAATCAACTGAAGAAATAGAAAGACTTAGATATACACTGGTAGATTCCCACTGTGTAGTAAGTTAATAAGGGCTTCATCTTCTCCTGTCATTGACAATCTGAAATATTGGTGGTTTGAGAAAAGAATTACTTGAGGGGAAGCAATAATCACTGTTAGTCTCATTCACACTGATAAAAAGATGTTCTGTGGGCTTACTAGATTGCATAACCCTCAAAGGTAGGGTCATGTTGTCGCTGGCTCGGGCTCTTTGTCAAAATCAGGATTAAGTTAAAGCAAAACAGGTCTCACAAAGATGAGAAAGATAAGGCAGAGACAGTTTGGAATAATCATGAATCCGGAAGGACTCAGAGACAGGAATACTCAGGATTCTACCCCCAAGGCTTTCCCTGTCATGAATACAGACATAAAGGAACCACTGGTAACCAACTTTCACTCCAGGAGAAAGGGATTGATGGATCAGCTTCGGGTTACATGTCATTACTTTGGATATTCCAGAGTGATGACAAGAAAGATGTGGAAAGCCAAGCATTGGTGGGACTTCTGTGATAAAATGGAACTTCTTTGACGTAACACCCAACCAATCTTTTCAACCATAGAAGTCAACACTCTAAAGGAAATCAGGGAGCTTTTAGAAAGATCAGTGGTTATAATAGATAGCCAATAAATACTTTTCAGATGAATAATCAGAAGATAAAATGAGTCAATAAATGTGTCGATGTATTGTGATGGAGACAAATTTTATATCATAAAACTTATTTCATTCTATCTCTTTCCAATGGAAACTACACATGGCAATGATCATCACAGCAGGTATCCATATACTTCTGACCATTGGTGCAGAGTCGTTTTCAATACTTGCTCTAAAGCAAATTTATACTGAAATCTATTTTCTAAGTTAATTTTCATTATAGAAGTTGGGGAAATAGGGCAGCTTACAATGTTGACTCTTAAAAATCCAAAAAAATGAAACAAATTCATGACAAAAGAAAGTCTCTCGCTTTTATTTTAAAAGTTAATAACGGCACTCAAAATTCTAAGGATTATTTCACTATGACATTAAAAGAGAAAAATAATTTTCTGAACATATTGATTTAATTTATTGACAATGCTGCTATTGACATTATACTGCAAAGAAGCCCGTCTTTTAGAATGTTCCTGTTATTTCCCTGTTGCACCTCATGCCATTTTCTCATCCTGCTCATGACACATTGACATGATCATTACTTAAGAAGGGGCACCTGCATCATCGTGGAAACTGACTCGTCTTCTCAAATCACTGCTTAACAGAGGTGAGGTCCTGAGACTGTCCAAGGTCAGACACAAATGTATGACTTAATATGGGAATTACTTAGGCACTGACTCATTTCGCTAGGGTTTTATGGTGTCCTAAATCTTCCTTCAGGAAAACAAAACACAAGTTAGAACACAGACAAAGAGACAGAAGGGAGATAAATATGCAAAGAAAATCGGTAATGCCCAGTAGGAGAGGAAATCACGTGCAGGTAATATCCGGCTTGTACTCTCTACTCGCCCACTTGCAAACAAATTCACAAAAGGAACACTGTGTACCACAATATATATCTTCTTCCTTTTATAAAGTTACTTTATTGATATTTTCCTTCTATCTTGCTTTCTCCTGCTCGTTGTGGACAAATGTCACCATCCGTGCTGCAGTGCACCCATCCCCTTCCCACTCGGTCCCCACTTTTGACCCCTCCGTTACTAATTTGGCCTTCTTTACTTCCTAAACCTTTCATTCTTCCCCACCATTCTTTCCTAATCCATGCTCCTGGCCAAGCAGATCATCTTGCTTCCAGTCTGGCTTTCTGAATCCTCAAATATAAATCTGAGTATGTCATTCTCCTATTTTAAACATATCTGTGTGTTCTTGCTGCCCGTAAAATCAAGTTCAGCAGTCTATTTGCTTAATGTATGTCTCCGGCCACCATCTCTAGCTCTTAACTATTCTTTCCTGCCTGACACTGGAGACTGTTAGAATCTTCCTTGCTCATTTTTATGAGATGATATGTTGGCTCGAATAGGTACAATGGCAAGATAGAAAAAAAGGAATTTAGCCAACGCTTGTGAATCAAGGAATACAAGCACATGACCATGTAATTTATTTGGGTTATTTGGGGACCATCTTTTATTTGGCCCTGTTTGAATTGAAGACATTCAATAAATGGCTGTGTACTCAGCTGCTACTGATTCCTTTAAATCTTAGAATCCAAATTAATGTAAGCTCCTCGTGAAATCAGCATGCTACTTGCGTTTTACTTTTCCCTTATACAGTAATTGAAGTCAGCAAACAAGTAAGCAACTTGCCGGATGCTGTGATGGTGCTGTGGCTTTACTGTGTCCCCCAAATGTCGTGCATTCGAAAATCAATCCCAATGAAACAGCGTTGGGATTAGATCAGGAGAGCTCCACGCTCGTGACTCATGAATGAATGTCATTGTCACAGGCATGAGTTATCTAGATAGTCAGTTATTGTAAGGGTTCCACTTTTTTAAGCTCTGTCGTGTGCTTTCTCTTTTCACGTGGTGTCTTTGATAGCTTCCACCACGTGTCGTGAAGCACAAGGCCCTGCACGGATGTGGCTTGTCAATCTTTGATTTTTCCAGTTTCCAGCACCTAAGCCACATAAGCTTCAATTATTTATAAATTATCCCGCTGTGCTGTTCTGCTGTGACAACACAAAAAAGACTGAATAGAGAAGTAAAGGAGATGAGCAGGCTTCGTGTTAAAAACTTTAGACTCAAAGCTATTATCGTCAAAGCATAGGACGATTGATTATTTCGTTTGTAAACGTCTTGATTCATCTAGAATTAACAGACGCATGTACAGAGAAAATAAAAGGAGAATTACAATATCGAGGATCAGCCAAGCAAAAGTTCTGAATATTCTGGCAACTTATGAAGAGTTTCTGCATTTGTGCTAAATGAAATGTGTTTAGTTCAGATCCACATGTGCAGGCTTTGACGGTGAACTTTAAGAAAACAATTTAAAACCTGAACATTTATTCCTCTAGTGGAAGATCTAAGTTATCTTTACTTCTAAAACCAACAAGGTTTTGAAAAATACAGAGAAGGTAATTTCTGAGAAATTTTACTGAACTTTCTTAGCTATCTGCAAAAAAAAAAGTAACAAAAAAATCTGACAGATCTATTTGGGTTTCAGAAGGTAATAGCAGCTCTTTGCTCAACCAAACTGTTAAAAAGTCCTTATTGCTAGAACTCTCTTTCAAGCTGAATAAGTATATGCATTTTCACAGGTTTTTTTCAACTTTCTCTAAAAAAAAAAAATGTTGCAGAATTGCAAAGTAGAGCTTCTTAGTTGTAGTTCAGAATTAATTGTTCACACTAGATTTAAGCTAATTTGCATAATTTTTTTATTTTGAGCAAATGTAGTTATTGTTTATTTCAAAAAATATTTCCCCATTATGAAAGCACAAAAACAAATTCAATCGGAAACTTTAATTTTGAGAACAATCACAATCTTCATTGACTCATCTCCCCATAACAGAGCTAAGAAAAACAGGCTAGTACTTTCTGTCAAGGCGACATAATATACAGTTTGATTGGACATACAGGAAACAGTTATGTTTCAAGATCTCATTAAAAGCCACCTGCTGCCTTAATAATGATAGCGTAATTAAAATGCTATTTCCAAATTTGGTATTACTTAGATGTTGTGGTCAGAAGGAGAAAGCTGATTAAAACTATCTAATTTGAGACTGAGGCAGCAATTGGTGGAAAGGGTGTCCTGAATGTCTTTGACAAATGTTGCAGGAAAATGCCAAAGACACATTTGGAAAGAAAATGAACCCAGTTACCAGACTGTGAGCCTTGGTCCTGGTATCACTCACAAACAGCCCTCAACGTCCCTTGATGTGTGCTGCCTTTGAAAGAAGACTCTTCAATTTTAATTTTTATTTTTATATTAAACCTACAAATGATTTTCTAAAGACAATTTTTGGAAGAGTTAAACTGGCTCTATGCCAAGATAATCATTTCCATAACAAAGATGTGGAATCGCGGCACAGGAATAAATTAGAAATTATGTAGGAGATTCATGAGAGAGTGTGGTGTCCCAATTGAACAGCTGCACTAAAACTTCAATGAGCCCAACACTCCTTCTGTATTAAAGTGGTGAGCCTTATAAATAACACAGCAGTAATAATCCTTGAATTACCACAACTAATGCAGAGTGTGTTAAGTTCCAAAACTAATGCTGTGAGTGGTACAGAAATTACTTGTTCCCTCAATATCTTACCTATTTTCCAGGTGATGTCCACCATCAGTCAACAGCAAAGCCTGGCCTAGCCACACATGTCTCTGGACATGCTAATGCCAAGACATTCAACTGCTCTGCCAGCCAACTCTACAGCTCTCCTAGCTCTGAATTCTGCACTTCCACTTTCATTCCTGGGTAGGTTTGCACACCTCTGGATACCACAGAGTGTGGTGGTCCCCTTCTCCCTACCTCATCCCCGGCACCATGTCTTTTTCTTCTTCTATAATTCCACACATGCTACTTCCTGTGAGCACCCAGTGACTCCATCCAGTCTGCAGACATCAATTCTGCTTTATGCTTCCGGAGAAGTCTGTTTTTCATCTCCTCACTATGATATTGTATTAACAATGACAGCTAATAGTTACTAAGATCTTAGTTTGGATTAAACACTAGTGTAAGTATTTTATATGTAATAACTTACTCAAATGTAGCAACAGACCTACACAATAAGGAATACTTTCACTTTAGAGAAGACGATATTGAGGTTTAAAGAGGGTAAGCAAATTGTCCCAAGTCTTATAAGCAGCCTGGCCAACCCAGGACACATGGCTCCACAGAACTCATGACAGGCACACGCTGAGATGTTATACTTAGGGGACTCTCCTCCACAGTTCTACAAGTGCCTTTATGGCAGAGGCCGTATCCAACACATCTCTGTGTCCTGAGCACCTATAGTGTAGTACCGGTTCATATTATGTGCTTAATAAACAGCTCTTGAAACTTTATAGAAAACAAAGTCCTCGGACTCAAATAAAGGGCAAGATGCCCATCGGTAAAAAATCAAATAGTTCCTACATATCTAATTCCCCATACATATTTTTCTTTTCCCCTTCATGACAATTTCATGCATATGCTAACAAAATGGGGCCCAAAGGGCATGCTGCAGAGGCAAACATCAAATTGACTTGCCTTTGGTATTCCTGGAAGCTGCCCTTGGCTTTGATAGTTCACAGTCGTTTTTCAGGTAACTGATGTCAAGTGGGAAAGTGCGGGGGTAGAGGTGGTCTTGGGCTTTTCAATCACTGTCACAAGAGAAATTCAGGGCAACTAACAGATATATATCTCTTGTCTTCTACTGGTGCTGTGAAAATTGATCTCTAAAATGCTTTGACTCGAGGTGAAAGTAGCTGTAGATCATAAACGCAGCCTTGCAAATACCCTTTCACCCAAAGTAAGTAACAATTTTTGATGGAGAAATGGGAAAAAGAACTTATCTTTATTTTATGATCTTTGGTTATCAGAGTGGAGAGCAAACTGGGGAAACAGTTTTATTTATGTTTGTGATCTCCCGCCTGCCCGCTTTATCTCGTATGGGTTTCTAAGATTCCGCGCATCATTGCCTGGGTCATCTTTGTTCCAAACTTTAATAAGCTCTATGAGAACAAGGGTGACCCCCAGGGACCCCCAGACCCTGGGGAGCTACCAAATACATACCCCAAAGGAAATTGATGCTCCTGGATACTTCCTAAAGGAGAGGTGTCAGTTACTTGGGATCAGCCTGAGAAGGTGCCCTGAGGGCCAGTTTTCCTTTAAATAAAAAAACAGTTTTCTCAACCTCAGAGATTCTAGTAGGGGAAGAAATTGAACCGGAGGTTGATAACAAGTCTGCCGCTTAAAGTAAATTTCACGAATTCACAAAGCACTATTTTGGAGCTCATTCTCAACTGGGCCTAGAAGGAGATAGAGCAGTATTTAATAAGCACTTATCCTAGATAAGTAAGCCCTGAGGCCCAGCTTGACGTACCAAAAGAAAAACAGTACAGTGTCCAGCACAGCAGCCAGCAGCGGGGTCAGAAAACTGAGGTACTATTGTTAGGCACAAGATGTAATCGTTTACCAAAAAATCCCCTCCCATCAAGCTATGTCATTGCTTGATACCATTTTTTTAAATAAAATTAATGCAAAACTGAATGACAAACAAACTGTCGACATTTTAAGCAAAGACAGGATTAGTAATGGGGCTGTGCTGAGCCATATTGTAGCCTGAGGCAAAAAGGAAAAATCAGAAATACAGATTCTGTCTTTTCAGAAATGCTGATAGTGTGATTGTTATGAAACTTCCAGCCCCCATTTTGATCTTTTGGAAACGTTATGTTAAGATATGATTTCTTCTGACTCTGGGATGGGGGAGGGTTGGGAGGACCTCCTCCTACTCCTTTACTCGTGGTTTTACAGTCCTCCTGCCTTCACTCCTTTGGACAGAAATGGTTCTGAAGGCCGAGGTTGTTAATGGGAAGACTCAGGCTGGGAATGATGCAATTGCTCAGAGCACCTGGTCGATCAGGCTCGGAGGAGAAAACGGGAAGCTTCTGGAGGGATAGCGCGTGAGTTGGGGATACCCCAAAATATCCACAGGACAGTGGGATGGTAGGTGGAAGAGAAACAATGTGAGGAGGGGGCACGGAAGCTCAGGAGATGCTCAGGGAAGCCCAGGCTGGTGAGCATCATCAAAGCAAACAGAGAGGCAGGGATGCATGAGACTGAGCATGTTGATTTAGGGTTCAGAACTCCAGCTACATGCCCACTGAGCTATAACCCACCTGAGTTCTGTGTTTCACACACAGAGACAGCCAGGTCTCCTGACAAATAGCTCCACGTGCAAGGACTCTGCATCTGAGCTGTCTATCGTCTCTTCCTTCGCATTAGACAATGTAGTTTCCCTGTGGCTTTCCTAAAACATACTTTAAGGCAGAAAGGTGATTCCAGAAAGTGAGATATTTGGTTATCCAGCAACAGTGAGATTTGGTGTATCCATCACTAGACACCAGCCAGCCAGCCTGTGCTGGGCAGAGAACTACAATTCCCACTCAGTTTCACAATCAGAGAAACAATGAGAAACAACCGATGCCATATCATCCTGGTATGTAGAGATTGACTCCAGAATCCTCACTATGTCAAAATCCAAAGATACGCAAGTTCTTCATATACAATGGGATGTCATTTGTATATATCTATGCATAGTCTCCCATATGTGCATTGCAATACCTAATACAATGTTTCATTCAAATAGTTATAATATTGCATTGTTTAGGGAATAAAAACTAGAGAGACTGTGTGTGCTCAGTACAGATAGATTTTTGTTTTGTTTTGTTTTGAGGCAGAGTCTCACTCTGTAGTCTAGGCTGGTCTTGAGATTTCTATGTATCCCAGACTGGCCTCGAACTCACAAAAATTCTCCTACCTCAGCCTCCCAAGTTCTGGGGTTGCAGGCATGCACCGCCATGCTTAGCTTCAGATCAATATTTACATGCCATCTATCTCTCTCCCTCCTGCAGTACTGTGGATCAAACATTGCTTAGTTTCCAAATATTTTGGATCGGACTTGGGCTGAGCTTATAGATGTGGAACTCGGGAATACATATGGCTGTATTGTATTGTGTTTGATAGGGAGGGTTCACAGAATGCATTTCTAACTTACCCTTTTTCAGGGTCGGATGAGTTTATCAGGATGTGCCCTGGTGTGCATTTAGGAGCATCTGTCCATCTCACCTCCCACGCCTCATGGCTGGGCACCAGAGCCCACGGTGGGCTTTGTTGTTTCCTTTCCTGATAACTAAGCTGCCTGGGAGCTACAGCTCCTCCCAACTACCGCCTAGCATCCAGAGAGATGATCGCGTCACATATCATTAGCCCAAGAAAGTTCAAAGGTTAAAATCCGTAGTACTTTTTTTACTGAATTGTGTTGCTTTGGTATCAAAGTTAAAAGATTGCAGTCAAATTACAAAGGCCAAAAGTTGCAATTGATAACATCCTACTGAATAAAAGTCCTTTGGTTAAATCAACTCGTAGACTTTAGCAAAGGCAATTAAAAAGATGAGAAAGCGGTAGTAGTAGGGGTGTTTCTTTTGCGTCAGAAAACACGAGCTAATTTACTAGTGACTATTTTCAGAATATTGAGTGGGTAAAAAAGGAAAACATGACTGGTTTGGCATCTCACACCATCAGGTAACTCTTCATAAATATTCACTGTTGGAGGCACAAGACAGGTTCATAGAAAATGTGTCAATATATATCCTGAAATTTATTTCCAAACATCAGTCCAAAGCATGAGAAAATGCCTGGTGGAAAAGCAGGTTGTTAGGAATCTTACTGAATGAACATGAAACTCAGAAAGCAATAGCAAAAAGAATCACAGTTAGGTCCTCTGTAAGGCTTTACAAGCCAAGGGCAACATGCCACCCTTTCACTTGAGACTTTTAGTCATTTGTCTCTGCTTTATTACAATCTTACCATCGTTTAAAACACCGAGGTATTTTTTTTTTCTTTTGGGCCATGAAAACGGATGTGTAGGTGCAGACAGACCACGCATAGATTAGCATAATAATGTGAAACCCTCGCAAAGCCCTGGCTCAACTTGACTTCTCTGACCTTCAGCACTTTAGCTTGAGTTAGAAATGGCTCCGGGTTTTTAGCCTTAGTATGCAAAGGTGGGTGGAGCTGGCATAATTTCTTGAAATCGTTGCCCTCAGAGAGTGACAAGGTGTAAATTTCCAAAGTGTTTGAAATTTCCGTCAGCTAGCTGAGCGCGGGTGTGTCGCAATGCATACAGCCCTGCCCTAGTTAAGGATTTATCTCAGGCTCCAAGCCACAGGCCAACTGGTGCCAGCGCTGTGGAGGTGAAAGGCAAGCAGGCTTCAGAGCCAGGGAGCCATCCACATCAATTTGCCGCCGGCTAAGTGACATCAGCGGTGGGAGCGCTATTTACACTCCGTTCCCGGCTGAGAATTATGGTGCTGTAACTGGGAGGGAAGAGAGGGGAATTGAAGGGGCTGCCCAGAAATATAATGGTCATTTATAGCTAAAGTACCCCCATAACAGGAGGCCCTTAGCTCTCATCTGCAGAATACTGGAGGAATTTGCAATGAAACTGACTGGTACAACGCGCAGAGTCCCCTCTACCTCGGACCTGTAACATGCCAGTTCACACTCAAGTGCAGGTTTGCTCTGCATTTCCAATAGGACAAAGTTAAGGGGCCTTCCCGAATTTTGTTCTTCTGCTGCAAATGCTTACAGAAACAGCTCCAGCCACCACCGACAACTGAACTCTCATCATCCTGTCCACAAAACAAGCAAAGAGAGAGATTGGAGGAAAATAATTAGACAACATTTATCATGCAGCTTGTGAAACTACTGTATTTTGCAGCAGTATAAATTAGAGTATTGCATTATCAAGATAATAATTTGTTTTTGTGACAAGAAATCACGCCATTATGTGTTGCATCTGTATTAATTTTTTTAAACTAGGCTTTTTAATTACAGAGATAAATTATGCATGTAAGAAGCCCACTTTGAAAATTTTATACAACATGTCATCGAAGATCCCATTAAGTGGTAAGAGCTGGAATTTGTTCCTTTCCTACTTAAGTACTCTGGGTATAAGAACTAAAATTTTCCTAAGTGACCAGGTGTCCTCCTGGGCACACTCACATTCTCCAGTCCCATCGTGCAGAGATAACTCTTTTCAGTTAAAAGTATAGGGACAGGTCTGGGTATCCAGAGCTCTGCCAGGCTCTGCCCCCAAAGGAAACTACTCAAACTGAAGACGACATCAGTGTGTTTCTGTAGGAACAAGAAAAACATTGCTCCTCCCTACCAGTCCCATTTTTATGATGATTTAAGGAGATATAACAAAATAATAAGTCAATATGAAGTCTAGCCTATCACTAAAGGAGATCTTTCAGTCTACTATGGTTGGAGGTAGGTCAGATTTAGAAACCCATAGCATCTTGGTTCAAATTAGACCAAGACGAGCAACCACCCAAGATTTCAGTCCTCCATCTACAAGAAGTGGATGGTTTTAACTCATGCAAAGCCTGGGTATTAAAGTGAAGTAGTGTGGTGCAGATCAGCCCAGTCCAGAGCCTGGCACATGACAAGTACGTATTACCTGGTAGTCATTGTGCACAGGATTTGCTTTCAAAGCCAAGTTTTGAGGCGAAGTTTAATCACAAGCTCTTGTTGGGCTTCTTTTGTTTCCTAACGATCCATGTTAGCCTCATATCTGTATGTAATGCTATTTATCAATAGAGAATAAGTTTAATATTGCTCCCTTTTTGAGTCAAGAAAGAAACAGACCATTTGGAAAAGCGTAAGTTCGGTGTTAAATGAAACATTCTGGGTACGTCACCTTTCCTGTTTTCTTAAGTAGTTTTTGCCCACCCTGCCTTTGAAACCATTTCCTGAACTTTTCAGAAGTGCGTGACTTACTTGGAGGAATAGGGAAGAACAGAAAACCCATGAGGTGGTAAAATGGACTTCCTCTCCTGCTACATTTTCTTCTAGTAAATCACGAGCTTTGATATTTTCTCTTAAACACAATCTCTCAAATTTGATAAGATTAAGGCAATTGCATTGCTAGAGATGAGAAAAGGGGATAACACACCGTAAGGAGAAAAAAAAAGAAACCAAGGGTAGGTTTTCACAAATAAAGAGCTGCTTTGGGTATGGATTTGTATGTGTAAATGAGAAAGTTGGACCTCAAATGCGTGAAGAGGTGGCCTCTAAGATGTGAAAAGCATAATGTTCTAAACCTCTCAAATTTAGTTTTCAAATAAGAACAAAAATCTCAGGTAGTAATCTTAATTGAAGAAGGGGAAGAAAGTGGTCTTTTTTTAACTTCCTATGTTACAGGTCCATTACTAAGACAGAAGACAGACTAGCCACCAGAATTATTGTAACACAGGAACTGGGATTAAAATGGAGTTCTTGTTCTCAGACAGAAGGCTTGAAAGGTAGGTTAGCTGTAACCAGGCAATTACAAAGAGAGACTAGAACAGATTCAGGTTTACCGTAGATGAGTCTCACCATTTGCAATAGATTTGCTAAGTTCTCAAACCTTAAAAAGTAAGGATGTAATTCAATTAATTTGCCATTATGAAGGATCTAAGTAAGACATACGCTAAACCAATTTTGTGTCATTACAAATTATGAGATAAAAATTCAAATCGCCATTCACGGTATAGACCGGTCAACTTCTGTTGGCTTTCCCCACTCATTCCTTCTGAAGTTCCGTAGTTCGCAAGGTAAATGTGGCCTGTGATTTGTGTACTACCTGTGAGACGGGGATGGAGTCTACATTTGTAAATCGTTTGAAAAAGAGATCAAAACAAGGAGAATATTTTGTGATCGACAAAATACTGTATGAATATTGCGTGAATGTTTTATGAAAATGTTATGAAATTAAATTTCAGTGTCCATAATTTCAGTGTTATTATACTAAGCCATCTTTCTTCCCATGGTCTGACACTGCCTCGTGCCACTGCAGCAAGAAAGATCAAATAGGTGTGATAAGACGAAGGGCCCAGGACAGCTAATATATTCATTACTAGGCCCTACACAGAAAGTCTGATGACTTCTGGCCCAGAAAAGCACAGGCTTTAGAATCACAAGCATCTGATTTCCTTTGCAGTTTCCGCACTGCCACACTATTGTCACAGCTGCAGCAAATTAATCCCGTGAGCCTCCGTCTCCTGATACATAACCAAGGGTCTACTCCGCGGTAGGTGCTTAGGAAAAGGATCTAGCTTTTTCTCCTTTCTTTATCTCCCTTTCCAGGTGATTCCTTCCTCCATTCTCACAGTGAGTTGTTTCTCTACAGATTTCTCGATCCTTTCTTCACTCTAGCATTGTGCCTCAAGCATTCTACTCATCCTTCCCATTGATCAACCTACATGGAGGCAGAGGCTTCCGCATCTATGTGTCTAAACTTCCTTCTCTGAGTTCTCTCCAACACGGCCCTTCTGCCTCTGCGGCTTCTCTTAGACATTCTACAGAAATCCCGACCTCAAATTCTGACAAAGTGAATAAACATATCCTCTCTCTCCAAAATCCATAAATATCTGCAAAATAAGAGGAGCATAATAGACATGTAAGATCTTTTCTTACATCTTAGGGTGTCACCAAATTCTCCTAATCATTGAGATGCAGGAATCTGGAAAGCATTCCTTCCGTCTCCTGTTCTCTCACCTTTTTAGCTCTGATCTCCAGGACCAACCAGCCAGTGGCCATTCCAGCTGCTCCTCCAGTCATCACAGCCCTGTGGGATCAGTCTGCCTAAAATACATACCAGTATACAATCATAATACTAACATATCATGCTCCAACTTAAAAGCTCTCTGTAGCTCTCTATTGTGTCTCAAATGAAATACAAATCTCTTAGTCACGTATCCAAAGGCCCCAACTGCATCTCACAGCTTACTTCTGTAATCTCCTCTAGTGCTGGTCCCCTCATACGCACCACATTGCAGCCAAACTTGACCCTAACTGTTCCCACCACTGCCTTTCTTTTTCCTATGGTGCCTTTCATGGCCTAAGTTCTCGAACCTACCTAGAACATCCTTTATTCCTTATGACCCAAACTGACCAATCCTTCAGAATTATAATTTATTTCACCTTTCAGTGGCTCTTTCTGATCATTTGGAGAGGTAGGTAATTATCCCCTCCCCTGAAATTTCATGATAATTGATTTGTTCTTTTACAGCATTTGTAATTTTTTCACTTTAATTATAACAGTATGTTTGTATATATAGACATGAGCAATATATTACAGGAAGTCAGAATTACCTCAGTCTTGTTCTTGCCACTCCATAGCTGTACGACTTTTGGCAAATTATTTACCTTTTCTTGCCTTAGTTTCCTTACAACATAATGGGCACTATCATGCCTCATATATCACATACTAGGGAGATTAAATTAAGTAATACATATCGGGCACAGAATTTGTCATGAAAAGTTCAAATTTTTATCCTGCCTTACTTAACAGATAATGTGTGCTTACCTTACAGAATAGAGAGTGAAAGAGCTGAGGGCAGGCCTGTGCTTTATGATGAAATCCTCCCTGAAAATGGCTTCAGAGTATGTACCCAAAAACCAGTTGTTTTAATGAACTGCAGTAGTGATGAGCTTGCAATGAAATACAAAATGATGTTTATATAAAGACTAGAGTGTAGGTTGAAAGTAAGAGTAAATAGCTCTGGATATATAATATTGAAAATCACTTAGAAGTATTTTGTGGATAAAGGTAAGAACATTAATTCCTTCTGATTTCATTAAACCACTAATTAACAAAAGAAGACACTAGACAGTGAATTAATGAAATACAATATGACCTTGGCAAAAGATTGATTATTAAATTGATCAAAATAGTTTTTCATTGGTAGGACTCAGAGAAAAAGCCAAAAGTAAATAGTTGAGCTTGCTGTGGTCCTACTGATGCTCTAAAGATCAGTATGATTCTTAGATGCAACGTGGACTACTGATGGCTACTGTCATGTCTTTCAGCTAAATGGTCCTTTTCTAAGCTATTGGAGTCGCAGGTGATTGCCAGAAGAAAGTGATGCTGGTTGGAGAACTTGATGAAGACTTAAAAGAAGCATTAGTTGTTGAATCTTTAAAAAAAAAAAAAAGCATGGAGAACTATTTATTTACCATAAGGGTTTGGAAAAGCCTCACACCCAACATTAGCCTGGGGGGCTTGTCTAAAGGCTGATACATTATGTTCTCAAGGAGCAAAAACATAACTCAAAATTCTAAAAATACACTGAGTTGTTGTGATCATACCCTTTCTGAAGCTGGCTTTGTAAATTAAATTTTCGCACATCCAAGTTAAATTTCCCCAACATTTGGATTTCCATTGAATTTTGCATGGTTCTGGTTTTCAAGCATTTGCCAACTAATATTCAGCCTATTGTTGATCAGTAAGGCTGAAGTGTCCTGAGGAGAGTGTCATTAGAACCTGTAGAGAAACTTGAGATGGACATGAGTGTTCAAAGGGCTCTGTGGTTGCTTAGCCTTTAGGATTTTAAATAATTTAATAATAATTATTTGCTATTTTTAATAATTTAATGTCTGCCCGGTGAATTCTTTGTCTTTCTGCTGGGTAAGGAAGAAGGGCAGTACTTTGGAAATAGCACGCCTGCGATCTGAAAACCTGAATTCAAGAGTCAACTTGCAGATGGTTCAGATGAGCCCAGGTAAGTTCCTTCCAGTGAGAAAAATTGTAGATTCCTAGGAAATGTATAAAGTATAAAAAGCATCTCTATAAGAGATTATAAGTCTAAAAAGTTATGCCACTAAAACCTTGAGTAATTGGTTATCTTACTATGTAATGAATACTTTGGTCCCACTTTAAATCTGAACTAGACATAAGGTCCACACGTTGTCATGTCACTTGCTGATGAATGTGTGACATTTAAACACTGTTTAAGTATGAAACATAAAGGCAGCATTTCTTTCTAATTGCCAAAACTGCGCATGTCTTAAGATTGTACTGGGTGAAAGAGAAAAAAGGATTTTGCTGTGATCACAGAGAAAACTGTTCATATCTGAAGCTATTTCCTGGGAAATAAAATCCCAAAGCTGGATAATTGTTAGGGACAGAGCATATTTAGAAGGTACAGCTTGTTTTCTTGTATAACTAGAGACATGATAATTTATTCAGTTGTATCAAAACATAATAATGCTAGAGCCAACTCTAGTATGAAAATCACGCTCAACCCAAGGGGGAAAAGGAAGGCAAGTTAAAGAGTAGTTTAAATTGGATTTAACCCCAGTATTATGGTGCTTAACAAACTCTGAAAGTCATCATGCACAGGGCTTTCATCTTAATCATGCATCCTCGGGTCTAAAAATACTTGCTGATGGTTCTTAGCACGGTTAGAGATGCCTCTTGAAAAAAGTACTAAAGATGCTTGTTAAGATTTTACGTGTTTTGATCAATGCTTCCTCCATTAATAAATAAGACTCCTGTTTTTCAGAAATAGCCTTCTGAGGGTATAAATTTTGTTCTCACTCCTGTTAAAGGCCCTGAAATTATGAGCATTTTATTCCTCTGCATTTAAAAAGCAGACAAGCAAACATTTTAAACACCACTAAAGTGATCTTCTTTTCCACATTCTATGCAGATAACAATACCTTCATAATTAAAGTACTATTATTACTATTTAATTGTCTGTTTCATTGTTTAATGAATAGGAACTAGTTAATTATGGTGATGGGGGAAGACAAAGGACTTTTTTCGAGTGGGGGATGCAAAGCTCTAGTTTTTATAACGTGGGCTGCAAATTGCTTTATTTATACTTCTGAACATCAGAACCCAGATTCACACATCCTTGTCAAATTATGAATCTCTTTCAGCATGATTTGAAAAAATGTGTTCAAAGAGGATTTTCTTTTTCCAGTTTTGCATATTTAAACGATATCACGTTTAGCTTTTGATAGGTTAGAAGGGCTATTCTGCAGTCGTTCATCTAACAATTCTGAGAGTCAAAAGGTCAGAGTATCTTTTCAACCGCCCCATAGCCAGGGCAGCTTTGAAGCACAGGAGGTCAAGGACTCACACAGTACACCAAGAGAGCAGGATGGAGAGCTCACCCTGCCGGTTCTCGCCAGCTGGGGCTTGTACCTCATTTTCTTGCTCTCTAATCTCTGAAGAGATCTGGATTTTGATATGAAATTAAGTCTCCTTTCTACTTTCACCACCAATGGTGGAGTTACACTTGTGTGTTTTCATGGCCCTGGGCTGCATATTGAGTGACACTTTCCCATCTGAGCAGGACTTTGCAGTTATCAAAAGCAGCTTCTCATTTCTTTTTTTTTTTTTTTTGACTGTTCCAGCCTGTGAAACCTGTAATTTTAATATTAAGCACATCTTACAAATCGGGAAACAGAACCAGGAGGTCGAATAGCTTGACTTGATCTTATGGCTAAGGAATGGCAGAAATGCTTCTCCCAACTTCTACAAAGATGGGTAATTACATAAAGGAGTTATCAACAGGACTTTGATTGTTGATGTCAACACTTTGTCAAAGCAACAAGGCAGGGAACAAGAGCTTGTGGAGTGCCTACTCCGTGCATGTAATCATCATCCTGTAGAGAGGTGTTGAGAGCCACTCTAGACAGTGACACAAAAAACTTTGCAGAAATTTGGAAACGTGTGTCAATACAAAATTGTTCTCTGATGGAAACTCCGTCCCAAATCGATATATTGAAGTGGAAATTGTCACCTAACAACATTTGCGTTTCACTGTACCAAGCTGCTTCAGGGTATGAAATGAAGAGACCAAGTGAGACCTCTGAAAGAGGAAATCTTCTTTTGCGAAAGGAATTAATTTTATTATACAGAATGAAAGAAATATTGTGTAGTGAAATTATGCTTTCCCACTTTTACTTCATTCAGTGACACAGCAATGCCACCAAGAAATGCAAACATCATAGCTTGCACCCTGCCTCCTGTGCCAAGACCACCACCATCTCCAAAACACACTTTTCACTGTTCCTGCACTCTAGCCGAGAGTTACACAAATCTTACTCGTGAGATGTATAAGAATTTTCTAGATGAGCAAATGTTAAGGAAGGAGGAAGGGGGGCAGGGGGGAAAAATCCAATACTCTAGCAAGTACCTATTAAGCTGGACTTTCTTTAATGAGACTCTTACATATCGTCAATGTCACTAATGTGAATTTCTTCATTTACAGCAATATCACAGGGAAAATATATGAAATTTTTGGATCCTAACATTGATCTCTAAAGGTTTTTTCATCTGATATTTTCTTGGGACAAATACCTACTTGTGTTTAATATTGATTTTAATATGGTCCTTTGCTGTTAAAATGTTTGGTATCGTGTTTTTATGTGCAACAGTAAGTATTAAACTAGAGATTTCCTATTGATTGCACTTTACTTCTACCTGCCAAATACTATGTGTAGGAAGCCCACTTCTATCCATTTTTGTTCCCTCTGCATTGACCGCCCCCCCTCAATTAAACAGCAAGAGTTCAAAGGTGATGGTTTTAGATATCCCCCAAGCCTAAGAAGAGGCAAAAACCAGGTTTTTATGGTTTTCTTTAAAGATCTTAAAATTAAAATACAATTCTGATGACTTGCTGGCCAATTACATACCACTAGATAAAGGATGATATTAGTGATATTATTATAGCTTTCATTACAGTGTTCAGCTCATTGTAGCCCACACACAATTTAGGCAAAGAAAATGACTTTACACATTAGAGATGTACTAAGCTGATGAAACTGTTGGGGAAATTCATTGATATTTTTGTTTAGTAACACTATTATGTGTCTAAAACATATGCTTCCTAAAAATTGATAATTTGTGATGAAAGACAATTCCTATGATCCGGTCATAACATCTATTACTAGAATTTTTTTTCACTTCTGCTGCCCAGAGCATAGAAATATTGAGTCTGTCAACTCAAGATTTAGAAGCAGAAGGAATGTTTTTTCTGCACTTACTATGAATTCTGTATGTTTATTTCTTTGACTATTTTAAAAGTTTTAGTAAGCATTTTGTTGACAAGTGTACTTTTATGGGTGGGAACCTATTTGAGTATTACGAAAGCCAAGGATTCAATTAAATTCAGAGAAAATATATTATCCAGGCATAGAACAAGCTAATGGGAGAGAGCCGAATTCCAAACTAAAGGGTAGACAAGGAAAGAGGAAATGTAAAAATGAGAGTGAACAAGACTCGCCTGAATGAGACTCAACCCAAGAAAAATTAGGTACCAGGATACGGATGCACTGAGGCAAGAGAGGAAAAGAAAAATACCACTCTCTAGTCTTCTAAAATCAGGATGTAACACAGCATAGTAGAGGAGTACAGGAGACTCTCCAAGCTGTTCTATGCCAGGGAAGTACCAGTTGGAACTCTGCATACGCAAAGGGTGTTTTTAGACTAGACTTAGACAGAGGAGAGGTCCTTGAGTTTGGTAACGTATAAAGTATGGGGCTGGGGCTAAGTAGAGTGTTAAGCAGGAAGAAGAAACAGAGAAAACGGTGGAAAATTTGGCAATAGCACTGCAGCAATTGTTATGGTTTTAAGAAAAGGGGTCATTGGAAACCCTCATTCTTTTTGTAAATTAGTTAGACGTGGCACAGCTAGGATTTTGCTATAGAGTCTCCTGTCTTCTCCTCCAATGCTCTTCACCTCTGAGTTGGCCCCTTGACGTTCAGAAGGTGTCAGCCAACCTATTAAAAAAATAGGTAAACATGGTATGAAGCTACAGATGTCCCAGGCACCCTGCAAAATCAAATACAATGACTGTTGGGGGAAAGTACCCTCAAGGCAAGCCTTAAATAATTTCCATGAATGAAGAGCTATGAAAACAGACTACTATCATAAAACGAAAACAAAATCCAAATATACAAAGCACATGAAAGACAGAGGCAAATAAGCAAAACCTGGAGAAATAATTCATCAGCAGAATCGAGCCTGGAAAAACATTAATTACTAAAATGATTACACGTGGGAAAAAAAATACCATGCACAATATATTTTAGGAAACATAAGAAACAATTCAAATGTGACAAAAGAAGATTATGCATTTACCAAGTGAGAATTGAAAAATATCTCATAAAAACTTTAGAAGAGAAATAACACAATACACGTGAAAACACAACGCAAGAAGAAAGCGGCAAAATGAAATATATAATCTGTGGTATGTGAATATTAAAATTGAAGTTAAAATGTTAAGTAATTTTCAAACTATACCAGGCCGCTGTGAAGAGATAATTGGAGAGCTGAGGATCTAGCAGCCCGGACAGACAGCCACAAAGGAAAATGAGGGAAAAAAAAAAGGCAGAGGGAAGAAAGGAGGTGGTCTGAAACATTTTAACTCAGAATTTTTTTCAAATGAGCTAAAGATATGCTCAAAAATATCTGGGAAAGTTTTTCTAATTGATGAAAGTTATTGCAAGTTATTCTTTAGGTACCATAAAAATGAGTAAGATCAATATAAAATAAATTCAGTTTAGTTGCAACCAAATAAAAGAATGCAATGGAAGCTAAAATAGAACAATAGTACTTAAGAAGTACTATTTGGCTGGGCTGGGGGAATGGCTCAGCAGTCAAGGCACTTGTCTAGCAAGTGCACAGCCCTAGTTGGATTCTCCAGCACCACATAAAGCTGGGCATGGTGGGGCAAGCTTGTAATCCCAGATCTCCTGAGGCCGAGGCAGGCAGATTGTCCCAAGTCTGAGTCCAGCCTAGGCTACACCAGTGAGTTCCGGACTAGCCTGGGCTACAGAATGAGACGCTGTCTCAAAAAAAGAAAAGAAAAGTTCTATTTGTCTATAAAGACAGATAAGTTTGAGATTTTTGTAGGTAAATGGAAGCAACTTGAGACCATCATGCTCAGGGAAGTGAGTCAGACACAGAAAGTTAAATGTCAAGTGGTTTCTCTAATATGAGAAACCCAGTATGCAGTTGCTTCATAGAACTGAAAGTGGGGGAGGTTGGGGGGACTAAAAAGGAGAGGGGGAGTCTTTGTAACTCTGACCCAATGTGTATGTGCACAAAATACTCAAGTTCTATGTAAGCATTGTGTGTCACACATATGCACCTTAATAAAATGAGGGAAAAGAGAAACTAGGCAGATGAGGTGACATACAAACTATTTGTAGTAGTTGCTTCTCGTCATGCTTCCCGCATTTGCTTAGACAGATTTTTACGTTTAATAAAATGGAGAAAATATGTCTGGTTAAAAGTAACTAATAGATTCCTTAGAAGAAGTTATAAATATTCAAAAATTGTATTTAGAAAATAAAAAAGCAGAAATTTAATGAATCAAGCCTATTATATGTAAAGTAGGGAAAATTTGGGTATGAAAGCACAGAAATAAAATGTAAAAAAAAAAAAATAGTTAAAAGCAAAAACTGGCCTGGAGGCATAACTTAGGCGCTAAAAGCACTTGCCTGGCAAGAACGGGGCTCTGAGCTCCATTTCGCAGCAGCACATAGGCTGGACATGGTGGTACATGACACACCTGTTGAAAATAAATGAACAAACAGAAAAGGTTTGCACCACTGGATTTGGTTCAAAATTATTTTTAAGTCAAAAAAGTAGAATATGGTAGAGAGATCAAAAAACATTAAAAAATAGTTTTTAAAGATAGATAAAACTTAAGGAAACCCTGGTAACTTTAAGCAAGAAAAAGAACTCTGGAAAAAATAATTAGTAATAACAAGGACACGAATTAATATTAGCTATAAGAATGAGACATTACTCCAAATAGAGCAGAGATTTAAAATAATGAAAAGAGGCAACATACACTGACCATTTGATATGTTTTATATGCTCGCTCTAATATTTTTATACAAAATATTTTTCAATTTCATTGAATCTAACAACTTTCTGAGGTGGATATTTTATCATTTCCACCTTTAATATGCATAAATTCCAATTAGAAAACTGAGAGAAAATCAGTATATTCCTAGGAAATATATAAAATATAAAAAGCATCTCTATAAGAGATTGTAAATCCTAAAAAGTTATGCCACTAAAACCTTGAGTAATTAGTCATCTTACTGTGTAATGAATACTTTGATCCCACTTTAAATAAACTTTTCCATAAACTACAAAAAGTTTTATTAAATTCTAGCAGCTAATAATAATACAGACTATTCTCATACACAAATATATTTGCAAATATTCCAAACACAATGCAGTCCTCCTAAGTTTATTCATGTAACAAAAGATAATGCAGCATTCATACACTGAACATACACCAGGAATAAAAGACCAACTTAAGATTAACAAATCTAATAATATAATATGCCACAATTTCAATTTAAAAGCTGAAAAAATATGTAATCATTTGGGCAGATAAGAAAAAGCACATCACTTGTAACACAAGTACTTCTAAAACCACTGAAAGACAGAATTTTATCCTTATTGTACTAATGGGTAATCGATAATAGCTAATAATAAAAATTACCAACTTTATAAAATGTTTTGTTCTAAGAATTATGTTGTGACTTGGTTTTTATTACGATACTAAAAGTTGCGCACTGTCATGAAATGTTTTTCACAGATGATTTCTGTACTCCATTTTCCTGAAGTCTGAAGCAATATATTCTTGTACATTCCCTGCCCAGAAATGGAGTATAACTCGAATTATCTGATTAAAATGGTTTTAGTTTTGCAATATTTAATGTAGAGTGGCCAACACCAAACATTTTAATTTAGCTACAGATACAATTTAAAGCTGTTTCAATTATGAAGAGAAGTTGGACATGTAGAATTGTAATGTGTGTATATTATTCTATGTTTAAAAGATGATGGAGTTTTTGCTATTGTTATTTTTTATTTCTCTATTTTTTACTTCCTTTCACAAAACAAAAAAAGGAACACTGTGAATTATGCACAAAAGATATAGGAATTTCATTCCCATAGATTCATATCCTATTATCATCTTTCAATCCACAAGATGAAAGCTTTCAAATGCAGAATATAAAAGTGTACTACATAGATTATTACTTCAATAAGAACACATTAATGTGAATTACAAAGAACAAGTAATAAAACTAATATCCATAAAGCTTAGAGAACATAAGATCTGGAAGAATTTAGTGCTTGAAATGTAAAACTTTATTTTCAAGCAAAACCACAAAGTGACTGAGATCCAGTCACAGAAAATTATGGGTATCAAAAAACAATGACTATGCTACGTTTTTAGAAATAAAACTTAAAAAGCTATTTCCAAATTTGATCATGTTTTCAGGTTAGCCAGAAAATACAACATTAAAAAGGTATTTCAAAAATTCTAGAGTTCAAAATGCTTTTTAGAAAGAAATACAACCTTTCTGCAGGTGTGTGTGTGTGTGTGTGTGTGTGTGTGTGTGTGTGTGTGTGTGTGCGCGCGCGTGCACATGTATTTTCTAAAGTGCTGGCCAATCTTAATGCATCTCCTTCACCTTCTGGGTCTGGTGGATGCTTTTATGCTTTTCTTCCTCCTAAGATGTTACCAAGCTTTCAAAATCTTACTTAGGTGATGTGAAGAATAAAAAAAAAGTTATATATACCCTTTCATGGTTGTCCTCGTAATGTGCAACACAGAACATCACTTAGGATTTAAGGGCCCATAAAATAGAAAGCTTGCTTAACCCCTTGACTGCTCAGTGCCTGCAAGTTGTACCACCATATGATATTAGAATTTTACAAGTGTGGAAAGCTGAGATGCGCCTGGACTTAGATGCACGTATCCATTCTGCTGTGGTAAACCAGTGAGAGGCACCACAAGACCTTCTGAGCTATTTCAGTCCTCTTTGTCTTTGACATGGTTCCTAGAAACTTCAGTTTTGAAAAGCAGAATGTCATTGAATAGATAATAATTCAGGAAATTAGCCACTGAAAATACAAAGAATATATTCTGTTTCCTAGAACAAAAATTTTTTAAAAGAGACATAGGACATTTTCAAAGAAAATAAAAGCAGTGCATGTTTCTTTTTAAACACGAGATGAGTAGATTACAAAGTTCGGATCTTAGAAAAAGGAACACAAATCCACTTTGTTACATGTGTGATGCAATGTCAGTGTAGCAAGGTGTCACTGTTCAGAACAGGATGGAGACATGGCTACCCCAGGAAGGAAGCCCGCGCTGGCAAAGAGCAGGTGGGAATCCCCAGGGCGAGCCGAGTGCGTGCGCCTGTCTCGCAGCGATGCTCCAGGGACTGGCCCTCGGGCAGCTTTGGCTGTCCCCATCAATTTCTAGTTTGGTTATACACGAGCTTGTACGATCCGAACCTGTTTTATCATTATTTCACGTGGCTGTTTCAATTTAAAGCATCATTCCTTCTACTTAGCAAGAAGCACTGAGCGATTTTAGGTGATGAGTAAGAGACAGCGATTATCCCACAGAATGTCTACATTCTTATAAGAGCGATATGAACACGATCAGAGCAATTATACTGAAAGGCAACGTGCAAACATAAAATAGAAATAAGATAGAGCTGCACTCGGATGATGCTCATTTATGGTTTATGGAGCACACGCGCACGTGTCATTTCGTTGGGGCTCACAGCACTCTTGCGGGGTACATAGCTTGTTCAGGAAGAGTGACGCTCACGGAGATGGAGACAGAGGGGCTGCTAGAACAGCACGTCCCTGGTCAGCCGCACAGGTGCAACTCGAGTTTCTCTGGAACCCAGTGTCCTCTTCCTTATTCCGAATCCATTTTTCATTCCGCTACACCATGGACTGAATCTGTAATTAGATCATATTTGACGTTCTACTCTTCACAAAGCTACTGCCAGGTGCGAACAGGAAGAGAAAGTGGCGAGCAAGGGAGGAGGAAATAGAGACAAAGGGAGAAAAAAGGAAGCGACAGGGAAAGAAAAAGAAGAGAGAAGAGGAGAACATACTAAGTGCTAAGCACGTAAACAGGGAAGGAGAGGAAAAAACACTGGAGAAATACAGATGCGTCAAGAAATCTGAGTACGAGGTCCTAAGCGCGTTTCTCCCCCTTCTGCCCTACCCACTGACACTCTTAAGGCCGCTTCAGTTCTATGTGCTTTCCTCACTCGGCTCAATTTAGACTTATTTTTTCCTTAAAAGCTTTTCCCCATGCCTGGAATTTCAATATTTTGGAAGGAAGCGCACTTTGTCTGGCATCTTTTCTCCTCGGACGACCTGAAGCAGCCACGATCCCTCTGCCTTTTCTCTCCTCTACATATCCTTCCACTGCGTTGTCCAGAGTTTACACATCTTGTCCTGGTGGAGGTGTGTGAAGTCCCCTAAGACCTTAAGAATCCACACTCCTGCTTTGAACTCCCATGGCCACACGATCTAAATTTCAATATTTTTAAAGAATGATCAATTGCTAAAAGGTTATGATTCCCGTAGCCTGTTTACAAGATAAGAAGCTTTGATCACACAAAGTAATTGATGGGTAGGAAAATTGAGTAATTTACTTTTATAAGCTTTTTATTTAATAAATCCAAGAACAAAATTAGAAACTGTACAATACAATATTAATGTTTGCAACTTTTAAAGATAATAATAAATAAAACACCGAAACCTCATTTTAATTCTTAAACATTTTAATGAAGGGAATATGCTTTCCATGCCCCAGTTTTTATTAAATAGATAACAACATGCTGTGAAAATTGGAACTCATCTTAGAGACAGTGAATTAAATTTTGGGTGATGAGTTCTTTTTCTGGGAAGCTTTATATTTTAGGATGCCACATAGCTCACAGGAGAGGTCATTTGTGAATGATGATTTTAGGTCAAGTAGGTTTCACCATGACCCCACCTTTCCAAGTTGTTTTATGAGTGATATGTCATTGTTTGGAGAGCATTGTCTGCTTTTTTTTGTCCTGAAGAACTTAATAGAAGGAAAATATCCTCAGATCTTCAAGCATCATCTACTTATAGGACATAGCTAACTTCTGACTGAGATCAATGTCTTGACCAGAAAGCTAAGGAACAGCTTAATTAGCCTTCATGTTTCCACTTCGTGATTTCATAGAGAAGGTCTGTGAAAGTCATGGCAGTTTCCGGCCTGGATCAGCATTTGTGACTTCCAGATTCCCACTTATCAATGCCACCTCCTATGCATGTGGCCTGTAGGCTGCTGGGCTGGGACAACTGTGTGGACTGAGGTTGGACGATGACGTTCATACTGGCACAGTTAACACAAAGCTTCAAACTTCCACCAACTACGGGAGTTGAGCGCTGTCTGCCTTTGGCTGGTGCTTGGTATCTTTTACAAATGTGTGTCCAGGCCACAAACTCTAGCCTGGATAGGTGGGAGGTAACACACAGGACAAAGCCTTCTTCATTTGTGCTATGAACCAAAGAGCAGAAATTCTCCTATGTTTTCTTTGTTGCTTCTCTTCAGCAAATGTACAGGCCAGGCCTCTCTTGGACCCCAATGAAACATTGTTCTCCCACCACACTAAAAATTGAACTAAAATGTGTTTGAAAGGACAATTTTTCGTGCTCTTATCCAAGTTACAAGAAGGTTTGCAACTAAATTTTTATAGTTCAGAGATTTATTTATTTATTTATTTATTATTTTTCAAGGAATTATGTACAGGCATAAAAAAGTAGGCATCAAATGTGATCCATGATATTACTATACCAAGAGTATGCATATCCCTAAGTGAGCAAATAAATTATTTGGTGCAAACTTATCAATGATTATTAAGGAAAAATAAGAAAAGAAGTGTGATTTATAAAGCACATTCTCCACCATGATTGTATAAATCGGCTTGAAAGTACAATCCCAAGCATCAGAGGCAAATTATATCAATGTAAGCGAAAATGAAGTTCTTTTTTAATTGTGTAGCAAATAGAAAAACTGAATAACATTGGCAAAATTTTACAAATGCATGGAACATCCTAAATTTTTAAATTAAATTTTCTAAATACACACACACAAGAGAGAAAGCAAGAGAGAGCGAGAAAGAGGGAGGGAGGGAGGGAGAGAGAGAGAGAGAGACAGAGAGAGAGAGAGAAAGAGAGAGAGAGAGAGAGAGAGAGAGAGAGAGAGAATTGAAACATCTAAAGTTCCATCCGGCAGCTTTGAAAACAGCATAGAATAGAGACATCTCTCGGCATCTTGGGCCCAGCCCTTTGCTCCAAGCTTTCTGTACCTGTCTTGCTCCCGTTTGGGTCAGACAGATTGTTTTCTGAACGGATGATTTGCAAAAAAAGAATATATAGGGCCTTTCATTTTCTAATGTTTGACTTTATTTCCAGTCTTTCCTGAGACAATGTTACCAGCCAGAGAAATGCACGCACATCAAGCTTGAATGCACGTTGGCTAAGTTTGTGACAGAGTAACACCAAGAAAAGATCGCTAGATGAGTCACACAGTTGCACCCGAAGTGATTGAAATATGCAGTATCAGAATATGTTATTTTCCTCTTTAGGTTGCTAATAATCAGCCCCCCTTTTAGTGACAAAGAAAAGCATAAATGGGGAAGAAAGCAGATAATTAAAATGTCAATACCATTCTCCTTATGAATTTGCTACATATGACAGTGAATTAATACAGCAGACAGAGCAGACTTGACCATCCAGATACTTGGTCAATACTTTTTTGCTCACTAAGCAACACACTGTCTAGTGATTCATTTTTACTTGATTTATCCAGTATTTTCATTGGCTTGACAAGACTCCCAATTCAAAACTGTCCTGAGAGAATAAAAGTGTCACTATTGCCTCTGCAGTCTCAAAATTTGGATTGTCAGATATCAAGAGTATACAAGCAGTGCCTGCTGTTCTATATGGCTTCTTTTCCCATTTTGCTCATTGAAAGTGTCTAATTAGCAGCCACACTTATTTCTCACTGCCTTCAGCTCCTCAATCAAGGATTTCTGCTGAAGGAACCCTGCTGCTGGTGCTAGAATTAAAAAAAAAATCATGAAACTCATATTCATGTAATCAGCCCATAAACACCACCCCTTCATCACCAGGGGAAAACAGAATGATTCCTCCTTCCTCTCTCACATGTACTTCTAAGACGATCTTTATGTTACTTTCCTCTTTTATGTCTGATCTTGATAATTCTAATGTTATGCTGGACATAAGGGAGATGATATAAGAAAGAAAAATATATT
Organism: Ctenodactylus gundi; assembly: GCA_004027205.1. Classification (NCBI taxonomy): domain Eukaryota; kingdom Metazoa; phylum Chordata; class Mammalia; order Rodentia; family Ctenodactylidae; genus Ctenodactylus; species Ctenodactylus gundi. The sequence goes on from PVKB01000109.1 coordinate 1,145,549, forward strand.
AGAAATCTTAGGGTTGAGTGAAATTTCTAGGAAGTCTGAGAATACAGACAAATGTTCATCTTGGTGTCGGGACATCTAATTCATAAAATACAGTCCTAACAAATCATCCTAATGATTTCAAGTTTTAAAAGAGACAAGCAGGCTTTTTTTGGGTATTTAATAGGTTATTTGAGCTAGTAGATGTTTAAATTAGGTCACCTCTCTAAGTGCTTCAAAATGAAACAGTGTGTAGGGCACGATCCCCCACCGCCACACGCCAGAAGTTGATGACAGAGACAAGTAAGAAACAGGCAATTAACAAGTGCAATATGAAAGGCACAAGGTATTCTGGGAGAGGCAGGGAAGACTACAAATTTCATAATTGAATAAACTTATAACCTATGTCCCACACAATAAGTAAAACTTAGAATGAGCAGTACTTTGGGGAGAGTGGAATAAAACCTTGAAGATTCACTCCTCTATTAAGAACTACAACATCTATAAAATAATCAAACTTTCTTTTTTAGAACTCTGAGAAATAACCTAACGCTGCAACAATCTGAGAAGTAATATTGAAGTAAACCAACTGAATCGCGGTGAAAACAACAACTGTGATGCTTCAATGAGACTCATTCTTGACTTCTTCTTCCCAGAATCGGGATAGGCTTGGGGACTAAGAGCTCACAGCCAGGAGAGGTGTCACTGGATAGAAGGGGATATTTATTTCCAGTCTTCTGAGAGATCTCCATACTGCTTTCCAAAGTGGTTGTACGAATTTACATTCCCACCAGCAGTGCAGGAGGGTTCCTTCTCCCCACAGCCTCGCCAGCGCTGATTACTATTTGACTTATTGTTATGGGCCATTCTCTCTGGAGTGAGATGGTATCTTAGCATTGTTTTGATTTGTATCTCTCTTATGGCTAGAGATGTTGAACATCTTTTCATTGTATCTATTGTCCACTTGTACTTCTTCGTGAGTGAACAGCCTCTTTCCCAAAAGAGTTAAAAACAACACATAACAGAGATACATGTAAACCCGTGTTCATAGCAGCACAACTAACAATAGCTAAAATATGGAATTCACCAAAATACCCATCAACAGACCAGTGGATACACAAACTGTGATATTTATACAGAGTGGAATACTATGCATCTATAAAGTCCAACAGCGTGGAGGCTTTTGCAGGCAAATGGAAGAAACTTGAGAACATCATGCTTAGTGAAGTGAGTCAGAAGCAGAAAGTGAAACATCGAATGGTCTCTCTGTTATGAGAAACCCAGATCACAACTATCTCATCGAACCTAAAATGAAAAACAAAGTGAACCAGGAGGGTAGGGTGAGGAGGGAGGGTGGGGTGGGGAGGGGGAGGAACAAACGGAGAGTGGGAAAGTCCTCGTCACCTTGACAAGATACACTGGTGCACGAAATGCTCAACTTTATTGTAAACCTTAAATTTTGCACTTATACATATCAATAAAATGGGGGTGGGGGGGGCAGAGAAGAGCTCACAACCAGTACAGCTGTGAAAGGCAGAAAGCTGGAGTCAGCCAGATGGAGACGGTGTCAGTCTAGAAGGCCCGAAGGCCTCATCCCCAGAGGACTGCTTTCATCCCACCTGTAAATTAGCTCCCTCAAAAGCTTGTTTTGAGCACGGTCTTTACTGGAATTCAACCAGATCTCAGTTTGCAAGTGTTTGTAGAGAACAGCTGAAGCCGTTTGTTTTACATCACAATTGCCTTGGGTAGTGATTCAAGATGGAATTCATAAGAAATTGACCAAAGCACTTAAAAAAAACTGAGAAAATGAGAAATGAGAGGCTCACAGAGTTCCAACACATTTCTGACAAGGCAAAAAGACAGACATACAGGGATGACTATGCATAGACCAGGAAAGACCTATGAAGGTTTTGAAGTCTCAGCTATGACTAATGGGGAAGTTTCGTGCACAGACAAAGTATGTTTGCTAACCCTCTCATGTCAGATTCATTGGATGAAGAGGTGCCTAGCAGATTAGTAAAGCATCACCCTGGGTGTGCTGTGGCTGGGTGGATAGTGGAGATCTGACCTTGAGTATATATGATTCCTCATATGCTCTTTTCTGGCATTGCACTGATATCCTGCCATGGTTCCACCTTGGATCCCACCAAACATGGACCAAAACCGTGAGTCAAATCAAATGTTTCCTTTAAGTTTTGGATGTCAGGTATTGTGTCTCAGTGATGAGAAAGCTAACTGACACAGTAAGACATAATACAGACTTGGGAGGTGCTTGCAAGGGTGTTGAAGGCATGTCTGGACAGACAGACAGTTGCTGTACAAAGTCCAGGACAGACTCTCATCCCACACATTAACTAACTGTGAGGACAGAAGCAGGACACCAAAGTGACAAAGAATCAACTTAGGCAGCTCATAACCACGAGAGCTGGGAAATCCAGCAGCCTAACAAAAAAATACAGGAGCCGAAACTGGGTGCAGAAAATTCACTAAACAAAAAATAAACAAAAATCACACTGAATGAGCAGAGGGTGGAGGAAGATCGGATTTTCCGACTTATATTACTTGAAGTGTTCAGTTTCCACCCAAAGTTCGTGAGATATGCAAAGAAATAGAGAAATATGGGACGCAAACAGAAAGAAAAAGGCAGTTGATGAGGTAAATCCCTGAGGACATCGAGATATTAGACTTACTAAACAAAGACTTTAAACAAACTTTAAAGAATATATTTAAAATTAGAGAAGTCTGCATGCACAAAATTTAAAGGAAAGTGCAAGAATTCTAGCTCACTAAGTAGAGGATATAAAAAGATAGACTTTTTAAAATCAAGTACAAATTCTGACTTGAAAATGTAATAACCAAAAAAAAAAAATTCATCAGGAAGAACAAACAGTAGATTTGAAAAGTCAGGGGAAAAAAGGAATTACTACACTTGATAATTCATTAATCAATAGCAAATTGATTGAATAGGATAAGAAGAATTGAAAAATTCTCCCAGATGTGGACTAACACCAAACACATTAACAAATGCATAATGAGAGTCGCAGGATATGTTAAAAACTTGGAAAAATATATTTGAAGGCATAAAAATCAAAAACTTCCCAAGTTTGATTTAAAAAATTTGATCTGGATGTCTAATAAACTGAGTACATTTAAGGGAGGATAAACATAAGGAGGTCTGCATTCACTAACTTCATAATTAAATTGTCAAAAATTAAAAGAACATTGAAAGTAGCAAGAGGAAAAAAGGCTAGCTCCTGCTGGCCAAAGGCAGGAGGAGGAGGTCTTCCAACTGCTGCGAGAAGATGTCCAAACAAGAGCTTTCCACCCAGCAAAGACCTCCTTCAACAAGGAGATTAAGATATTTCCAGAAAAAGAAAAACTGTTTAGTTAGCAAACTTGCACTCTAAGGAATATTTGACCGAAGTGTTCAATTTAAAATGAAATCAAACCACTGGATAGAAACCAGAACACACACACATCACACAAAGAGAACAGGAACATCAGTAAGGTGAGCATGTAAATAAATGTGAAGACAAATGTGTTCGCACGTTAACTCTTTTCCTATATCTGATTTAAATCAAAAGTGGAAAAAAAATTCATTAAGCTGTGTTTATGGGCACTAATATGTAAGGATGTAATTTTTAGCAAATAGAGGCATACTGGAGAAAAAGAGGAACAAAGTTATATAGCAAAAAAAATTCTGCCTATTATTGAGCAAAGCTCATGTTAATCCACATTTGATATTTTTAAATGGAATGTTACGTGTGAAACCCAGGGTGATTACTAAGAAAGTAAGTGATATCCATATAGTAAAAACAAAAAGAGATTATTAAAATGGACAAGAAAATATCTAAAACGTTTATCACAAAGAAGACAGTAAGAGAGGAAGGACTATATGTATGTTCTTCAAACAGAGTAGAGTGAAATAGTAAATAAATATCAAAAGGAAACTTGAGAAATACCAAAACATGAGGAAATTGCAAAGACATCTCTCTGAGGGGATAACCAGAAACCCAGAGGGTGGAGCTGTAATCCTTGGGGCAAAACCTGAAGCCACAAGGGATTATTCCCAGACTTTGCAAATTTCACATACCATGCTGTGCTTTAGGAACACATTATTTGTTTTGTTGTTTCATAGGTCCGCAGACTAAGAGGAAATGTGACCACATGGGCTCTACCCAGAGCCTGGCCTACTCTGAACTTGGATAATTCAGATAACGTGATCTGAGGCTTCTGACTGGTGAAGTGGTGAGATTTTAGACCTGAGTTGGTGCTCCAGTGGGTTGTAATTTTTGTGGATCTTGCTGTGTGGTGAAGCATTTTGCCTTTTGTATGGATATGAAATTTTGTGAGTGAAAAAGAGGGGCTGTGGTAGGCAAAATATCAACCTTACACATTTAACCACACCCTAATCCCCACAATCTGTGTGTTAACTTATAAGATAAAAGAAATTTTGCAGGTATAATTAAGGATATAATGTATGCTATGCCATAGTAAGCTGGATTTCTATTGGGGTTTAGAAAATAATTTTGCTAATAGTTATTAATAATTTGAAGTTCCTAAATTTTACACACTGATTTTAATTTTTGATAAATTTGTATAATTTATTTGTGGCTAAATTCTTGTTCAAATCATAGCTAAGAATAAATTTATGGGCTTTCAGGGAGACAGAGTTCTCCTTTTGGCAAATAATATTCTGTATGTTGATTCTATCATGAGATAAATATAGCTGGAATTGTATCAGTACCATATCCTGTAACTTTAAAAAGCTTAAAAGTTTCTAACTTATGAGATATATATGATCATATATACATCAGAGAAGTTAAATAAACAGATGTCTATTATTAGAGGGATTACTTGTTACCATAAAAATAGAATTTTAGGCTATGTAAATGGGATTAACATTGCCTTCCTACAACACCAGATGAAAGCTCTCTGTCAATCACGAATGGGACTGCTTGTTACTATAATTTCTCTTCCTAAAGTCATACTATAGTAAACATTTAAGAATCTGAGATTTAGTCTTATTTTCAAGCCAACAGTTTTCATGGCACGGTTTCATGGATGCTGGAAGGAGCCAAAAATCTCCTGGAGCAGAAGTAAGGAACCTAATTATCCACAGCAGTAGTGGTGGCTAGAGTGCCAGCCCTTGTACCGATTTCCTTCCCATAGGAGAAGGTAGAAGTGTAGTTAACACCTGTATGTTGTAGGTTGCACTAGAAAGAACTCAGAAACCAGAGAGCATAAATCTTTTATGGTGCTCAATAGGCATACTTTTGTTCAAAGGGAAATACTCTTCCAAAATTATGAATTTACCTGCCTCACCCTGGAGTGAGACAGGTGTCTCTACCTTTCGATAATTTCTTGCTAGTCAAACATCCCTGAAAATAAAATTATAGCAACAGCAGTTGGTGCCTCTGTTCCCATGACGTGCAGGACACAAGAGATCTTTGGAGAAAAGTTTTCCAACCCCCAGTAGGCGAAACTTTGTATGAATTTTTTTTTCTCAACCAAATATCTGTGTATAGTATTTTCCTAGAAAGTTAGTCACCATATGATTTGAGGAAATCGGTTTCAACTCAACTATAAAATTGATTAATACCAGACATTTCTGGAGGGCTCCTGCTTCAAACACCCCACGGTAGGTGAGAGTATTGTTGAGCACAGAGCAGCAATGTTTGTGGGCTACCATGACTAGAGGTGACCCCCATAGTTGACTCTGAAGTCTCTCTTTGGAGATAATCATATACAGGTTAATTCTTGATTGATGTGTCACTGTCCTCCCTCAATTCAAGCTATGAAAGTCCTTTCTTCCTGTAGCTCTAGGGTGGTCATACAACAGTTTGAAACCCTTTTGCAAATGGAGTTGTATATAACTTTTCTCATTTTTTCAAGATACCGTCCCTAGAAATATGGCTAGCCAGAAAATAATCTACCCAAAGACACTACTTTCCAACTGAATAGGCTCCTACAATAATTTGCCACAAGCCTGGTAGCTTAAAGCAACAAAGTGTGTTTTCTCATTGTTCTTGAGGTGACAAGTTCTTAATGACTTTCCTGAACTCAAGGGATCAAGCAGCCATCTTCTCTCTGGAAGCTCTGGAGAAGAATCTGTAACTACATTTTCCAGCTTCGAGAGGCACTAACACTTGTTAGATTGTGGCCCTGTCAGCAGCCCCCGATGACATTTTCATCAACAGGGCTACACAGAATCTTCTTTGATATTTTTGGCTTAAAGGAAGATGCAATTTCTTACTCTATACATGCTTCATGGTGTTCAAATTTGAATCCGACAATTACGTGACCATGTACCTTAACAGTGGAACTGACAGCAAAATACACTTGAAAACTTTGAAGAATAGTTTCCAATGTAAATAACTGATGGGCAAATAAGGAATAACTAATCATTTCCTCTCATAATACCTCTTTATATAAATGAATTATCAAAGAATAATTTTAATTATGACAGCAGCATAAACACATGGTGAACAAAAATCTTCACAAAATATGTGAGCAAAATGCACTCAAGTGCAACTTAAAAAGGCAAAATATTTCTGAGAAATGCATCATTAGGCAAGTCTGTCATCATGTGAACATTCCAGAGTGTACTTACAAGTGCTTGTGACATCACTAAGGAAAGTAATCTTATATTTTTAGCATCTTGCATACGGTCTGAGTAAAACATTGTTATGTGGCAGCTGACTGTAAACTGATGAGGTAGACCATGTTTCAAATCAATAAGAACATTTCTGCAATGGTTTTCAAGTTTTCGTGACCATAAAAATCACACAGCATAGCTTGTCAGAACACAATCCTTGGCTTCCTAACAGAAATCTTAGTCCAGCAGGTTGGGAGAATTTCCATGACTCTATGTTGTAAAAGATAACTTGTGGTAAGTCTGCTGCAGATGGTCTCACCATGAGTTGGAAATCCAGTGTGTACCAGTCCCAACACAGCGTCCCAGTCAGTGGAGACCATCATCAGGGGTCTAAGCACGTGGGACACTTTAACAGCCGACGTCTATAGGACAATCTACCGATGAAGCTCTTTCTTGCAGTATTGTGAGACATCGCCGTAACTCCCTTGCATTTTCCAGATAGGAGAAATACTGGCAAAGCAAGCAGGCCTCATTCTTAGATTCAACGGTTTTCAGTATCATTTTATAGCATCAGTAGTTTGGACCTTTGAGGCATGTAAACAAGGTGACCTTCCCAGAGTAGTTCAAGACAGCTGCTCTCTGATTCCAAGGCCAGTTAGGCCAAAGTTTTGTGCATTTCTGCTTAAGGACAAGTCAGGAATCTGATAGCCGGTGAGGAAATTCTCTCGGATTCATTTGAGAAAATTCGAACTTCTCAGACTAAAAAGCTCACTGGAAGCTACTCAGGCTACTGCCAGGAGCCAGCCAAGAGGCAAACCACGAAGTGCTCCTGGCAGGAACAGCATTTTCCGCCCCAGTTTTAGGGGATCTTCTTTTCTTGGAGAACCAGGTAAGTAGCACAGCTTTGAGGTTGCTTTCAATGAGGCCCAGGATATAACGCCTTGCCATTACAATACTGCTACACAAATAAACAGGACTTTCACTTAGTGAGAAATCTTCCAGTCTCTTTCCATAACAATGAAGTCTAAATTTTTCTCTTTGGAAGTAGACCTGCTCCCATAGTGTTTGGTCTCTGATAAACTTATACTCCGGTAATGATTTTCTTTTCTTTTTTTTTTTTTTTTTTTTTGAGACAGAGTCTTGTTCTGTAATCCAGGCTGGTCCTGAATTCACCAGTATCCCAGGCTGCCCTGGAACTCACAGTAATCCTCCTGCCTCAGCTTCCAGATTTATGGCATTAGAGATAGGTGCCATCATACCCAGTTTATATGGTGCTGGTGAGTTGAAGCCAAGGCCCTGTGCTGCCTAGACAAGCCCCTTAATTCCTGAGCTACACTCCCAGACTGGTGATGAATTTTCTTTCCTACTTCTGCCCCAAAGGTCTACTCTCTATCCCAGAGTCACACATCTTCCTGACGTCATTCAAAATCCTTTGAAGCCGTGGCTAGCTCACATCAACTTGCCCTACAAACCTTATTTCCCTTGTCCCTCTGCAAGCTGAGGAGACCACATGAAGTATCATTCACCTGCCCTGTGGTGTAAACAGTGTCCCTGGGGATATGCGGACTGGCCCTGCACCCATGGAGCACCTGATGTAGACTGTCCTCTCCTGAGCGTCTAGGTCCTTGTTGGGCATTTTCTCCCTCCGCCTGTGCCTGTGTGTCATAGGTTTAGCTCACTGGTTTGTCTTCCTCTTTCAACTATAAATCTCTGGAGTGGAAAAGGCCCCTGAATAGTTTATTTTTATTACGTAGTGGTTAATCAATAAGCTCTAATGACTAGATAGATGGATGAGAGTGAATGTATGGATGGATGGATGAATTAAATAAATCAACCAACCAATCAATTGTGAGGTTTTTAAATAGACACCTCATGTATGAGAAACTGAGCCCTCAAGACACTTGAAATCAGTCAGAAGATAGTATGAGGGAGCAATTGCAAGCCTGAGATGTCTGTCATACGTTGCGTCACACCCCAGGGAGACATTACACTAAGCCAACTGTCTTCGTTGGCATTGAGAATGGAAAAGCTGTTATTGGACTCTGTTCCTGCCAGTAATTAATGGAGGTGACTTTCCAGCTACTGGCAAGGTTGAGAACTGGGTAAATAAGCTCTTTCTGTCCTTCAAGAATCTGGCAAAGAGAACGTCTAAAAACTCAAAGCTCAAGAAAGAGCTATAGTCTAGAGGTGACGGCCTACCTCCATGTGACATTGAAATGTGGATGCATTGGGTGTGTTATGCTTGGCTTTGCCATTGTCTTTTAACTACTTAACATGGAACTCCTAGCAAGATCATAAGCTATTTGTCCTTGGAAAGGCATCATGCCGCAGATTTAGGACCAAATTTTTTCTGTGTACCTGGCTGGCTAGATGTCAAATGGCTAACAGTGAGCCCAACCGTGGGTATTGCAGAAAACATTACCGGACTACCAGTACTTTGCTAACAATAGGCTGAGACTATCACCCACAAGAATTCCTTGCTGGCATCGCCTCTCAAAAAAAAAAATTCCTCCTGAACAAAGATTCGTGGGTTGCCCTGTACACTTCTTCACCTTCTGCCATTGACTGAAAAGGTGGTGACTCAGAGCCACACTCTTCTTCACATCCCAGAAGCCACTCCTGCAAAATGTTATTTTTTTAAAAAATCTAATTTTTAAAAATCGCTCTTTCTTTAAGACCCATTTTTTCCATTTGACTTAAAAACATGCAAAAGAATATGCTCTGAAATGCTTTATGTGTAAAAATAGTAAGCTTGAAAACGGCATAGAAATTCACAGTTCAAAGCAAAAGGAGCTAATTAATAAGCTGCCTTCCTTTCTCCTCTCTGCCTTTTCTTCCTACAGAGCGGCTCTAAATACTTGATGTTGAGTTGGGTTTTATTTTTATTTTTTTAAATGATTGCCTATGTATCCAGCAGACCTCTCCCTGAGATATATTGGCCGGGTACATAAACAGCTGGTGTGCTCCAGGGGCAGCATATATTTTATTCTGGATGGAATTCATGATAAGAAACTGAATTTAGAAAGCATTTTGTAGGAAACTAAAGTCAGCCACTGAATAAAATACAAAGAGAGAGCTTTAAAATCTGTTCTCATTCATTAGAATTTAATGCATCAGAAGTTATCTTGTGTCTAAAGTAAGAAGGACAAGAGTAAAAGAATAGGCTTCACACAGCAAAATCCCCTACAGACATTTATATTTTTCCTCTAGAATAAAATAAATTCGAAGTGATAAATAATTTTGCAGGAAGTAAATGTACTTCGTGTTCAAAGACCCAACACCCTGAGTCCCATTCTTGCCCACTCTAGCCCACAGCGGGGTATGCTGAGCCTTCTCGTGGAAACATAGTCCTGCAAAAGTTCACCTTGTGGAGGAAAATTGAACTTTAATCGATTGAAATTGTTGCTATTACTATACAGGTCGCACTCTAGTCCCCTAACGAAAACCCTAAGACTCCCTAAGTGTCCACGTGAATGATACTCGTCCCTGCTTCCAAGTCCAGGAAGCAGAATGCTAGCAACTGGAGCTCAGAACGAATCCGTGCATGAATGTTAAGGGCAGAGTAACAAAGAGAGGCTAGGACATGCTGAAATAGCTGAAATGTCTGCTTGCTTTGTGGTTATGAGGGACGAGTGTGTTGGAAGGGAGATTCTTCTGACAAAGAAACCTACCATTTTGCTACTTGAATCTGGTGGCAGTAGCAGCATCTGCAATTTTGCTGTGGCTCAGAGCAGAGCCAGGAAACCATGACCTACATAAAGAAGGTCGCCCTTGGGATGTGTGTACATGGTAGGCTTTGGAAAAGCTGGTAGGGCCCAAGACACTTGCTCCAAGAGCTTATGGACTCCTGAGGATGGGACAGATGAAAGCATGAAGCGGAATCTAAGGCGAGGTCCTAGGGGGGCTGAAGGCACGGTGACGACTCCAAACGGTTTTGAGAGTCAGAGGAAAAAAGTTCACAGTGAAGACACTGCCACGAGTCCATGAGTCTTCCTCCAATACCCCCTCACTACAGACACACCTACTCCGTCGCTCTGCCCCTCTCTGAAGCAGTTGTGTATTTGGTTCTGCTGTTGTGGCTACTTCAGTGTCCTGAAACCTACAAAATATTTACCTTTCAGGATCATCTTGATTTTGGAGAAGAGCCAAAAGCCCTAAGGTGCCAGATGAGGTGAAGAAGTTGGGTGAGATGCATCATGGTATTTATACAAGCCTGCCCTTCTGTTGGATGGCATGGAAGCAGCACTCATTTTTTTTTTTTGTCACACTTGAAATACGCTCTCAAAAGAATTCCACTTATCCCACTGTTCTTGCCATTTTCTGAAGCAGTTCTGGAAGTCCTCTTTTGTGAGCATCTTTCAGGTGTGATTAAAAAAAATAAGTGAATGCTGCCAAATATGCCATTTCTTATTATTAAGAAATTAATATATTAAGAGTCACATGTGAAGAGACAGGTAAGGAAAGAGGAAAAGAAAATTAGTTGAGCAAGAATAGAGAAGAAAATCAGTGTAATCTGCAATCAAAGACACGGAGTAAAAAAAACATGGTCAGTACTTCCAAATTACCGGCGAAACGAGGAAACAGAAGAGCATCACGATTAGCGATCAGAAGGTTACTGCTAAATTTGAGTGAATATTTAACATTAGCTAAATTGTCCCGATTTTGGTCAGCATTTAATAATCTTCAAAAATTTAGGGGAGATTTTATGGATCAGCTAGAATAAGCAGAAGAATCTAGTAAAGCGAGGGGAAAGGGCGGTGCACGTTTGAAGGAAAAAAAGAAACTGACAGTGAGACAAGAGAATTTTAAAATACTGGGGAGCACAAGGGTAAGAAAGAGAATGACGATCCAGAAGAGGAGAGTGGGGACCAGGACCACAGGCTCCATGAGGTAGTTGGATTTGGAAAGAAGGCATGTTCGGTCCTTCTCTAGAAAAAAAAAAAAATCAGAAGAAAAATAAGTGAGAGCAACTAGACTAACAAGGAAATCTGTACCTAAAGGTTTTCATCTACACAAAACAAAAATCATTAGCTCGGGGTTTTGTCATAATCTGTGATTTAACAGTTTTCTACAAATATCAGGAGCTGAATGCATAGTATATCACAAACAAGTTATAAAAAATGGAAATTTTAATCATCTACTATAGCCGCCTCTTTTAGAAACAATGTTATGCGGCATACTTGCCAAGAGAGAATAAACAAACTGCTTATTCAGCAGTATGAAATATAGCATCTTTTGAATATTTCATGGCAAGACTTCAGGTATAAAATTTCAGGAGCTGGAATCTGAAGAGCAGTAAGAAAATGAAAAAAGGAAAGAAATTTTCAGCAAAAAAATATTGTAGAGGGAAGCCAAGTGAATGAACTGACCAAATTCAAGAAGAAATAAGGAGTCACTTGTTATCAGCTTTGGGTCATAGGCAACAAGGACACAAGCACGCACGCGCATGCGCACGCACGCACACACACACACACACACACACACACACACAGAGCTTGGCATTGCCACTTCCATATAAAGTATCGTATAAAGTGGGCCTGTTTGAAAATTTGTAATCACCACATGAAGCCAAACTGCCCATAAAAGAAGACCACTCAAACAAGTATCCAGGATTTGTGCCTGTATCTGTGGGAGAGTTATATTATGTTAGACAAAATTATAACCTTCTTATCATCTTTATTTAAAGGGTAAGTGTAATTGGAGGAGACCCATATGGTTACCAGATTGACAAAGGGTAGACTTATGATCAGAAAGTTTCTTGTGTCAACTTGACAGGTCTAAGGAAAGCCCAGGCAGCTGGAAAACATTATTGCTGGGTGGCTTGGTAAGCACATTTCCAGAAGAAATTAGCATCTGAATCAATGGACTTTCTAAAAAAGATTAGGCCTCATCAATGTGGGTGGGACTTGTCTAATCCAATGAAGAGCCTGAATGAAACAAAGTAAGCTCTGAGTCATCTCACCATTGAACCCAGTTTCTACATCATTCCATAGTTAAATTCCTCATTTAAAAAGAAAGGGAAATCAAGATTTCAGAGAAGGAAGGCATGCGAATGAAGGTTTTTTAGGGAAGGAGCAATTCTTCAGCTTCTTCTTCTTGTTCACCTGACTCACATGTGACCTCTCCTCCTTCCATGTCTCTACCACATGAAAGGAACTGGTAGCAGGACACATGTGTGAGGAGCTTCCTAAAAGACCAGTAACAGCATGAGCAGACTTCAGCAAAGAGAAGGCATGAAGCTTCGCCTGCAGCCCTGCCCACCAATGCGAAACATGGCATTTCACACCGTTCAGGAACACTTCTACATTTAATGTGGCCTATTGAACTTTCTTCACACTTTCCAAACAGCCTCTCTAGGAGTCCGTTTCATTTCTACTAGGTTAATTATTTAAATTTAATACATTAGAGATCCGATGATTAACTTCAAAAGCAAATAAATTAGTAACTTTTAAATGAATAATATATGCTAATAAGAATATACACTATTTTTAGAAGATACATCTTTTTTCTTATTTAAAAAGAGTATCACATGAAATTCTACATTTAAATTTGTTCTAGGTTCCCACATAGCAATGATTAACAAATATACCGGTTGTCATTAGTGAGAAAGGACAGACAGAAAGTGTCAGTGTCAATGCTGTAGTAACCCCAAACCCTAACCCATGTGAGAGATGGTAGTATTGTTGCCAGAGAGCTCAGAGCCAGGGTCAGTGTTCTACTGATGTTGAAGAATGGCCACCACAAAGCGCAAAGTAGGAGAGTAGAATGCAAATTTTATTGGGATAAGGATAAGGAAGAAAGGAAAGCTAAAAGTAGGAACTCCCTTGTAGAAAGGAGAGAAGCTAGGATGTCAATTGATTGGCAATTATAATTATCTTTTATAATCTTCTTTCTATGGATCATGCATATTCATTTTACTATACAGATTTGGCCTTTAATGATTGGTACATATTTGTAAAACTAGTTAATTCGTTTGAAATCAAATTAAGGGCCCAAGATAAGAACCCAGAACCTGGGGCCACAAAAGTCTGTGGTCTCGTGACCCACTTAACTTTCGCTTGCCCTTGGCAGGTATGCTTTTTCTTAAACTCTCAAGTCCTTTCCCTGAGGAGAAGTTTCTCATCTTGGGATGATCTCCTCATCTGGAGACATCTTGACCCATCCGGCCTACCGATTCTGAGCCTGCCTAATGAAATCTGGCTTATTATGATTAACCTGTTATTTAGTAAGACAGTATACCATGGTAAAAAACAGAAACTATCTTAGTCCATTCAGGCTAATACAACAAAATATCATAAACTGAATAGTTTATCAAAAATAAACTTTTATTTATCTCAATTCTAAAGGTTAGAAAAGCCAACATTAAGGAATATTTTGTGTCTGGTGAGTACCTACTTCCTAGGTCAGGGATGTCACATTCTTGCTGTGCTCTAACATGGTAGCAGGGCCAATGGGTCTTTCTCGTGCCTCTTGTCCAAGGGCACTAACCCTATGTATAAGGTATCCACCCTCATTACCCTCTCTCTTTCATACACAAATTTCATCACTTTGAGAAGGTAGGGTTTCAGCGTATGGATTTGGGGTGGGGACACAAACATTAATAAATGTTTGCACAGAAACAATGCTGAATCAAATTCTTTGTTCTTCTCTCATATGGTCTCTCCAATTTTTTTTTAAATGAGTTGATTAGAGTCTACAGAAGAGGGAAGAAGTTACACAATTTAAAGTAGTTGTGCACCTTAAAATATCTTAAAATATTTCTCTTATTTTCTCTCTTATTATCAGCAGATGTGACATGCTCATACACAAAAGTATTTTATTTGCTTTGGACATGAAAGTTCATATTATACTACATCTCAACCAGAACGACTACAAATGACATTTAGAAATATCATCCTAGCTGCATAATTTAAGAAATTTGTTCTAACACAGTATCCAGACATCTTCTCCTGAAAATTAAGTCTACCACTAAATATCTAACAGAACTTGAGGTAGTCTCAGAATCAAAACAGAAATGAGACCACAGACTCACATCAGACAGACCTGGGTCTGAGGTTCAGCTTTGCCACGTAGAAGTTATATAATTTTGGCCAAGTTATTCCTTCTTCACTTCTGGGTGTTTTAGCGGTCAAATACAACTAAAGTTAAAAAAACAACCTCCCTCTCAATGTCGTTGTGAAAATTAAACAGAACAGTGGGTTTTCACTGATGACTGACCCAGAGTCAGTTATTCATGAATGTTGACCTTGATCTTTTGCTTCTTTGTAAAAATACTTGTTATAATTTTGCAGATGGGTGTGAGAAAGTACACAGAGACCGAGAGCTTATGGTATGGAGTCATCCACAACCCTCAGATCAAAGAAAGAGAATCTGGTCTTTATCTCAGATCAAAATGAAGACTCTTACCTTCATATAGAGAACAGATACATGCTAGATATCCTGGAGAAATAGCATGAACTGAGGATTTAACCATGTTTATGTGAAGGAACAGATGTAATTGTGTCATTCAAAAACAGGGGCTAGAGGAATAGCTCAGCAGTTAAAGCACTTGCCTAGCAAGTGCTAAGTTCCTGAGTTCAATTCTCCAGCACCACATGAGCTGGGTGTGGTGGCGCATGCCTGTAATCCCAACACTATGGAGGCTGAGACAGGTGGACTTCTGTGAGTCTAAAACTAGCCTAGGCTACATAGTGAGTGGTTCAGGACCAGCCTGGGCTATAGAGTGAGACACTGTCTCAAAAAGAAGAAGAAGAAGAAGAAGAAGAAGAAGAAGAAGAAGAAGAAGAAGAAGAAGAAGGAGGAGGAGGAGGAGGAGGAGGAGGAGGAGGAGGAGGAGGAGGAGGAGGAA